>VXBC01002093.1:10700-34518 GCA_013399945.1 Ploceus nigricollis | reverse complement strand
GGATGGATGGATGGATGGATGGATGGATGGATGGAAAGATGGAGGAATGGGTGGATGGATGGAGGAATGGGTGGATGGATGGTTCCATGGATGGATGGAAGTAGAATTTCTGCCTCATGCTCATCACACAGACCCAGCAGTGGCTTGAATGAGAAGTGTGACCTGCCCAGAATGCATGATCCATGTAATTTAAATCTTGAGAAGTAACAAAAAACCAAATTGTAAGGTGCTCCAAACCTTGTGTTTCCAAGCACTCCAAAGCGAGCTGACAACATCAGCTCCTTTGAGCAGGGTGCAGTGAAAATTATATGTCTGCCTAAGAAAAAGAGCTGTAAGTGCTTTTCTCTTCTCCCCATTAGGAGACAAATTCAGTTTCTGGTAATTACAGCTGTGCCTCCCTTTTTCAAGCTGTTTCAATGGGTTCAACACACTTCTCATTAATGCTGAGAAACTCAAAATGAAAGGTACTGTTGAATTGGAAAATATTATTATTACAGTAAAAGTCACAAGGAATTGGATTTGTACAAAACTATAAAGCAAAACACACTGAGATGATTCATGATGCATCACATGGAGAAAGACGTAATGTTGTTAATATGGGAGAACAGATGTGTCTATGTATTTTAAGTATCTCTTTTTCTTTTCTCTGATGAAAAGTTGTTTTTTTATCCAAAAAAAAAGAAGAAAGAAAGAAAAAAAAAAAGAATGAAAGCCAACCTGATCTTGATTACTGGTACTATTGAGACAGTTCACTGGGAAATGAAAGCAGTCACTGCTGTTGCCATTAATCTCATTTTATGTTAGTTTGGCTTTTACTGCAGAAAGTAAAAACTCTTGGGTTTTCTTTCCTCCCCGGTCCCATATGTGAGTTAAAGCAAAGCTGACAAGCAAGTCCTTGACATAACCTCACGCAGGCTGTGGTTAGGAGCTCTGGAGCAGCCACAGCCCAGATGTGATTTCCTCACTTTATTCAAATTAATTGGGCTCAAATTAAAAAGGCAGCTCTTTGTTTTGGTTTGGTTTAAAGAGACAAGGCTGGGGGGCAGTCGTTGCCTCGTTATCTCTGTTTTTTCATGGTACAGTTGTTTGGATGTGGGTGTGAAGGAAAGTTCATCCTTTTTCCATTCTGTCACACCTCAAGCATTTCATGCAGGACCCAAAAGCTGCTGCTGAGCTGAAGAGCAATCCCCTGGGACTTCACTGTGGCTGCACTCCCACCTTGCCTTTGGGACCAAGGCCACTTTGCCACTGTCCAGCAGATAAATCCTCCACCCTGAGGGGCTGAGCTCCCTCCTGCAGACACAACACACTTAAACATCCTTTATTGCACGGAGCAGGGGAAGGCAGATCTGTAGAATTTATGTAATGATCCTTCTGGATTTTAGAATGATACATTTATACAATGGAGGTGCTCCTTAGGAATCCCAGAGCACTTGTTTGAAATGCACAGGATTTTTTCTGTCTGTGTTACACTAGGGACTGCCTCCTCTATTTACTAAGGAGCAGTGTAGCCTCTTTATTTCTGCTGTTAGTATCCAAGTTAAAGATGAAAATTCAATAAGTTAAAGAGACTGCTGAGCAGCAAACGGGTGAAGAAGCCATGTGGGGTGAAGGGATCTGGTTCTAGAAATGGTTTAGGGGAGCAAAAACAATTGCAGAGTCTGATCTTGCAAAGAAAAAACACTGGAAAACATAAAACATCCTCTTGGCTTGAGAAACCTCCCATGGCACCGCTTGGTGACCCTCATGATTGCTGTCATTAATTAAGGACTATTTTATAAGCACCCAAAGACTTCCTAGGTCTGAGCCACTGTCGGAAGTGATGAGTTTTTAATGGCAACCAGCACGCTTGAAAAATTCCCATATTGTGGAGGCAGACACATCCCTGGGGAGCCGAGTGCCTGCCCTCTCCTGGCTCAGATTTTGGGGTTAATTGGGGCAGCAGAGAGCTCTGAGTCCCCACAGCAGGGTGCAGACATCTCCGTGCTCGGGCTGATGTTTGGTTTCAGAGCCCTGCAAACAGAGCAGGGCAAGGTTTAGCTCTTACAAATCACATCAAACCAGGGCACACATTTTATTATTTGGCAGCAAGTTTATCTTCTGTGCTGAAACTGAGCCCGAAACAAGATTCCCACTCGGGTTTGTTTGCTCACTGGGAATTGCAGATAGAAATGGGAGGATGCTGCAAATGAAAAGTCTGTTTAGGCCACATAATCTCCTTCATTAAAGCATCAGTGATGCTGGATAAGGCTCACTCGGGAACCTATTAATGGAAACACATCTGCTGCGTTCATAATAATAAAAGACTGGCTGTAAAGTGATTAATTGCTGCTAACAGAAGCAGGTCCAGCTTTGGGAAGGCAAATATGTGGCACATTTGGATGTGCACAGAAGGCTTTGCACAGATGAGCACAGCTCTTGCTAAGCTCAGCTTGCAGCACTGCAAGGACAGCTCAAAGGCTTGGGATGGGTCAAGTCGGGCCACCTCACCTCTGGCTGAAAATCCCACCTCTCCCAGGCTTCCCCAAGTTAGGAACTGACTGGAAAAGGAACATCATGGCCTTTCTTTCTGATTCAAATGCATTTTATTAGCAGTGCTTGTATTACGGAGGTCACAAGGGACCCTAATCAAAGTGGGGCCCTCCTGGGTTAGACACTGTCCAGGCCCATAACATAAACCAGCTCTTCCTTTTAGGAACTGAAAGGCTTGCAGATAACCAGAGCTTGGGAAGGGAAAACCAGACATGGAGTGGGGAAATGCCACCACCTCTCTGAACTTTAAGAAGACAGCTGAGAGCTCGTAGGTCTTGGGTTTGGATTTGGGGCCCTTCTTTAGGACTGGGGAATGATGGATGAGATCTTCAGAGCCCTCAGCAGAGCCACAGCTCCTGCTGCCTGCACAGGGCTGGGGGAGCCTTGGCTCTGGCACAGAGGGGCCAAGGAACTGGGCAGAAAAGCAATCACTCCTGTTGGAAAGATGCTGGGGATGCCTGAACGGGGAGCTCAGACACATTCCCAGCTCGAAGGCACTCTGGAAGCAGGAATGTCATACCCTGTCAGAGGGAGACAAAGCCTGAGCCAGACTGGCAGGAAAATAGGGCTCGTTGCCAGCACATTGATTAGAGCCCAGATGAAGATAAAAAGGCTGGAGATGCAGTGCACAGTCTGGAATTGTGTGTTTCTGGGGAAGATCTAATGTATTCATGCTGTCAGGTCACATACATTAGGCCCAGAAACCTGAGGTTTGCTTTCTTCTTTTTTCCTCCCACTTTTTTTGGAAGCACTTGGAGCAAATATATTGAATGAGACATTTGCAAGCATGGAGCCCATTAATAACACAAGGCCAGTGCAAGGCTGCAGCCTCATTCATGCTGCTCTGGGGAGCCAAGGAAATTAAAATCCTCTCCGTTTCTTTTCTGCACTGGGGAAATCAAAGCCAAGCCCTGAGAAGGGGCTGATTGGAGACAGGAAAGATGTCTGTTTGTTTTTAAAGCCTTACAGCTCTCATTTTTGATAGTCCTGGGTTTTCCAAGTGCGTTGCGCAGATACCAGAGGAGAGGTGGCTGGAAGAGAAGAAAACCAGTCTGAGGAGCATCAGAGAACCAGGAACTTTTCAGCTACCAAAGAACAAAAGACTCTCCAACAAAGGCTCCTTGCTGACAGCTGCTGGAGGTGCCCAGCTCGTGCTTTATCCCTCTACAGTGTTCCTGTTGTGTTCCTCATGCCACAGACTTGCAAGTCTGTGAGCCTGCACTCTGATTTGTGCTAAAACCACAATAAAACCTTCCAGGAGTCTCAGAGAACAAGGAAACAATAAACCAGACAACAATTATCCAGTTCTGCACATGATATATTGTGCAGATAACACGAACTCATGGATATATGGAGATTTTATTGCTGGATGCAAGACACATCTTATTTAAGGTGCACAAAGAGCCCTGTCTGTGCATCCACAACCCTCAGCACTGCTCCTGGGCCAGGCAGCCCTGTAAATCTCCATGCAGATGTCCATTAGCTGAGTATTAAGTGGGCAGACAGACATCAGAATGGCTTTGTCACGAATCTGATGTTCTCATCTGAGCAGATCTAAACGGTCTTGTTTTATAACTGCTTCCTGCAGTCAACCTCCCATGATAGCCCAGACTTGCTAACGTTCCTTTTATTGCTGCCATCTGATTGTATAACCCTGCACTGATAGCAGCTCTTCATATTGCATCGATTAGGCAGAGAACAGGAAAATGAACAAAATGTACTCATTCTGTTTATAGTTGGAGCTATAATTTTGTGGCCCTCCTTGGACGCCTTAGCAGGAGAATCAGATGCACTTCTCTCCCCGTTTGGCAATGCTCTCCTGCACTGGCTGGGAGCTGTGGCCAAGTTCACTCAGCTCCTGCTCTCACAAATGGGTTTTTTTTTTTAGGATGTGGGAGATGGAGAGGGCTCACAGGGCAACTACTGGGACACAGCAGGAGCTGGTGTTAAATACAGAATTTCCAGAGGAGACAGGCTGTTCATCAACCCTTGATAATCACCCGTCGTGGGGTGGTTGGGAGTGAAGGGTCAGGGTGAAGCATGAGGGAGGAAGATGATGATGATGATGATGGACTTGACACAGGTTCTCTTTGCCCTCCTGATGTCTTGAGAGGCTCCCTAGAACAGAGGTTGGACAGAGTTAAAGAATAAAGCAGGGATTTATTAAAAGGCCTTTAAAGAATACACCTTGGGCAGTGCAAGAGCCCAGCCAGGGCTACACCCAAGATGGATGATGGGTCAGGAGTTTTCACACTTTTATAAGTTCTGGTCCATTTCCATATTGGGGTTAATTGTCCAATTCCAGCTCCAGGCTGTGCAGTGCCATCCTCCCAGATTGCTCTCCTCAATTTGCTGTTGTTTCCACTTTTTGGACCTTTTGGGCCCAAAAAGGCCCAAAGTGCCTTTTTGTTGTTTGCACTTTTTGGGCCTTGGTTCTGGGGCTGGAAAAGGATTGGTTTGTGTGACTGAGCTGTGAGGAGAACTGCTGACACTTTATATGGAGTTCAGAGTCACACAGTAATGCAGTACAGAATGTGGAAAATATGAAAGGTAAAACTCCAGGCATCACTCCTAATTAGGAGCATGGGGTTATTGCTCCTCATCACTGAGGTCACAAACTGCATTAATGGACAAAACCTGGCAATGCAGTCCTCTCAGTGCTGCCAGCCTTGCCTGCCCTTGATTTGAGGGGCTGAGATGGACACTTCACTCATTTCAGCTGGGAAAAAGCTCTTTTCTTGCTTTGCTGTACTTTGGTCAATTCAGTGGTGAATGACTCAGGGTTACTCTGATTAAATTAGAGGTTCCAGGTAGTGTGAATCTGATCTTTTGAACAAGAAACAGAGAATAAAAAGGAAATGACACATTTCTCTCTCCTCTAGAATTCCTATTGAAACGGAAGTATTTTTAATAAAATCACTTACTGGTTTCCGGGCCATAGGGTGGAATCTCTTCTATATGGCAAGAAAAATTCTTTTCCTGGAGTATTAACTACTTAAGTCTTGAGTGTCAGTCTGGCACCATTTCCCTCAGGTATAAAGATTTAAGAAGAAAGCAGTTTGGCAAAACTCTGTAACATTGAGAATGCAACTCTCTGCAAACTGGGCTAGAATAGGACTTTTCACTGGGTTCAGAGCCAAGCCAAAATCCCATATGAGGCTAATCCCAAAATGAGAGACCACCCTGGTTTATCCTCACCCACTGCTACTGGAACGCGTGCACCAAAGATTTTGTGGGAATGTAGCTTTTTCCTGTGTCACTATCAAATTCCTCTGTTTATGGCTATGTGAAAGGGATAATTAAAGGACAGGAAAACTGAACCCAGTTTCCTCAGTTTCCCTGTTTGCTGAACTTTCTCATTCAACCCAGTGCTGCTTTTGTTTTGTTTCTTTGCTGACTGAAGTTTCTCCCAAGGAGATTTCATGGCATTTTTGGCCAGGCCAAAAAAAAAAATCACAATTTTTGCAAAAGTCCATTAACCAATATTAACCTAATGATCTACTTAAACTGCGGGGAGGGAGATAAGGTTAGATAACAAAAAAACCCCAACCAATTAACAGAATTAGGCAGTAATGAGGAGGCCTAGAAAGGTGTAGGATGTCACTTGTGGATGTCCCAGGTGATGCCAGCCCAATTCCCATCCATAGGAATGGAGCTGCCCTCAGGCAAGCCCTCAACCACAGCCTCCCAAGTTTTGTCCCCTCCCATTTTCCCAGTCAGGACAAAAATTTGTCATTGGCAAAGTCAAGATTAAATCAAGCCTGAGTAATGTGAATGGAGATGTGAAGTTATCCTGGCACAGAGATCCATTTCCTGCTCTGACAGATTTAGAAGTGCTCATGTTCCTGCTGGGACTGGAAAGTTGTTTCAGAACATCTTTCCTGTGATGCTCAGAAACCTCCTGCATGTTTCCCCCCTCTATTTACTCACAACCAGCTTGATTTGGGGCCAACATTGTCCTTTAGCTTAAATAACTCTCTCCCTTCCCTGGGGGTTTACCTGAGCTATTTATAGCAAGCAATCCCTTTCCTAGCCTTTTCCTGCTTTTCCTAGCCTTTTCCTGCTTTTCCTAGCCTAAATAAAGCTATTTTAGCTTCTCCTCCCCCTCCCTGATTGCTCCACATCTTCCTCTGCCCCATCGAGGTCCTGTGCCCCACTCCAGGCAGGGACCTTCCCTCTCCCACCTGCATTTTCAGCTCTCCTGACACTCATTTGTCCCACAACCTCTAGTGCAGCCACATTTTCCTTTTCCACTCATGATTTTCTGAGCCCTGTTCATCACAGCAGCCTCTTCCATTTGTCCCTTGGCTCATTTTCACTCCATCCTCTGTCACTGTCCCTCCTGTCCTCTCCAGGCCACCTCTATCAGCAGGAGGAGGTGATGGCCAGTGGGACAAAGACATTCTTTGCAGTTTTCTACTGCCACAACAATATAATTTCCCTGATTTATCCCTGAAATCCTATAAATAGGCCACTGGCACAGTCTGGGCTGTTATCTGTGCTCCTTTTATAGCCCAGATTTTTTGTCTCATCCTCAGACTCGTGCACACGAGGAAATTTTGGTGATGTCTGGTTTTCTTCAGTGGATATAAAAGGAGGCCAGGGCACGAGCCCAGGATTACTCATTTAGCTTTGAGACACCCTGAAGTCAGATAAAGTTAATTTCACTTCTAAGTATCCCCATCAACAAGGTAGTGATGGCTTTTAGGTACATCAGCTCCAGCTGCTGAGCTGCAGGTCAGGAGCTGCCTGACAAGAAATAAATAGTTTTTTTCTGAAGCTGAGAGAGTCTCTCATTCATTTTGGGCACCTGCCCATGAAAAGAGAATGAGGATTTTGAATCTCCCCATCATTACTCAAAATCTGCTTGTTTTAAGCTGTTATCAAGTCGAGGAAGTGATGTAACATTGCTGAAAACGCCTTTAATTGTCTGAAAAAAACCTGGTGGGGTCGAGGTTGGGCACTGTTAGCCCTGAGTGAGAAAGGGCCTTGCTCTGCTCTTGCACCAGGCCAGGGCTGAGGCAACACCCACCACACCTGGGCATCTCTGCTCTCCTGAGGATGGGCCAGTCCTCAATTCCCCCAATTTCCTGGATTTCCTCAATTTCCCTGCACCCCTTCACTCTTGTCTCCACAAAACCTGGACCTCAGGCCATCAGGTCACCCCCCAAGGTAAGTGACAGGCACATAAATCCTGGGGCTTTTTGTTCTGATGGAATCTGGGCAAGGAAAGGCACTTGGAGCTCACGATGGAAAATATTTCTGAGAGCAGCTACTCCGGGGCAGCAGTTCTGCTCAGCAAGCACAGGAATTATTTTGGAGCACAATAAATCTTTGTAGTTCTGCAGCCTCACTTGTCAGCTGGAGCATCCTCCCCAGCCCAGAGCCTGACAGCTTTAGCTGTTCCTGGTAGGAATTCATTCAGTTTTCCTCTTTTCCCCCATTACATTCACCTTCCATGCCATGGAAGCTGAAAATATGCAAACTGAAAATGTTTCTTTTTGTTTCTAGGGGGAGAAAGATTTGTCTGTGTGTGAATGGGAACAGCTTCATCCCTGACATCAACTTTCCAAGTGCCTCAAGTTGGGAATCAACCTTGAAACCTCCTGCTGGGGATTTGGAGCCTTTCCCCTGAATATCCCCCAAACAGATGCCTGAAAAAAAAACCCTCCTGGAGGTGTTATCACAAAATGCGAGAATTAACTAGGTCAGAAAAGAATCTTTGAGATCATCAAATGATGACTTCAAGGAAAGAAGAAGCAGGATCTCACTGTTAAAGTTTGTTAACAAACCTGACCCCACTGGCAAAGGACTGGTTCCACTTGGCTTTCAGGCAGCCTCCAGCTTGAGGCCAGTGGTGAGTTAAGAACTCAGATGTCTTTGGATAAATTCAGTGGGAATCTGCTGGCACAGGGGAAACAACACAGAAATATTCCAGGGTAGATTATTAGAGAATGGGAAAATAAAGTTACAGATGCCTTGTAATTAATCTTGTGCCCTGAAATTTGCCTATGCTGTTTCTTTTCTTATTTCACCTTGGTTTAAATGCTTCAGCAGAAGTGGAAAATGAGAAGGATATAAATGCTGCAGTCCTCAATACATTTCTGAAACAAAAGAAAATAAACCCAAGTTGTTTTCAGCCTGACTGTTCATGGATGTCACCTTGTTTTCAGATGATCAGTTAAATACAAGTCCAAATATTAATCACTGTGTAACTAAATATCCCTTTTCTTTAATTCACTACACCTCCAGTTCATGCTTTAATTTCGCACTCCGACTATTTAGAAATCAATATTTCCATTGGATACATGGGATTTAATTTCGAGCGGGGAAGCAGTGGATATATTAATTTCAAAAAGCAATTATTGGGAGCACGATGGCAGATGTTCTCCTGCAGAAACTTCTCTTTATCCTTCAAGGAAAACACGAAAACATTCTTGGGAGAAACGCAGCCTATTTCAATTGCAGCCATTTTTTCCCACTCGGCTTTGTCGGGGGTGTCTTTAAATAGGAAGAATTTCTTTCTATAGATGGCTGGAGTTAATCATTTCCCCTTGGAAACGCACCGGGAGACACGTTGGGTCGGATGTTGGGAAGAGCAGCGATGGGAATGGGAAGGGCTCGGGCTGGGAATGGGAGCTGAGCCTGCAGTCCCACCCCACGGGGCTGAGCATGACCTAGGAAGGAAGCAGAAGGATGTTTCCGAAACCCATAGCACACAATAATTCACTTTAATCTTCCGTTGGTGTCTTGCCTTTATAGAAGTGAAATAAAAATAAAAGGGCTCCGGGTGAGGTTTGCTGGAGCCTCCTGGGTTTGTGGCTGTCAGCAGGAGGAGCAGCTTGGTCTGACAGTCAGTGAAGAGCTACCCCAAGGATGACATGGGATGAGCTGGGCCACACAAACCCTTGATTTTCCCTTTGGGAACAGATTGGATCACAGAGCTCCAACAGGCCAGACCAGCAATAGGGTGGTGTCTGCTCCCAGGGCTGTGGAGCTTTTGTCCCTCAGTACCTTGAAACGGTAAAAAAACCCCCACTAAAATAACTTTTGAGCAGATAAACCCCATGTTCCATGCAGCAGAGCCCATTCCTAGCAGGAATTTTGGGCTATTAACTCAGACAATTTTTTCAGGCTGTAAAAGCAGCACATCACTAAACTCCTGAAATCGTCCCCCTGATTTTTTTTTTTTTTGTGCATCCCAAATCCCACCGAGCTGCAGATGCCTGCCGTAAACCTGAGAGCAAAACAACCAACAACAGAACCTTTCCCTGCTTCCCCGGTTTTGCACAGCCTGGGAATGCAGCTCGTGTTACCAGCCCGGCGAGCGCCGCTGGCCAGGAGGAGAAAAGCAAATCGTTATTTAAGACATCATCCAGCTCCCAACGGGCCTCATCACCTCCGACAGATTTGTGAGTCACTCAGAGGAAATATTTTACTGCTATCCTGTTTGCTCAGCAGGTGCAAGGGAAATCGCTCTCACAAACCCTGGAAAAAAAGCTCGAGCAGGACTTGGATTTCAGCGGAGCCTCGGCGCTTTCGGCCGCGGCCTCACGGTGAGTTTCATGTAGTGCCAGCAGTTTTCTGGAGGTTTTACAGAGGAAGACAACAAGACAAGATCCTCAGCGTGAAGACTTTTTTTTTAACCCTATCCAATTTTTGTGCTACTTCACCGCTTTTCATCTGTAAAAAGCTCTTTTTTCTTATTCATTTCTCCTCTTGCGCTTGAGAATTTTTGATTCCTCTCTCCAAGAAATGTTGCTGCTAGATGAGAATTACTAAATTTTTTAAAGACTACAGGGTAGGACTTAAAACAGACTTGGGCAGTTTATAAACTTCACAAAAGAGATGAAATTCGCCCGTAAAGAAACCAGAAATTGCAGGCATCTCTCTTTTTCATAATCCAGTGAAAATAGGATAACAAACATCGCTGAGGAGATCTGAGAAAATTATTTCCCAATAGGATTTTAGGAAATTTTAAAAAATACATATATAATTTGTACCAAGAACATTTCCTAGTTGGAAACACATCCAGTTAAAGAGGCAGTGGGCAAATTAGAACATCCTTCACTCCCAGAAAATTAACCCTTCTGCTGGAGCTTTTGCCAAAGACTCTTCGAGGGTGTTGTGCTCCTTTGCCAAGGACTTTACCAGGATTCATCAAAGGGAGAAGTGACTGCACAAATGGGAAATTGTGGTGCTGAGACACTTGCTGGGAGCTCTGCTTGCCCCCAGCCTCCTCAGTGGTGGGAACACCACAGGCAGGAGAATTGAGGGTTTTGATGTTGCCCTCTCTGCTTTCCCCTGGGACAGGGAATCTGTGAGGTCAGTGGGTGAGGTTTCCCTCCTTGGGGATGGGAAATTCTCAGGTGTGCACAGAAACCACCCAGGAGGGGAAGGTTGTGACTTTTTGAGACAATCCCATAATAGAAAGTGAGCCTTGAAAATCAGAGAAACTTTTAGGCTGGAAAAGAGCTTTAAGATCATTGAGTCCAACTGTTAATTTATGTTCACCAAACATTCAGAAGACACCAATAACATTTAGTTTTGACTTAAATATCCCTCTTGTATTACTCTTGTTGGTCTTTAACCTTTATTATTTCAGTCCTCTAAAAGGTGGGGATGGGCCAATCCAACTCCTTAACCAAGCCTTGAATATAAATTACCTTTAAAGACCTTTTAGAGCCAATTTTTCCCACTGTTTATACATTTCAGGTTCAGCAGAAACCCCTTTCACAGCAACGACGAAGTAATGAATCCATTGTTCAGGGAAGTGTATAAAAGCTCTAAAGTTTCCTTAAAGATGTTCCAAAGTGATACCTGATCCAAGACCTATAGGAAATGTTTGAAAATATTCTTAAATAAGTCACTGGGTCAGTTCCAGCCAAGCTGAAGAGAGAACAATGCGTAATTTAGAGATGGACCCTCTGCCCCTGTCATGTGCTTGTTTCTCCATCCAGAGGGAGGGTTTTGGAAAGCCCTGCAGTGTTTGGACACTCTCACACACACATTTCATCTTCAGCTTCCACCTGGGACTCGCAGTAGCCACGCAGCAAAGAGAGCAGTTGTTTTTGTGGTTTCCTTCTGGCTCAGCCCACAGGGCTGATGCACCAGAAGTCTTACGAGAAATTCTGCTTTGTTGGGATTTCCTGCATGATTTTGCACACAAAGGCAGCTCAAACGATTCAGCTGACACGGTGATTGGAACCTGGAGATGATTTTCCCAAAACACATCGATTTGGGAACCTCTGCTTTTCACCCACTCCTCTTTGTTCCATCCTACGTACTTCCTGCATGATATAATTTGGGTCTATTTTTTAATGAACCCTCACTAAGTGCCATTGTGTTCTGCTAAAGCCCTGCCAGCCCAGGCAGAGCTGTAATTCATTTGCCAGGAAGAGATTTCAAGTCCCTGGGATTTAACAAGTGGCTGTGCATCAGCTGAGCTGTAGGAAATCTCCACATGTGCTTTTTTCCCCCTGGTTTTCTGCATCTGTGGCAAATGCAAACCAAGGCATCCGGTTTTAAGCTTCTGTGTGCTGAATGTTACCTTGAAGGAAACACAGACCAGGCCTAGAAATGTGGGAATAACTCATTAATCATGGAATGGTTTGGGTTGGAAGGACCACCTCGTTAAGGGATTAAGGGATGGCCTGACTGGGTCAGGCTGCTCAGGACCCCATCCAGCCTGGCCTTGAACACTTCCAGGGATGGGAATCCATGGGGAAATTGGGTTACATCTCCTGCTTGGAGTGTGAAACACACCCTGCAGTCTCAAGGAGAACCAGCACATTTAGCATTGATGAGCAGAGGCAGCGACTTCTTATCCCCAACAGCAACATCCTAAAGCTGCAGCTCAAGCTTCCCGACCAGAGCTGACCCCCTGCACCCACCCAGCTGTGGCACCACCCCTCTGACCCTCCCTCTGAATATCCCCTTGTTCACACAGTGATCAGCAAACCTCCGTAATCCTAAACTGCTCTTCTTCCAAAATACGGGCAAAGAAACCCAACCAATCCCAGCCCAGCTGAATTTTGGGCTGGGAGATTTGCCAGATAAATCTCTTTCACTCACTGATGGATGTGTGGGGCGTTTTCATGCTGCTGGTCAGACCAAATCTACTCCTTTTGCTGTTTTCTTTCCTCAGTGTCACCTGTACCCTCCTCTCCCAAGGCCACAGCAAATCCCTGCCCCAGCTGGGAAAAACAAGGGAAAAATGCACCTGAAAAACAAAGTTAGGACAAGGTTGTGAGTGGAATAATATTTAGCTTGCATGAAGAGAAAAAATCTCTTGGTTAGAAAAAATACCCACAAAAAGGCCCCCCAAACCAGCCCAAACCCATAGAAACAAACAGGAAAACCCAAGTTCTGTGACAGAACTCACTGTGATTGCAGTGAGTGGAGATCTCACCTTTGGGGAGAGGGAAGAAACTGTTTCCTCCTCAAAAATCTCCTTCAGAACTTATTTTCCAGACTTTTCTAGAGTTGTGATTGGCATTGGAAGCTCTCCCCCCATCAAATAATGGGCTGGAGTTGAAAAAAGCCAGCTGGCCACAGTAGCCCAGTTTAACTGCAGCAAGACATGGAGCTGAACAAGTTAAATCTGTATTATTGCACTATTACTCCAAAGGATTTACTGGACACTCTGAGTCACAGCATGCTTCAGTCTTTTGTCTATGCAGACTTTGCAATATTATGATTTTTTTTTAGCAGAAGGATCAGCAAAGGAAGTCAGACCAGTGGTTTTTTCAAGCCCATCAATCCCACAGAAGGTGAGAAAGCCCCATGGAAGCCTCTCTCCATTTGAGCAGCAATATCCTTCTGAGGAAAATTCTTTCCTGATCCTTGCTTTAAAGAAGTTATTTGAGATTAATGTAAAGACCATTTGTCATTTTGGTTATAAGAAATGCTAATGGCTTTAGCAGCATTTTGCATTTTCTGCAAATCCAGCCTGTATTGCAAACTTCTCTGTCAGGCACAAAATAGGAAAAAATAGTCTCCCCTAATCTGAATCACTCATCAATTCCCTGCTAATTGTCAGATGTGTTTATTGCACAGAAGAATTGATAACCTGTAATAAGATGTGATGGATTTAGCCAGCTGTGTTTTTGCAATTCCAGGCTGGTGTGTGTCCAACAGAAACCCAGGGAGTTACACGAGTACAAAAAAAAAAGAGGAAGAAAAATGGGGAAAAAAAAGCCCAGTAGTGTTGATTCAGCACTGGTGTATTTTCTTCTCCTGATTATTTCTGTAATAACAAGTGTCTGATAAGTGGGTTAAAGACTGGCTGAAGGAGATGGAATTGGAAAGGAATTGCCATTGTGTTTGTTGATATTCCTCCAGTTAATTTGAAATGTAGGCAAGGCATGGAATGATTTAGACTGGCAACACATTTCATGAGCCTTTCCTTCTGGAGCTAAAAAAAGAGAACACCCTGTCTGGATTGGTCAGCACACAACGTGTTTAGATAAGGAAGTGGAGTCAGAAGGAATAGTCCCAACGTGAGGAATGAATGGAGACAGGATCTGCAGCCGGAAAAATGTCTGCATGGCCCACAGCACTGCAGCAGCTCCCTGGAGAAGTCAGAGCTCTGGACACAAATCCCTGCACTTGCCCATCTTTCATGTGATGTCCTCTCCTTTCCAGCCTAAAGAACCTCCAGCTCAAGCACCAAACCTGCCCACAGCACGTGAGCACGGCCAGGGAATGGCTGGGAGGAGCCAGCTCAGAAGTTCAGATCCCAAAGGTGAAGCTCCCATGGGGGGAGAAACTCAGCTCCTGATGTATCAAGGCTCAGGGACAGTGTGGTGACACCTTGGAGGTGTGGTGGTGTGGAAGAGGTTTTACAGCGACTTCTGTGAGCCAGAGAGGAGTTGGACAAGAGGATCCGTGTTTACCCCTGAAAGAATTTCCTACCAAGGTCGCTGACACAGAAACCAAGAAAGAAAGAAGGAGAAATAAGAGAAACCTGCAGCTGTCTGTTCCAATGAGCACTTTGTTTGTCTTTCCTGACCACTGACTGTAAACTTATGAGCTTTGTAAAAATGTATAAAAAGCATGCATGCTAGAATAAAACCAGGTTTGAAGCCTTCTGAAAATGGAGGGTGCTGCTTTGTGTTGTGACCATCTCAACTACGACGTGGTGACACCTTCACCTGGAGATCTTCTCCTCAGTTTTCCTCTTTCATCAGCAAATCTTCTCCTGCCTGAATCCTGGCAGAATTCACCCACCCAAACACTGGGACCAGCCCACATGACCCCTGCAGCTGACCACATCCTCCTCAGTGTTTCTTCATCCTGGCACACTCAGCTAAGGAGAGTGAAGAGAACAATTCACCCCTTTCCCACAGGGACTTGAACTCCACCACCACTCCCAAGCACTGTGGGAGAAGTTGGGCAGGATTTGTGCAAACCTCCTGCAGCCCTTCAAACCAGAGCTGGTCTGATGATGCCTGACTAATGAATGTGTGGTGGCCAAGGGGAGCTAATGAGACATGACCATGTTAGTCCTGCAGAAACCACAGTGATTAATCACACAACCAGGGGACAGAAGCCATGGACATCTTCACAGCAGGCTCTGATGTTTTCCTGGAGGATAAATCCTACAGGGTGCAAGATTACCCAGCTTCATCACTGAACTTCATGAAGGATTTTCATCTGGACCACATTGGGTTAGATTAAAAAAGGCATGAACTGTATCCAGCCTGCTCAAATTGCAGGAAAACTTCTCCTTGATCACAAAAGAAGATAGGACTCAAAAAGATTTCCTTAAGGGAAATCTCGGAGTTCAGGGGTTTGACAGTGCCCCCAAATACAATTAGGATGTGGTGAACCTTATTTTGCTCTTCAATTCACCTGTGTGAACTGAAGTTGGAAATAGAAACATTACAGCAGCTTCCTGCACATATTTCCAGCCTGGATTTCATTAATATCTTCCCTGAGCTGGGATTATTTTGCTCATGTACAGTGTTCAAATCTGTTCAGGCTTTGTTTGGAAGCAGAAAAACACTCCTAATGGAGGCATCCCGTGTAACCTAATAGAAAATGATACTGTTCAACAGCTTCTTTTTTTAAACAACTGTTAAAATTTAATACATAACCATATCCCACTATGGAATTCTACCAGAGTGTTAAAAATAACCCAACAGGAAGCATAAAAGCACTTATTAAATTCTACAACTATTTACAGTAATTTCTGCATATGACTCTATTAAATTTCCATGGCAGCTCAGTCCCATTTCTACCAGACTCCACAGAATTTTTCCAGACTGGTCAGCTCTTTCTTTCCAGTTCCAATGAACAAAGACATGGAGCAGCCACTTCTTATCAGAGATCTGATCCTATCAACACTGGTGGCTGTAAAAATCCCACAGCACCAGATTCTCAGCTGGTGAAATTCAGCATAAATGTGTCAGCCCTCAAATCTGGGCTGCAGAACTGCAGCTCAACCTCTGCCTGGTGCTCACCTCAGTCCAAATCCATGTGCCTCCTACTTTTGGCTCCCATTCCCCACTCAGTCAGCTCACCCAGCTGTTGTTTGGAGCTTTGCTGTGTTTTAGTAGCTGTAAAATCAGCTGTGGTAGTTCATAAATTATGGGAGGGGTTCCGAGATGCTGTTCCCTCTAACATTTGCTGCTGGAGATGGATGGGACGGCCAAGGGCTGAGGTCATTGATGCTTTGTGTTTAGCAGGAGAGGGGGAATTTGAGGAGCCTTCCAGCACAGACTGTCAGGGTTATGCAACTGGAGGCTCCATGGAGCCCTGGAAAGCTGCAGGAATCTCTGCTCAGGATGCAAAAAACCTTCCCAAAACCCCTCTGTGCCCCAACGACTGACACTTGCTGCCTTCCCAGACACAAAGGCACAGCAGTTTCCATTACAGAGCTCATCTCATCTCCCCAGGTTGTGCTGGCCCCGAGGGCTGATGTAAAGACCGAGCAGCCCGGATGGGTCATGCTCGGAGCTCTCGCTGCCAAAAATTCTTCTGGGAACAAAGGCGCTGCTCGATTTTTTTTTTTTTTTTTCCCTGCGACTGAAGTAAATCTTAGACAAAAAACCCAGAGGGAGCTGTTGGCACACACCAAGCAGCCATCAGACAGGAATCCTGCTCGCAGCTCAGCCAGCTCCTTGACAGGCAGGAGTTTAGAAAGCATTTAGCACATGGAAGCTGGTAAGTGTGTGTGTGTGTATAGATGTAGATGAGACACTCATGCACAGCGAATCTGGGCTAAGCATCTCATTTTGCCAGGCGGGAAACGTGTGGCTCCGCTGGAATTGCTGAACTGAGAGCTGAGTGATTGCTTTAAACCTGGGATAAGGAGTCCATGAGGGCTCTTGGAGACACTCAGACCCCCAGCTGTGGGTTTAGAGGGGTGGTTTGGCTGGTGGCTGAATAGATGCACTGAGGAGCTGGTGAACGGCAGAATATTCCTTGGAAACCTTCTCACCGTGCCCATAGATGCACTGAGGAGCTGGTGAATGGCAGGATATTCCTTGGAAACCTTCTCACTGTGCCCATAGATGCACTGAGGAGCTGCTGAACGGCAGAATATTCCTTGGAAACCTTCTCACCCTGCCCATAGATGCACTGAGGAGCTGGTGAACGGCAGAATATTCCTTGGAAACCTTCTCACTGTGCCACATTCTCTGTGCAGACTGCAGATTTCCCGGGAGATGAGGGTGTCTGCTGGGTACTGAAATACAAACCGAGTCTGGAGGAGTTACACGCTGATTCTGCACTTGCTGGTAGAGTTCCTCCAAATGACTCCAGACAGTCACTCCCAGGGCCCTGAGCTGAGGCAGGAAATGTTTTCAGCACAGTCTCTTGTGTTTTAGTGCGTGTCCTTGGGACGGGCTGTGTGCCCACAGCTCCTCTGTCACCACCAGCAGCAGCCAGGCCTCCCCCGTGCCACTGAGCTGAGGAATAAACTCCCTAAACTAAACACAGAGCAGGGATCAAAGGCACTGTGGGCATCTGCTGTCATCGTTTGTGTATCTCCAGCAAGTGCTCAGCTCTTCCTGGTGACTGATGGGTGGCCGTGTGACGCCAGTGGCTGCCAGAGGGATGGGCACTCAGGGAATTATGGCAGGGATTAGGAGGAAGCTTTCACTTCCAGGGTTGTAGGGACTTGCCCGTTAAGTGCTTGATGGACTTTGGTGTTCTCAGAAGAGTTTTTTAGCTTGGCACTTCCTCTTACCTTGGAGCTCTGCTGGGTTATGTAACCCCTCCTGGCTTGCACCTCTGGATCCACCTCGGGAAAAGCTCAAGGCAGCAGGGCAGGGATGGAATAAGGTGTGCTGGCCTGGAGTTAGGTATGAGCTAGGAGCACATCCCTTGGCAAGGCAGCCTCATCTCAGACACCATTCCTTGAATAAAACCCCCCTGGCTTCCCCATTTTCCAGATGTGACTTGTTCTGTGAAAAATCAGATTTCTGCTCCCAAGCACTTGATCCACAGAGTGCAGAGGGACAGAACACCCTCAGCACCCAGTGGGGCTGCAAAGGGAGGGCATGTCCAGACCCTTCCCAAACCCCACCTGCTGCACCTGTCCCTGCTGTTCTTGCCTCTGGAGGAGAGGTGGAGGTGCTGCTGATAAGCTCATTAACATAAATTAGTGCATGATGCCGTTTGCGTGAGATGGTTTCAGCGCTTCCAGGCTCAGAGCAGGCACACCTTCCTCCTCCTCCTCCTCCTCCTGCAGAAGACATGTCCTTGTCCCCCAGGGTGTCTTGGCAGGGCCATCTGCCACCTCTGGAGGTGGTGTCTGCAGGCAGCAGGGTGGGGCAGCATTCACAGGAGCCACCACGCTCTGCTGGGCTTTGTCCCTTGCTTTTCAGGGCACTTGGAGCAGCTGTGTCACCTCCTCACAGCTCTCCATGCCCAAGGCCTCCTTCTACCATGGTTTTACCATCCCCAAAAAAGCACCCCAGGCTCCAAACCCCTCACAGAGCACTTCCACCACCACACAGGAAGGATTGTGCAGCAAAATGCAAAGGACAGAGCTGGTGTTTGGATTTTATACCCCATAAAAGTCCACTCTGTCTTGGAAGCAGAATCAGAGAAGTGGGGGATCCAACTGTTATCCCTTAGAAATTGCTCAGCTGACTCCAGAAGAGGATCAAATCTCCATTATGCAATAAATCAGAGAGTGCAAAGGGATTCTGTAATCGAGGTGAAATCCAAATTCCCCCCATGTCATTGGGAAAAGGCACTGGCCTCTGGCCAAAAGTATGTTCTGTGCTGAGCAGCAAGTGATGCACAGGATCAGGAGCTGAGCAGTTTGGGAAGGATTGTGCAGTGGCAGAATAAAGGGCTAAACTGATAATCCTATCAGGAAAATCGAACTTAATCAGGAGTTAGGTATGAGAGGTTGAACTCAAATCACAGCAAATTCACAAATTTGCCTCTATCTGCTTCTCACCCCAGCAGTGGAATTGGCTGCCCAGTGTTTTATAACTAATTACCATCATTACAAGCCAAGTGCACAGCTTTTCTAAGAAGAGAACTATCTTATTTTCCCTGAAAGTTTAATCCTCATAAGAGGATTCCCATCCTGTCTTTGGCACAGTCAAAACCAAGCTTTTCACATGGCCCTTAGCAGGAAAAAAATTCTGCACTGTTCCCATCTGCACGGTGCTGCTGGGCAGGAGCTCCTGGCACAAAGCTCCTCAGACCAAAGCCAGGCTTTGCTCCAGTTTAGTGCCCTTTCTTTCCACTCTTTTCCCATTACTTTGCTTTTTTTTTTCCTATCTGGAGATTCCCCATGGCCTTTTAATGGCACATGGCTGCAAATTCAGCTTTTTGGGTGCTGCCCTGCTGACTGTGAGCTGCAAACATCTCACCAGGGGCTGGGGTCCATCTCCAGAGGGGCATCTTGGCCTGGGCCAGGATGGACAGATGTCCAAAACCAAATAACCAAAATAAATAATAAACCAAAATAAATAATAAACCAAATAACTTGGTTTCACTTCAGGGGATTAAAAAAGAGCAAACTCACACATCCCTGTCCTGGAAGGAGAAGTTCCACCAAGCCTGGCTTAAAGTTTTACTGTGTGGATGAGGAATATAACTGAAAACACGGGTGTTATCTAAGCCAGCCCAGGGGCACACACAGCAAATAAAAACACCATTCATTCATTCATTCATTCATTCATTCATTCATTCATTCATTCACTGGCCTTTGCTGTCACTGAGGGAAGCTCCTGACAATGTGCAGCACCCAGAGCTGTTTCACAGGAGCAGGGATGTCAGTGCTGGATTAACTCTTCCTTTCACCAGGGAAAGCTGCTGATCCCCTGTGGATTCTCCCCCAAACAGCTCCATTGTCTCCACGACCCCAAGCCCAGCTGCTGGAACATCCCTGGGCAGAGCTGTCCTCTGTCTGTACCAGTGAAACCAGCACCTCCCACTCCCACATGGCTCTGGGGTCTGGCCCAGCTCTCCCTCTCCCCAGGCAAACAGGAATCAATGGGATAAATCTGCTGGAAAACAGCAAACTGATGAGATCTTGTGGAGCCTGGGCTCTCCAGTGGTGTTCACCAAGCCACCAGCCCTGCTGATGTCAATAAAGTGTCTTGGAATGACAAATAAAACTCATCAGGGCCTCCCCTGTGAAGTCATCAGGCAGAAAATAATTGGGGAGGGACAAGAGAGGAGAAGGGGAGGAAAAGAGTGACTCACAATTGGATGGATTTTATTTTCCCATTGGATGAGTTTTATTTTCCCTTGGATTAAAAGTCTCCTTTCTTTCAAGGGGCTCTGTGCCACCTTTTCACCCCAGAGGAGCCCCTTTTCCAGAGGACATGAGGGTGCTGGGCAGCCAGAGAGGGAACAGCTGGGGGACAGTGCTGTGACATCCTGGACACTGCCCAGAGGGTGACTGGATCTTCAGCTAATGAAGTCATTTACCCCAAGTTTGCTGCCCCCAACTCCCTTTTGTTTCCATCTCTCAGGCCTGAGGCAGTGAGGTGTCCTTGATTGCCAGGCCTGGAGAGGAATTGTTGTGTCTGCCCCAAATGGGGAAGCAGCAGCTCACACTGTACATGGAGTTTAGAGTTACACACTGAAGAACTGCAGGATTACAAATAGAGGAAAAATATAAAAGCTGGCCCTGAGCTCTGCCCTCCCACTGCCCCTGGCTTTGCCCTTCACAGCCAAAGTTCAAACAACTTGAACTGGGGGAAACAGTGGGTGTAAAGAGGAACCCCAGGAAAAGATAAAGGAGATACAATGGTACAGGATGTTCTGCCAGCCCTACCTGACCTCTGCAGCTTTCAAACTCCTCTGTGGCAGCAGATAAAAGTCTTTAAAGCAGTTTGCAAAGCATCTGCTGCCCTGACAGCATCGAGGAAGGACAAACACAGAACAGGCTTGAGCCACTCCAGGGCTTGGAGCCACTCAGTAAAAATAAGCTGAAGCACCACTCAACCCTCCATTGAACAGAAACAGTTCTTGGAAATGAATTGAGCAAGTAAATGCATGTTCATTTGTGAAGGACAGAGCAGGAGGCTTTTTGAGAGGGAAGTGTTTAGATCCTGGGCTTTGTGGTGGCTCCTGTGAAGTCACCTCATTGCTCCGAGGCTCTGGACGTCTGTAGGGTACTTTTGGATGTGATGGTGGGGGCATGTCCCACCCTGTGACACTGGAAGGGCCACCAGGGGCTGTGGGGACAGGCTGCTTGTCCCCCTGTGCAGGCAGGGCACAGCATGGCCTTAGAGCAGCTCTGCTCTAGGGATCAGCCCCTGAGTGCTGGGGCAGAGCTGGGCTTCATCCCAAATCCACCCTAAAACGGGGTTCTGGGACAGGCAGCAGAGGCTGGTGGCTTTCTGCACGGGATGGGACAATCCTCTGACCCCGTGGACAGAGCAAAGCCAGGCTGTCCTCACCCCAAAGTGCCCTGCCTTGCCTTCCCAGCCTGCACAGCGCCCAGCCAGCCCTACCTGCCACCCTCCCACAGAAGAGTTTTATAAAAGATTTGGCATAAAGGATTTTTTTAAAGGCTCCAGTGATGCCTTTTTGGGACTGCCTAAAAACAGAGGCCAGACAAAGTTAAGGGAATAAAAAGCAGGTATATTTATTGAAGGGCCTTCAGGTGCATTTAGGGCAGACAAAGCCGACCCAAAATGGATGAGTGGTCAGGAGTTTTCACAATTTTTTAAGTTTGGTTCATTTGCATATTGGGGGTTAATCTTCCAATTACAGCTTCAGCTAATGAAGTCATTTACCCCAAGTTTGCTGCCCCCAACTCCCTTTTGTTTCGATCTCTCAGGCCTGAGGCAGTGAGGTGTCCTTGATTGCCAGGCCTGGAGAGGAATTGTTGTGTCTGCCCCAAATGGGAAAGCAGCAGCTCACACTGTACATGGAGTTTAGAGTTACACACTGCAGGAAGTGGTAGGACTGCAGGATTACAAATAGATGAACAACATAAAAGCTAAAATCTTGAGGCATCACATTTACTGAAACTGCTTTTATCCTCCTCTCTGCTGAACCTCTCCAACCTCCCCAGCTCATCCAGCCACCTTCAAACTGCTTCAAACCCAAGTGACAAGTGCAACAAGCACAGAATAAAGCTTTCCTACCCCAGAAACCCTCCCTGCTCTGCTCAGACCAGCGCCTGGGGCAGGTGCAGGAGCTGGAAGATCTCCCTGAACACCTGAACCACGAGTAATTTGTCAATGGGGCAATGTAAATATGATCAGCTGCAGATCTGTGGCAGATCAGAGCTTTGGGGCTGTCTCAGAATTCCTTTAGGTTGCTAATAGAGCAGAGGGATCAATTAATTAGCTTGAAGAGCATCGTGACTTCCCGCTTTTGTGGCGGTATCTGTTGGAATATCAACAGATTTACTCAGTGAGTAAATAAGTGAGATGCCACACATACCACAGACAGCCAGTCCAGGTTTTGGTCAGCAAAATAAACACTTCAGGTCTGATCCAAAAAATGTCCTGTTTGGAGATTTGGCTGTGCTCTAATTAAATGCAGGAAAAGCAGAAAAAAAAAGCCAGAGCTGACACCTCCTCCCTCCCTCCCTCCCTCCCTNAGAGCTGACACCTCCTCCCTCCGTCCCTCCCTCCACTGCTCACAACAAGAGTTTGGGGCTGGGGAGGTTTGGGGAATTTTTGGGAGGTCTGAAGTCGAGTGTGCAGCACCAGGAGCTGGAGCCAGATTCTCAGTCATGCTCAGCCTCCTTCTCTTGTGGAAAAAAGAGATCAAGTCTCCAAATTCTTGTTCTGCACAGCAGCTTTGCCCTGGTGCAGCAGGAGAAGACCTCCAGCTTTTGGTGGTGATAGCAGGAAAGGTCTTTTCCTGCATCCTCCCTTCAGCAAAATGACATTTATTGATGGGTTTGTGCCTGCAGGGCACAGCAGCAGCTCGTTTAAATAAAGAGATTTGCTCAGAGGAAGCTTTTGAGCTCTCCCTCAGTGCCAGCAGCAGCAGAGGGAAGGCACGAGGAAGGAGTTCAAACACTGGGGAAATCCAGTCAACCTATAAACAGGAACTTTAAAAAAAAAAAAAAAGAGAAATCCTCAATCCCAAGGCATGTCCTGCCCTTAATGACCACAGGCTCAGCTGCCACCACGCTGCTGCCTGGAGGCACTGGAGCTTGGAGCCTCAGCACAGCCCCAGCCCCACCAGGGCTCTCAGGGAGCTCCTGGCATCACCAGCACCTCGAGCATCTCTGCAGGCAAAATGTCTTCACCCTCCAGCTCAGTGCCAGGGAAAAATTCCCTTTTTTGCCATCAAATTTGTTCTGTTGGTTTGTGGTTGTTGCATGCAGGGGTCTGGAGGAAAGCTGGGATGAGCCAGGGTTTGCTCCCAGTGCCATCACAGGGGGATGAACCCCTCCTGCACTTTTTTTTTGCCCTAAACCCCTCTTTTGGCCTTGGGCATTGCAGTGCATGGCAGTGGCTGCCCGTGCCCTCTGGTTGGAATCCTGGCATTTGGAGGGGATCTGTGCAATGAACATTTTAGGAACAAATGGCATCCAGTTAGCCCTGGAAAAGGGATTTAGAGGAGCTGGGTGCACTCCTGATGGGAAGATGCAAGTCAACAAACCCCACAGACACGTTTTGGAGCACTTTAGGAGTTGGGCACCTCCACACAAACCCTATGGACACTTTTTGAGGAATTTAGGAATCAAGCAGCTCCATACAAAACTATGGACACTTTTTTGAGGAAATTAGGAATTGAGCAGCTCCACACAAACCCTGTAGACACTTTTTGAGGAAATTAGGAATTGAGAAGCTCCATACAAACCCCGTGGACATTTTTGGAGCAGTTTAGGAGT
>VXBC01002089.1:39125-51273 GCA_013399945.1 Ploceus nigricollis | reverse complement strand
TCTTCCCTCTCCCCCTGCCTCCCCCTCCCTTTTTTTTTTCCTTCATCTGTTAGGCTAAGAAATCAATTATTTGCACAGCCTCAGTATCAGGAGAGAGATCTTCTATTACTATTTCCTATACTGAAGATCTTATTATGACTACATAGGGGTTATTGTATTCAGAAGCAAAGGGATTACAAATATCTCAATGTCTTTTATAGCTGCTAGTAATTATTTTTGCTTCCAGCTATGTTACAACCATTAAAGTACATGTTTAGGTTACAACATCCCCTGTGTGAATGTTTGCTTTTAATTAATAGAAGGATGTGCTGGGCTTGTCCTTCCACAATGTAGACCCTAAACCTGTCAGAAACAGCTTACAGTAATGGAAGAGCTCTGAAAAGCTCTTTCCTGTGAGAAATGTGGCTGGAATTCCTTGATTTCCACACTACTAGCCAAAGATATGGATGCTTGGGAGGTTTTGTCCTACATGCTGTATTAGATAACTTTGTTACACTCTGTGTGAAATGCAGCCCCTGACTTTTGACAGCTGCCTGTATATTTTTCAAACCAGCAAAGAAATAGCTGCTAACAAGCAAGCAGCAGCATAGTTAAAATTCAGTGTGGATCATAGCTGCAAACACGCTGAGGGTAAAAGGGCTGCAGCCACTTCAGCTCGCTGTTCCATAACAAACTACAGAGTTTCTAAGAGAACCAAATGTCCTGGCTCTTCTCCCCCACTGTGGAAATGCTCTCCCCCTCCCACCCCTTCCCTTCTGTAAGGATGATAAAACATCGCTGCAGTCTAAACATTTGCTGATATAATCTGTCATAAATAATCCCCAGAAAAATATTAAGAGAGGGGGAGAACAGCAAACCTCAAACCAATGTTTAGGCCATAAAGGCCAAAAGCATTTTGTTTGTTTCAAGATAGTGGAGAGCAGAGTGGAGGTCTGGTATTTTGCTGGTGACTGCTGAAGAAGAGGGATTTGGCTGCTGGCAGAACATAAAGCAAAGCTGACAACAAAGCTTTCCTTTCATGCTATCCAAATGAACACATTTCTAATCTGAAATTCAAATACTTGACAACAGAGAGCCTGTGAGCTGGGCTTTGAATAGGAAATTGCTTCATGGTTTTAGCATAATGAATTAGGCAGTTAGAGTAAATCCATTTAGAAGGCATAGAATGCTTTCACATGCCTTGTAAAAGCTATAAAACCCTACTAATTTCCGAAATTTCTCATGACTTGCAAAATGTCTAAGTGTTCTGTGCAAATGTGGTTGTGCATGTTGTTTGGCTTATTGCAGCTATGTAGTTTGACTCTTCTATTTTACAACACACTGATTATTCAGATAAGATTGTACCTTAATTAAAAGCCATAAATAACAGCTAGGACATTCTTTGAAAACCAGTGCTCTCACCAATAACGAGAGTACATTAATTAGTCCTGACACTCTGTTCTGGTCAATTACTATTACACATTCTGGAGATGCAGCATTAGTCTGAGAAAACAGCTGGGGTGGAGTCACACCAAGAAAATCAATAGAGGGATTCTCTGAACTGTTAGCTGTATACTGACAAGTGGCAGCTTCAGTCTCATGTTTTGGACAACACTAGACCCATTCTATCTTCATAACCCTTCAAGGGGACCAAACTGAGGTGGTGTCACAGGTAGCATAAAGAGAGATGCTATAACAGAACACAGAGTGAGAAGTTGTTGTTTCTTTTGTGCATATGTCTGACCTTGGAAATAATTTGTCAGGCCTCCTGAGAACTCAAAGTTCCTTCTTCTCTGGTTTGCTTATGCAAACAATTGCAAATATTACCACTCAGAAAGCCAAAGTTAAATGCATTCCAGTCATGTTTTCAAAAAGGAGCTGCCTTTTTTTAAAAATTCTTTTATTTTCTTTTTTTTTCTTTTCTCTTTTTATTTCCTTTTTGTTATAGCCCTCAGAATGTTCTTAATAATTTGTAGAAAATGTTCAAGTCCTTGTTTTAAACATTTTGTTTTGCTGTGATGGTTAAGCATAAGAAGGCAACTGAGTTTATGAGCAACTGCATAGGGGTTTTCTAACAAATGCATACAAACAGATAATAAAGCATGACATTCTTCTATTCAGAAGCATACTAGCTATCACAGCAGACTGACATTTTTTCCCATGGAAAAAGACTGAGTGAATAAATGGATTTTATTTTATCACATAGTTTTTAACTTTGCCATTAGAGATACCATGGTACAATGACATAGTTCTTTGGGTTGGGATTGTGATAAAAAATTATGATGGATTATTTTATAAAGAGTATTTTTAATCATTAATGTGTGTCAACTAATTAATGTTTACAGTTAGGAATGTAAAGGAAATATGTCCTCACTTTCTCACAGCTGCTAAAATATGAATAGGTCTTTTTAGGTCCTTGGAGTTGCATATTGAATATATGTATACAAGCATCTGAATGTATGTATGATGAATTAAACTGAGAAACACTGACATTTAAATGCATTAAAGCTATACTGAGTTGGAATAATAATTATCACCACCAGCACAACATAAATATTTAAAACTACTGTACCTATGCAGTAGTCACAGAGGCACCAAGCTGAATTTATCAAAAACCAATTCTGAATGGCACTTCTAGCTAAATAATGGGGTATGGAAAGGAGGCATCTTCCAATCATTAATATGGAGGAAAACTGAAGCCTTCATTATAGGCTTGGTCTTGGGTGCCAACACAAACAAATAGGTTTCCAGAGCAGTACTTTCCATATACAAGATATCATAAACATCAAGCAATGCAGCTGCCCCACTGCAAGACAGACTGCTGCTTGAATCACTTCACTTCAACAGAAAGGGGTATTCAGATATTTCCATTTAAGAATTAGCTAAGAGAAAAATATATTTTTAAAAATTTTTAACTTATATCGTGGTGTACAGTATTGTATAGTATGTTGGGAAAAAAAACAACAGTCTGTGAAGGAATTATTTTTGTCTGTGTGTGTGTATACATACTCTTAAATTATAGCAAGATATCAAAATTAGTTATTTCTGAACTATCAAGAAATTTATGTTTTACCAGGGCAAAAAGAGTTTTTCATTGATTTCTACCAAGTGCTATTCTTTGTGAAAGTATATACATGCTAAAATCTCACTGAAATCTATAAAATTATTTAGTGGGCATGGAGAATTTTGCCTAGACATGAACTTTGGGACTGAATCTAGAATCTGGTAATCTGATGCAATATGAAGTTCCTTTAGACATTGAAGGCATTGTTTAAAGTTGAGTAAAAGATGATAAAAAATACTAAAAATTTAGATTTGAAAGCAGAATATCATCTTATTGAATGAGATAAATGTATTATTATCAGAAAGAACTCTTTGGATGAGAACTGATGGCTAAGTACTATTGCAGCACGAAATAATAAGATGAACCAGCCAGAGTTACTGATTGCTGTCCAAAAACAGTGACTAATTTCTTCCCTCTGCACTCTAGGTTCTTGTTCAGCTTTTACTTAGCTTGCTGTGTAGAATCACTGTGTGTTTCCCTTTGTTTCTTGCCTGCATAGTGTGAAAAAATGAAGAAAAGAAGGAGATTACAGTCTTTCCCTTCCACTTGAAAGAAATTATTCCCTCTTCTGCTCTAGTTTATAACTCATTTGTAGTAAAATTGCTCTGTAAATACACCTCCAGTGACACCAGCTAAAATACACTACTGTATTAAATCATGTGCTTAAATCATAGTATTGTATTTTGGAGGTGCCTGTGAGCCACAAGGTGTGTGCATCGTGTAACCCTGTAGCTCTTCTCACTGGAAGATCTGTACTGCACTGTTTAGAGGTACAGTGCAAGATCTGAAGCCCAGGAAAAGCTTTGAGCCAAATATCTATCATCCTGTTCCTGCCCCTCTCTGAAGCATGAATTACACCCATTCTTTGTAATGACATTTGATAATCTTGAGAAGGGGAGAAGCTATTTAAATTATGACAGATATCCAGGTTGATTGAAAGTTATCATTGATGATCAGGAATTTGCAGTCTTAGAGTAAAATGTGACTCCTGCCTTCAGCATATTTTGGTGGTCGTTAGGAGGTGTTGTAATGGTACAGCACTTTCACACAGCACCTACAGTGGGAAAACATTCTCTCAGATGCCTTAAGTCCCTTTCACAAAATAGTGAGCTGTTAATGCAGGAAAAGACAAAATACTGCCTTCCACAAATGTGAGTTCCAGATTGGTCTTGGGTCACCCATCTAACTTCATTGAAGACAGAATTGTAACATATTCTTCCATAAATGAGAAACATACAAAAACTTAAATTACTGAATTTACATTGCTACCTTTTCTCTCTGAAAAATATCTCCAAAACCAAAGAAATGGACACGTTTTTCATAAGCTGACTATAATAATTTTTAATGTTGCAATGTGAAGACTTTTGGCAGACATAAGTGATAGAATAGTCATGGATAAAAGTTTAAAAATATCATAAACGGATTTAGCACAAAAAATGTATTAAAAGAAAATCTCAGAAACTGTCTCAAACAGGAAATAAAAAAATTTTCTTCTTATTAAAGATTCAGAATAGAAGGCAAATTTACATTGCAGAAACCACCTTTCTTTTCCTTGACTCTATCTATATTAGAAAATATTTGATCTCATTTCCTCTGCTGGTGCTTACAAATGCAGCCAGCTATTAGCCTTAAGTTTAAATTCTTATATTGCATTTAGGTTTCCAAATTATCACGAGAAAGGAAGCTCCTTAGAAGCAGTTTATCCTCTGAGTGAAGTATGAGCAGAGTTGAAATGCACTTTGATTAAGGTGTTACAGCGGGCTGAAATGAGATTCAATAAAGCAACCTTGTCAGCAAATTCAATGCAGTGATGAACCAGTGCTTTTCCAAACTGATTAATTTGTTAAAGGGAACATTTTACTGTCTGCTAATTTTCAGATATGTCTAATTGCTTGGAAATCAAATGCTTTCTGTAGCAAAGAAAGATACAGGAAATGCTGTTAGATAATTAAAGCATAAAGGTTATGCACAAATGTCAAATCAATAAGGACAGTAAACATGGTTTATCAAGCAGACCAAGTACACTTTTTCAGCTGCAAAATGTAAATAGGTTTAGAATAGAGCGGTCTGGTGAGATGATGGATAGAATACCCATAACACTTTAATTAACTCCAGTTTCCTACATGTTAAAGGTTTCTTCAGTCCACTGGTTTATGTAACAAACCCTCTTAGGATTTCATTAGCCATTGTTCAATATGAAGTGCAGAATGCCATCTGAAGGGGTTTCATTTTGTCCTGCTCTTCTGTTGAGCTTAAAGTCTTTTCACAGTGCTATTACTGTTTTCCCTAAAAATATGCAAATATTTTAAAGTATCAGCTGAGGTATTGGTTTGGTATTTTGCTTTTTATTATCAAGAAATAAAAGGTAACAACTTCTAACAGTGAAATGCAAACGCTTCTTTAACTGCAAATAACTGGTTTCGTTTGTTTCCTTTTTTGTTTTGTTTTGTTTTGTTTTGTTTTTTGTACAGGAGGTATGTTCAGGGATTGGATTCTTTATGTTGATTGGAGGAAGAAAAATAGCTTTTGTTTTGTGACTCAGAAGATATGATTAAAAGAAAACCTACACTTTACATTGCAATAAATGTCAGGATTTTTAGCTTTTTTTTTGTAGTAAATAGGATATTTTTCTTTACACCTTTTTATCTGATAAAGGGTATGCACATGTTCTGTTTTAGATGAAGAAATTCTTCCATTGTGAAAGCAAAGACTCTGAATCTGAGGCAACATTTTCTAGCCATGTCTACTAAGGATTTTTTTTCCCTATAGAAAGGAAAACATAAATCAGCGGGTATTCAGTTTGGCTTCAGACAAATAAATTTATCATTAGGAAAGAAAAGCATTATTTAACCTTTCACCATAATAGAAGAGCTTAATTTTAAGTTTAGAGCACAGAAAGCCTTTTTATCTAAAACAAAATGCTCTCTAATTTTTCATCTTGCCCATTTAGGACTATAACACATGAAAACATCACGTACAGCCTCAGTTAATAATGATCTATTTTCTTACAGAAGCAGGCAATAATAATGCTCATTAACACCATTTTCTAATGTTCCTGTGGGAAATGCTATCAAGCTCTCTGTTAAGGACTTATTTCAATTAAATTAACAACTGCTGACCTACCTTGTACATAGGATACTCTAAGCAAGTGCAGCTTGATCCTGTAATGACATTTTCTTTTAAGATGACTATATGACAACTGTATTTTGTATGCCTTGGAAATTACTTTCAAAAACGTCCATTGTCAGTACATTTTAAGATTGCTCTTTTAAGATGCTTCATAGTGTCTCCTGACTGAGTCAGACATGCATGACTATCCTCACAAACAATGATTTAGAGGAAGAAATTCAACACTCAAGATTTGCCGCTTCCACTTCTCAATATTTTTGTGCTTTCCTTGCCCTCTGCTGTGTTATCAGTCATCCATGTCCCAGGGGAAATACTACAAGCCTGAGGTTAAATTAAGGTTCTATCTCCAGTGATTGTCTTCAGCGAACCCTCTATGCTCTCAAACAAGCCTTATCTGCATTGAAGGCAGCCTTAAATGCCAAGAGACAACAGGGAAAGCTCTCCTTCTTGTTGACACGAGTGCTAAGATTAATATAGAATAGTGTTTGAAAAGGAAAAAAGGTAACTAAGCTTAAAAATAAATTGTACATTTATTAACCTATTAATCAGAACTGTGCTCTGAGATAGAGATTAGTTTGTGAAAAACATTACAGTAATTGTATGCTACCCAAGAGAAAAAAAATAAAAGATAGACTCAGAAAAAACATGTTGCTACTACAGCGATCTTGGTTAGTTTTGCTAATTAAAAAAATCTAGCCTTTTTGTGTGCTGCATGTGGGTCACTGACATTTATGGATATAACTTAAGGAGTTCCCTGGCTCAAAAGATGGCTATATGTGGGCTTACCAAATAAAAGCAGCACAAAATAAACTAATTCAGTGCAAGGGTCTTCTCAGATGCTCTGAGGTAAGGTAAAACTCAGGGTCTTAGCAATTGTGTGGTTTTGTATGTGCTGAATGCCATGGACCAAGTTTCAGATCATTACTAGGGTAAAGAGCTTTGCAAGACTTGTATCATGTTTTAATAGAAAATGTTTCTAAAGTGCTATGGGTAAGTGGTCAACCACAGGCTAGTAGGAGTGCCCTTCAGGGGTACTGTTTTCCATGCCTGTAAGACTGGCTTTGTGAGGGGGAGCAGGACTTCCTGGGGAGCAGAACTTTTCCTCGAGACAAGCTACAGCAGCAGCCTCAGTCTGACTTGCTCCTCTGGCACCACAGTGCCAGACCTGCCACATTGGTTTCTGTTGGCTGGAAAACAGGCATAAGGAGACCCCTCCTTAGCTGTCACTCTGGCTTAATTAAAAGTGAATGTCAGGGTTGGAGGCTAAGTGGGACATATTTTAATGAAATATTTACTTGTTTAGGTAAAGTAAGAAGAAGGTTTCAAGGGAAAGAATCAAACCCCAAATCTATCATTGTTGACCTACAAGGCAATTTTGAAACTGGACTTGATACAGCATTACATTTTGACTCAGTGTAAATTAAAATTTGCCTCCTTTATGAGCTAAAAGATATCACAGAATCACAAGACGATTGAGGTTGGAAGGGACCTGGGGAAGGGACCATCTGGTCCAAACTCCAAGCTCAAGTGGATCCATCAAAACATTTTCCCCACACCATTTTTCTGGACCATGTCCAGATGGCTTTTGAATATCTTCAAGAAAGGAGGCTCCACCATCTTGCTGAGAAATCTTTATCAGTGCTTGGTAAGCCTCACAGTGAAAGAGTGTTTCCTGATGTTCAGAGGGAACTTCCTGTGTTTCAGCGTGTGCCTGTTGCTTCTTGTTCTGTCACTGGGCACCACTGGAAAAAGTTGGGCTCTGTCCTTGCATTGTTCCTGCAGATATTTATATGTACATTGAAGACCCTGCTCTTACTCAGGCAGAACAGGCTCTGTTACCTTAGTCTTTCTTCATGAAATGAAGATCCTCTTGTCCAAATCTTTGTTTCCAGCATGTCTATGGCTGTCTGGTAGTGGCAAACCCAGCACTGGGAGCAACACTCCATCCATGTCTCAGAAGAATTGAATAGAAGGGCAGTCTCAGCTCCCTCAAATCTCTGGCTACACTCTCTCTAATGCAGCCCAGGGTACAATTCCTATTCTTTGCAGTAAAGGCACAGGGCTCGCCCATGTTCAACTTGGTGTCCTTCAGGACGCCCAGGTCCTTTTCTGTTGGACTGCTTTCCACCTGGGTGGCCCCCAGATATACTGATACTGGGATAGTTCCTCCCCAGGTGCAGAACTTTGCACTTCTCCTTGTTGAATTCCTTGACATTCCTGTCCTCCCAGTTATCCACCCTGATGAGCATTCTCTGTTTGTCAGTATGACTCCTTGACATGTCAAGCATTCCTCTCTGGTTTGCTGAGGGGACACTCTTCCTTATCATCCAGGCCATAATGACAATGATAAAGAGTATCACATTCAGATTTGATGCTCCCTACACTTTGAATCACTAGATTCCCACTAGACCTCATACCACAGATCACCACTCTTTAAACCAGTGTTCCATCAATTAGTCATCCATCCCATATTTCAACAGCTTATCTACAAAGATCTTATGGGAGGCACTAAAGTCTGTGGGGACAATATCCATTGCTCTCCCTTTATCCATCAGTCCAGTTGTTTCACTGTAGAAAATCATCAAGTTTGTTAAATTTCCCCTTGGTGAAGCCATGCTGACTACTGATGATTTTCTTGTCCTTCTAGTGCCTAGAAATGGTTTCCAGGGTTAGCCGCTCCACTGACTTCACAGGAATCAAGGTGAAGCTAACTGAACTGTAGTTCTCTGGGCCGTTCTTCCTGCCCTTTTGAAGACAGGGTTGACATCAGCTTTTTTTCCAGTCTTCAGATACTTCTCCCAATTGCTAGGATTAATCAAAGACTACTTTAAGTGGTTTCACAATGGCATCTGGCAGCTCCCTGCACACTCATAAGTGCATCCCATGAAATCCTGTCCCACAGACTTATACATGACCTGTTTGCTGAAGTCTTCCCTGATCTGACCCTCTTTTCATGGTGTGTATTTCTTATATTGTAATTTTAAAAAGTTACATTTAACAGCTAGGCTTGATTTTTTCCTAAATGGGAAGGAAATGCTATTCTCCTCAACGTACTCTTATTGCAGTGTTGCTGCACTACAGTACTGAAATTTAAATATTTTTACTCCTTCAAAAATAATGTTAATTACTTCTTGTGCAGCTGAAAGCCCACTGTGGAGGGTTAACTCTGGCTGGATTCCAGGTGCCTACAAAAGCTGCTCTACCTCACCCCACAGCTGGACAGGATAGAAATAAATGCTCATGGGTCAAGATGAGGACAGAGAGAAATCACTCAACAATTACCATGATGGGCAAAGATTACTCAACTTGGGGAAAAAAAAGTTTAATTTATTGTCAATCAAATCAGAGTAGGATAATGCAAAATCAAAACAAATCTTAAAAATACCATCTTCCCATCCCTCCCTTCTTCCTGCACCTAATTTCGCTCTGATTTTCTCTACCTTCCCCCCCTCAGCAGTGCAGTGGGACAGGGAATAGGGACTGTTGAATAGACACATGTTGTCTCTTCTGTTCCTTCATCCTCAGGTGAAGTATTCCTTGTACTCTTCCCCTATTCCAGTGTAGTGTTCTTCCCACAGGAGACAGACCTGCATGAACTTCTCCAACCTGGATCCTTCCCACAGGCTTCCCTCCCATGTGGTGCAATCCTTCAGGAATGCACTGCTTCAGAGTGGGTCGCCCATGGTGTCACACGTCCTGCCAACAAACCTGCTCCCACCTGGGCTCCTTTTTCCATCGGTCCACAGGTCCTGCCTGGAGCCTGCTCCAATGCAGGCTTGTCATGAATCGTTTCCTTCAGGCACTGACCTGCTCCCGCGTGGACCTCCCAAGGGCTGCAGGCTCACGGCTGCCCCTGGATAATCTTCACATCAGATGGAGCACCTCCTGCCCCTCCTTCGGCACTGACCTTGGTCTGCAGGGCTGCTGCTCTCACATGTCACTTCTTTCTTTGGCTGCAATTGCCATTGTGCAGATCTTTCTGCCCTGCATACCTACATCGTAAATACAATGGCAGAGATGCTACTGCCATTGCTGTTGAGCGTAGCCTTGGCCAGCAGTCGGTCTGTCTAGGAGCTGTAGGGCATTGGCTCTGCTGGACATGGGGGAAGCTTCCGGAGAATTCCCCCTTTTGGCAAAAAACTTTGCAAAGAAGTGCAGATGCACTCACCTAAAAAGCAGATGTTTTTAAAGGAAATGATGAGTGTTTTTGAAGAATACCTTGGATTTCTTTTTGTCATACTACAGATGTGGAGTTTAGGGGTTGTTAGAAGAGGTGTGTGAATATAACGATAAGAGAAAAAAGCCTCCAAAGAGTTTCAGCATTTGTATTTGCTACTTTATGTTCTCATCTATCCCGTCTTTCTGTATATTGCCGCAGTCCTTGTGGTCCTACTTTATTAGTGCCAATGATGTTACTTTCCCACTTACCACCTTTTTCTCACTCTTTAATGTTGGACATGTAACTCATACTAGCAGTCTTGTCACTAAAGAATTTAGTGTGAAGGTATCTGTAGGAGATACATTCATACCAGATCTGATTTATTCGAGATTTTTTTTCCTGTGGGTAGGAAACAATAGCTATTTTTTCTCCTAGCAAAATAATAAAAATGTCTCTGCTGCTGTATTTGAACAGAGTCTCAGATCAATGCTCACATTTAACAGGGAAAAAAAGTATATTTGAATAGAAATTACATATTAATACTTTAACATATGTTACACACTTTTTCATTTTTATGATCATGTTTCTGTAAGTGATAGCAGAAACTGGGGCATGGCAGGTTGTGCTCTTGCTGAAAAAATTAATACTGCTGAGACAGGATGCTATTGTACTGGAATTAGCTTGTGTAGTGTGTGTGCTTTTCCTTTAGCAGAGGCAATCACAAAACTGACTGATGTGTTCCAACAGAACATTTGTGCTGGGGATATAGGCTCAGCCAGGGGACCAAAATGCACAGAAAACTACCAGGCTTTTCTCGAGAAATGTGAATTCTAAAAAAAACCCCAACGATCTGATATTTTTGTGTAAACTGAAGACTGCTCACTTTTTCTACAAAAAGAATTTGTAACACAATCTGTGACAGTGCCACCAGGCTTCCCTTGCAGTAGGAATGTTTCAAACAGATGTGTCTGAAGTAATCTATCTCAATCAAATGAGCTAAACAACTTCAAGATATGTCATGAAATGATATAAATATTCCTCAGCCTTTTCCCCCTAGAAGCTCACGATTTTTAACTACTGTGTAAATTAGAGTGTACTTTTTATCCTGTTGATAATGACTTTTTCCATTCCTGGAACCAAAACATATAAGTTCTTAGCAATGTATTGGTTATTATTGAAACAACTAACAAAATTTTCTCATGATCATTTTGTTCTAAAGAATGGAATCACATAAACACCTTAAATTACAAGAAATAAATGAGAATTTAGGAATAATAGTTCAAAGACTTCAAAGCATCCTGTTCAGTGCCTGCCTATGGGGTTTCTCAACAAAGAGAAATCTGACCTGAGATTTTTCATGAAGGAATGATGTTTTTGAGTTACTTAAGTTAAAGGAGCATGTGCGACAGTGACAGGCCTCCATTTCCAATTTAATTCTCAGGAAAGGTTTTTTTATTTTTCTTTCAGTCTATGGAGGAAATTTGTTAAAAAACCCAAAACCACAAAAATATCTTTACATGGTCTTCTACTCTTAGCATTCTACTTGTTGCTACTGCAGTATACACTAAATGAACATTTTCAATGTCAGGCTTAGGTAACTTCTCTCTTCTTGAAAATATTTAAAAAATAAATGTCAAATAAGAAAATAAATCTGGGGTTTTTTTTGATGAGATTAGAATATTGGTGTCGTTTTGTAAAATTGTGATAAATCATTGCATCCAAGACAGTTATTGTACCCATTTCGCCTTAGCAATTATAACTGATACTGAACAAATGGATATTCTCTGCTTAGTAAAAAACCAGATTCATGAGGCCAA
>VXBC01002089.1:12611-39096 GCA_013399945.1 Ploceus nigricollis | reverse complement strand
AAAATACCTTTCAATTTTTTTTTTTTTTGCCAATTAGTTAATTTGTCATTTTGTTCAGATTCTAAAATTTGCCCTAACAGGAAATAGAAATCTGACTGGTTTTTAGAAATGTGAAAGACCAGCAGTGACCCACAAACTAGCAGTGATGAGTGTTTGGCGTAATTGTGATAATGCAGAAAAATATTAACTGTCAAACTTGAACAAAGCTGTGGCTGTGAGGTAATTTAAAAAGACTAAGGGTTATTTCCAAGTCACCTCACACATTTGGAATAGAAAGGCTAACAAATCATTATAATTAGTATCTTCTTTTTATCATACTTTTACTTTTTAGCTATGAACAGTTTACTAATTCCATGTAAGTTGCAACTTCAAAGCAATAACTGCATGAGCAATTTCAGTCCCTGAAGGAATCAAAACTAGGCTCTTTCTGAGGAATCTTAAGGACATGAAATCACTTCCATATTATGTGTCAGGACTACTATGACTGAGTATTTTAATCTGAAGGTCACAATTTCACAAATAATTTTACTCAATATGTTCTAGCAAGTGGCATCAGGAAGTGATATGCGTGTTGATTTTTAAGACATGCTTGCCAAATAGTAAGATAGAAACCTATCCAATAAGATACTGCTGAGCGCATCCAGAAGATGAAGGTTCTACATAGGTGTTCTGAAAATAGATTATGCATCTCTGTCCATGAAATCAGTGTGAGTTTACTCAGTTTGATTACTGTATGGTCTCAAAGAAGGATAAAAGCATATCTGTGTTTCTCCAGTGGTTTCTACTTTTTTCTTCGATTAAAACTTTATAAAGCCAACTGAGCAACTTTTATAGTAATTGCACAAAATAGCTATGTTTGTGTATATGAACATCATGTCCACTTTTATGCATTCCATTCATAAAGGCCACGAGTCTATTGCTCTTTCTAAGGCAGTGACCACTGGGGAATGGTTCTGTGTTTTGAGAGAAGCAATCTTTCTATATGGGTTATTTGGTTAGGATTATTTATGCTATTTTATTTTTTAGTACAAAACCCACCTTCTGGCTTTCACAAGAATTTTTCTCATAGGTAAGTTAGCTTCTAAACTACTCCTAGCCCAGATTTCCTTGATTTTGTGTCTATGGGAAAGGAAAAGTTTTGACAAGATAAATTACACAAGCTGTGGTCCATAACCATGTGAAGATGAACTACACCCAACTCTTCTGAAGATGTTAATAGAGAATTATTGATCGTTTACCCTGAGAAATGTTTCCCTGCTCTCTATGTTGCATAACACAATATCCTATTGACCAGAAATTTGTGTTCTCTGTTTAGAAACTGTAATAATATTATTTATATGCAATGAAGATTACCTAGGGAGGTCTGAATAGGACTGGAAAATGCTTTATGTAGCTTCCCTATATATTATCAGAAGAGCTGAAAGGAGTAAATTGCTAAGTGATATGAAGGTTATTTCTTGCACATAGAAAAACTCACTGCAGCTCTTCAAAAATCTGTCTTTCTGGCTGTTCACTTTCCTATTCTCCCCATTTTCCACAACACCACTTTTTACTCCATGTAGGCTTATTGTGTGTCAGATAATAATACAGATAGACCCAATCAAACATTTGATAAAACTTTGATTTTTATATTTTTACTCAGGCAATTCTCATATGCCTGTTGCTACCTGCATGACACATTTAGATTTTGATGTGCTCTGTAAGTGAACTTTTGCATGTACAGCTGATCATGTTCCAGCTTGCAGTAGAAGTTCAAGTGACTCCTGGCATGCAAGTTTTAAAAATCAAAATTGCTAGTTTTGTTTGTTTATTTACTTACTATTTGGCTTGCAGATATTGTTGAAGATTAAAGAGTTAAGATTGAAGAGTTGAAGATTAAAGTTCTGTCGGAACCATAATATCTACATCTGAGTATTAAAAAGACAAAGATTTGTATCAAGAATATAGTAAGTATAAATAATACTAAGTTGGTAGGGCACCTTTTATTGTGAAAACATTCCTCTCTGGTGATGTTTTCCTTGACTTAATTCTAAATTTAAATGAGTTATAATGCATATAAAAGATGATAACTGGCTGTTTTTATTTGTTGTAACTTTTCAGCTTTTTTTTTGTCTCGGGTTGTTTGTTTTTCATCAAGAATACAATGTAATAAATGTTTCCTCTAGCCATTTTATTTGTCTCTTTGAAAATATCACAAATTCTTTTTATGGCATGTTGTGGAAACATATATACATATATACATATATTGAAGCTTGTAATGACTTTTATTAAAATGTGCACTTTGGGACACTTGCTGCCTCAAGTAGTTGGAAGTATCCAGTAAGAATATTTTTGTTACTGACTGTCTGGCAATAATTTTGTGCCAGTCCAGCTCCAGATCAACCATCGCTCACACTCAGAACTGTAGACAGGGGTTGCAGGTTGACATTGAAGAGACATGTAGCTGTAACTGTTGTGCCATTTAATGTTGCTCATTATCCATGGAGAACAGGTTTGAAGCTATTAAATGGGAAAGAGAAAGTAAGTCTGTGCTAATAAGTGTCTTGAACTGGATAGCTGCTATACTTGGGGTTATACCATGCATGGTGTAAAATTATTTCTGCCCTTTGGATTCCCAAATGCAGCCAGGAAGTTTCAGAGACTGAATGTGTGTTTTCAGCAGCAGATACCAGAAACTTGTTGCTCTCCTGGTCAGTCAGCAGATTGAGTTATTTTTATTTAAAAACCTTGTATGCATTAAGTAGTTGACATGATGCGTTTTCAAAGCCTGTAGGAAAATGCAACATTTTAAAGAAATATATTGATCTAATTAAAAACTTTTATGGCTCCTTATTTGGATTTATTTTGGATTGTTCATTAGCAGACATGAAAAAATCATTTCATCTTAAACTTATAACTTAAATTTCTCCTAGAGTTTTCTTGTAATGACTGCTCATTATTCTGTTCTTAAACTCCTTAATTTTCAGAGACAGATTTCAGATCTGCTGAATGTGATTAGAATTCTTGTAATGAAATTTACTTCCCCTGGATACCCATATGCAAAAAAAAAATCTTTTGCAGCAACTGCAAGTCTGGTATGGCGGGACAAAAAAATTCATCTAAGTTGCCAAATGTTTTTGGAATTTACTTTCCTGTGTTCAGGCAGAGTTGTATGTCTAAATCTTTTAGGATCAGGTAATTCTCTGGAACACCTGTTTCTGCCCTCTGACTTCTCCTTTGTGGTCTGACAGACCTCTAAGTAGCAGAAGAGAAAGCCTGCATCTAAGGGGTGACCTCAGACAAGACAACACTCTCCAGGTGACCTGGAAAAGCTCCAGAACAGGACTCCTGGTAGCTGATCTACCAACACCAAAGGAATGGACTCATGCATAGCTGTAGGTGCTGAACTTCTACCCCTGGGAGAACAGTGCTCCTGTGACCCGAAGAAAAGCTCCACAGTGATGTGAATCTGCAGCTCCTTGTGCTTGCTGCACAGATGATCTCTGCTCATTTTTTTTTCATATGAGGAAGCAGAATGACTGTCAGTACTGAAATTGTACTGAGAGTCATTTGTTTCTGCAAAAAGGGAAATTCTGCACAGTGGAGCTATGGCAAATATGTATGTGCTGCTCAGCTCATATTACAATAATTACAATGTTTAGCAATGGGTCATTGATATTGCATGTCAGCAGATGAGTAATGTTTTTGATGATGTTAATGGACACCGGGAAAGTTTTCAAGGAGTGCATTCATTTGACTTGTTTTCCTCACCCGCCCACAAATTTCTTTAATTTCAAATAGGCCTCCTACAGCACAGCAAAAAAAAATCACAGCTGCAAGCACTGAGACATGAAATACCGGCTGGGGAGTTGGGGCAGTTGTTTCAGACAAGTACAGAGCTGTTTGGGTGTTATGATTAATAAGGAAAATATTTTAAGCTGGCCCAACAAACTGGGGCATAAGCCTTTCAATGAGATGTATTTAAATTGGTGTACTTAGAGTGAACAAACTAGATTGATGTAATGTCCCCATGTAGACATGCCCTTGCTCTGCTTGCCTCCCTGCTTTGATCTGAGATCAGGGAGCGAGATGAAAGCAGATCAGAAGAGTGCTCCCTATTGTACCTCTGTAAGTGATCACATCTATCTTCATGTGACGCCATGGCAGCTGAGGCCAGCTCAGGTGGCAGAGCTGATTTCCCACAGTTATAAATGCAAAGGGAGTGCAGGCAGGGAATTTCAATGAGGGACACTTGATTTTGCAATGTCAGCCAGCAGGCCCTCAGTCAGCTGATTTAATCTTCTGCACTGCCTATCCATTTAGCCACGTTTTTGGAAAGTGGTTGCATTACAGGCAGTGGTAAAGATGTAGGTCCCTTGTTTATTTCATGTCATGGGACAGAATAGTTACTTCAGTGACAGGAAAATTAGGTGTAGCTGCTTAAAATTAATGTCACTGTTCTGACACAAAGAGAGGGAATGAACAGAGTGTAATTGAACCTGTTACTTATTGATATGCTATATGGAAAAATGAACACATATTGTTGATATGTCCATGTATACACAAAAAAATTACTTATTTGTTTCTTCTAGTAGCCAGGTACAGATGTTCTGATGCCAAATACATGTTAGGAGTTCTACAGAAATACTGTCTTCCACTGAAAGAGCCTAAGTATTGACATCTATAATCATCTTGCTTGGCTAAACTTACAGTGTGATTTCTTTTAATTCAGAATGAAACCTTTTTCTTCCCTGCTGAATGTAGTGTGGAGGAAGTAGTAAAATCCTGTTCTAAGTTTCCAGAACCTGCTAGAAGCTGTAATGCATCGGCTTTTGCTGGAAAACAGCACTGCTGGAACACTAAATCACTAAATCACAGCCTTTTGCAGAAAATTTTGAAATTAACCCAATGCTTACAACTTCTATTAAAAAAGCATTTTTATTTTTCTGCTGTCCATGGATATATTCACATAGAAGCAAACTTCATTTTGCACTTGATAAGTTGTTGCTTTTTCAATTGTTTGTAAAATAACATGGATTTAGTCTTTGCAGTCTTTTAGTGTAACCATCCATCACAACAATAATTTTTTGCTATTCTAGTAGTGTAAATGAAAATAAGAGAGCATATATATATTTTTAATTAGATATTTTATTGCCCATGACTGAATAGGGGTCAAAAGCTTCAAATATTTTACAGATTATTTATTTGTACAAGAAAATATTCAGTTATCTTGTGTGTTGATTTGCCGTGAGAATTGTAGACTTAGATCTAGAAAAACAGCTTATCTAATGTTTAAAAGAGTATTAGCATTTCAAATCAGTTCCTGCAACAAATTTATTTTCCCCTATTGCCATTGATCAAACTTTTCCATGTCAAACCAGTATGTCAAAACAGAATTGAATAATTTGGAAATATGAACAAATCTATTCAGACTGTTCATTCGTGGCAGTGGTTAATAATGGTTGCTTAAAAGCCTCAAAATGACCGGAGTTAGAATAATTCCCTGTTCTGCAGTGAATTAAATGATATTTTGAGTATTAGAAAATAAAAGGAGATTTTGAACAGCCTGATTTTCTTATTAATTTTTATGTAAACTGGGGTGCATCCATAAGAAAAGATGAGTTCCTTGAAGAACATTAGTTCAGTTTCACTCTGGCCATGGATTTTTCTCAGAAGACTTAGATGTTAGAATTTGGCTTCTGGAGACCTAGTCCTGTGGCTGAAAAACCTGTCAGTAGTTACAGTTGTGAAGGCTGATTCTGAGCTTGCATGGGAATGAAAAGCTTTTTACTCAGGCATTTTAGTATTTGTAGTAATTTGGTGCTTTCCACTGAATGGATGTTTGGATTTCTGAAAGCAGGCAGCATTACGGAAAAGGCAATCCCTTCTTTATTTAGTAGAAGACTAATGGAATGGAGGCAGCCAACAAAATTATCTGCCTCCCTGGAGGCTATGGAAAATAGTCTCCATTGCAGTTCAGCGATGGACATTCACAAGCAAAAAAAAAAAGACAATTGTATGAAATTGGGTTGAATAATGGGTAGGTAGTTCAGTAAAATGGACTACTGCCCACTAGGGAGAATTTTGGAGCTGTGAAAAACTGATCTTTAACAATGATAATGTATGTAAAAATAACAATTTGTCTTTCACGAAGATAACTTTCCAAGACTTTGGCCTTGCTTCTTGAGTATCAGGTTAATCTACACAGAACAAAAGGAAAAATGTAAAATAAAAAGTGCGTGTGTGTGAAATGACATATCCCCTACTTTCACTTTCAAATAACACACAGAAGTCAATTTTATGTAATTTACCTTTTTCTACTCTGAATGATATTACTTAAATATTTATAATTTGTGGTGTTTATGCATGAATCTAAGGGTAATAACACAACAAGTAATTCTAAATAATAGTTTAACATATAATTCAATTTTAGCATACTTTAATATAACCAGTTTTTACAAAAACACATTAAAAGAGACAATTTGTCTCATTAAAATTCAACAGGCATTTAGCTCAGCTGGAACAGGATTTATTTCAGCCTCATTCACACTGAATTTTCAGATAGATTACAAACACATAGACTTAAACAAATTAAATACAAAATACTTTTGGAGTAAGACCACTGAAAATATTTGAGTAGCAGCATCTGTATATTTTTTATGAAGTACTGTATCTTTACCCTTTCAAATCTGAGTAAATTGCAGTTTTGTAAACCATAATTATATGGGATCGTACTTAATGGTTATATTTGGTAATGCTGAGACAATATTAATCAAGTCTCTAAAGACTTATATATACTTTCTCATTTCTCATACTGGTACTTTTGTGCTTTAGGTAATTACAGTCATCTGTAAATTTTATATGTGGTTGGGTGACACTCCTGTAAATCTATTTATATTTGGGATTTAAACTTTCACAAATTTTCCCGAATTTGACAATTTTAAGGATGTATTTTTTGCATGTCTCTGGGATGAGAGAAGCTGTGTTAGCAGTTTGAAACCTATCTTGAGGAAATGAACATCTGTGACTCTGTGGTGAATGTGTGTCAGCTGCTGCCTGAGCTCGACCCCGTGGAGGATGTTACTTTTAACTTCTTTTTGAACTATGAGATACTGTACAGGCTGTTTGAACCCGTGCACTGTGCTTGAATACATTTCCTAATGATGTTCTTCCTCTCTGCCCTGAAGTCTGGACTAATTTTTAGCTGCGTGTGAGCAATGAGTAGGTTACATTTCCGATCAGCTCTTCTCTTACAGTTGAATCATACAGCAATTAGTGAAAATCCAGCTATTTACATACGACAAAATTATTCTCTCAGCGTGTTTCCATTTTCTCCTCTGTTGCCCAGTTTTGCTGTTTGCTTGGTTGGTTTTTGTTTGCTTGGGACTTTGTTTGGTTTTTGTTTGTCTGTTTGTTTTTATTTGGTTGGTTAATTTGTTGGTTCGGGGTTTTTTGTAGATTAAAGAAAATTATGCACAGAGTTCTCCGTATGTTCTGTTACAGGCCAGATCAGAGACAGAAGCAAAGGGGGGCTTGATTCTCAGTTTGTAATTCCATCTAGTAGGGCAGGTAGTGAAATTTGTTCTGCAGCATAGTGGCTGGTAGGTGAGAGCAGCCTGCACATTGCCCTAGGAGCTGTTCTCATGATCCTTTGGTCAGTAACAAGGGCTTGTGGCTCTATCTTTATTCCCAGTCTTTCTATTTTTGAATGAAGACTTCTCACAATGATCCTAGCAGCTCTCTAAAATGGGTAGGGTGGCAGTTAGACCTTACTGCTTCTATTTTTTTCCAAATGTAGATTTAACGATCCTAACTGGGAGGCAACTACTCCAGACATATTCTGTTACATCTAATAAATCAGGATCTTTGTCATTTAGCACCCTTTCTGATTCTATTTCCATGTTTCCATTACTCTTTATGGGTACAAATATGTGAAGTAATAATTTTATCATTCTTTGTCTTTCATTTCAGAACTTTTCTTTGTGTGAGATGGATGGTGTTGGCAGACATGAGAGAGTTTTTGTCATTTTCTGTTTACCCTTCTCATCTTCTTTGGTTTTTTTTCAAAGGTTATGCATGGAAATGTGGTCCAGGAGCCTGTGTATTGAACCTTATGACCTGAGAATGGAATTACTTGCTTTGAATCAGGCTTCCTCTCTGGTGTAACTGGAGGACCTCCTTCCCTTGTGTTCTTCGTCAGTCATGGTCAGACCTTGGGGTGAAAGATGAATGTCCTTTAGCTCTGAGAGTTATTTCCAAAGGGACCAATTCCTGCTGTAACCTGCAGTGCCAAGGAAGGGTGTGCATGCCAGTAATCACTAAAGAGCAAAACGCAAAGGGTTTCACACATAAGTCTGTGACATTTGCCTGTTTTCCTCTCCTGGGATACTGGCGGTTCATTCTCCGAGAAGAAAATCCTGCTCAAAGAAGGACTGTGGCCAAGAGGCCAGGCCAGGCCCTTGGAACTAAGACTGTTCAGGGAAGGAACTATGGCATTGGCAACAAAACCTTGTACAGAAGAACTAACTTGAGTTAAATTACCTAGCAACAGAGTAATTTTTTTTTCTCCACAGAAAGAAGAAATAACACATACGCCTGTGTTTTCAAAATTATTGCTGTAATTTTTAGTGTACTCATGTATACTCCTAAGAGGAGAACAATTTTGTAGGCTATTTTGCTTTGAAAGGAGATATCTGTGGTTAATCGCTGTGCTGCTGGGAGAAAAGAGATTACTGTTCTTATCTTACTGCTGTGCTCCTTGAAGAGTGTTTCTAGTGCTGTGCTCATTCCTACCTTGGCTCTTGAGTTGCTTTTTTTCTTTTCTAATCTGCTCTACCCTTGTTTTTAATGGATGGCAATTTAGACTTCAGTGGCTGCAGTAGCAATTCTGTAACATCTGCCTTTTAGATTTATTTTTTTAAACACAAACCCAAGGTATTACCATAGGATTAAGCATATGTAATTTATCATTTGTAGTGTACTGCCTTTACTGCAGCTGAATTCAGCTAGAATGTACAACTAAATCACAATATACATAGCTTTAAAAATGTGTGAAATGCTTGCTTGTATTTTAAAGTCAAACAATTCATGTAATGAGATATCTTGCATAAATGCCTTAAAAATAAAAAGAAAATTTAAAGTGCAAAAAAGCATTACATTCCACCTCTGATCTTTTTTTTTTTTTTCTCATTTCAGTGATGGACCATTTGTCTTAAGCCAAAAAGAGGTAAAGCATATCTGACTTTTATGTCATTTGCCATACCCACAGAAGCTGCTTTGCTTCATTGCTAGCATTGTTTAGATCATTTGTACCAGAGAGGAAAGAACTGAGAAACCAATAAATTGCAGCTGCTTTTAAAAAGGAGCTGAAAATCAATAATAAATTATTGTTTTCTACAGCAGTTTAGGTTCCTTATGTGTCCCCTCTGACATGTGGATGTAGCTATAAATTAATTTGGTTCTAAGCTGTAAAAAACCTAACTTTCTCTGGACTGACTCTTGGCACGCATTAGTGATATAAAAATAACATACCTTGGCAGGATAGCTTTCGAGGAGTGCCGAACACTGCAAGTTATTTTTATAGTTTAATGAGATATAGGCCTATACTTCCAGAGGGAAACACAGTGAGCAGAACACTCTATAATTTACTGCAGTAAAATGATCAGGATTCATGCTGTCTATAAAACATGAAAAACATTCTTCATTCCTTACCAATTAGATCATAGTTACAACTCCCAGCTCCTTTGAGCTTAAAAGAAAATTCTAACTGCTAGACATAAATGAATGCTGTGGTCAAATTAAAGCCTTCAACAGGCTTGAAAGAAATGCCTTCTGGATGTTATTAACATGCATATTTAAGTGCTATTTTTAAAATTTAACTGCAAGCCATAGCAGGCACAAATGTTTATAATAGCTATTTCAAAATTGAAGCATTAATTTAAAAAGCATTTTCATTGCTGTTAATTTCTTCCCAATAATTTTATTTCAGCTTTTATTAGAGCAGATTTTCTTTTTCTTGCATGTGATGAGAGACAACTTGAACCGAAGTCCCAAGATTTCATAATTTGCTGACCTTGAAATGATTCTCCCATAAAATATGTCACACACATATTTTAGGCTCAATTTATCAAAAATGTCTGATTTACAAAGTGAGCAATCCTATTTATTTCAATGGCACATCAGCGTAGGACAGGTAGATGGACATGTTCGCAGACCTAATGCTTTGGTCTTGTGCTTCAGTTCAGAGACGAATCATTGCACATTACAAAAATACCTGTGGATTGTTCTGCAGTGTAGGGAGAACAAAGCAGTGTGGAGGAGCAGGAGGTAAGGAAAGAACAGATAGCAAAGGTGTTTCGTTTTCTGTTACAGGTTGCTGGTGTGGTTAATCTTCTCTGCTTCAGTACTCCACAGTTTCAATTTTTTTCCAATTTCGTCACACTGACAAGCCACAAGCACTGTTTGTTGCTTACAAGAAATGTTGATTGCTTGAAAGAAATGAATTTGAGGATGGCTCAAAGGTGACCTTGCAAGTATTTGAAATATCAAAGTATGTTTTTCTGATACGCCTGATAAAAGTGTCATTTAAATATCCATGGAAACTGGCTTTCACGTGCAGCTCAAGGGCTTCGGTCATAAACAAAATACTGGACTGTGAAGGGATTTCAAAGATATACCTCATCCTTTTGATGTCTGCAGCTAATCCTATTCCTCAACTCTGTCCTTAGGAAGACTACTGAAGGTGAAGTTAAGCTGTACAGTGGGAACACTGTGATTTATTGTTTTGATATTTCCCATAGACTACTGCTCCTGTGAATAAGGAATGTGTGATAAGGCACAAGTGAATCCCCACCTCTGTATTTAAAAATTAAAAATGCATTCATCTCTGCATATGGCTATATTTGCATGTGTTAAGTGGGAAGCAAGCTAAGCAGTCTTGTGTTGCCAGAGAGGTGTTCAAAACAAGCCTGTAAACTTGGCATTAGTGTCTCATTTTTGCTACAGCCTTGAAAACGTGTTTGTGCTTTGTATTGTCATCAGGGTCTTCTCCAACATTCTCATTATGTAAGCAGTGTTTAAGTCCAGGTAGTCATTTAGCTAACATAATGAGGTAGGGAACTGCTACAGATAATTAAAGGAGATGAACAGTTCACATTCTTTTGTAATTTTGGACCAGCTGGGTGAGACAGATATTTTTCCAGCCTGTGGACATAGATTACTTCACCATTTAATAGAGCCTTTTAAAGATCACTACTGTAGAAATGAGAATTACACTCTTATTACTTTATTATCTTGTTTAGCAACAGAGTATTTGTAAAACTGTGGTTTACTGAGTAGATTAGTATCCATAACCAACCAACTAAACCAAACTAAAACAAAAACCAACAAAAACAAATCCAGTGTTTTTTAAATACTTGACATCTTTTGTTTTTTAGGTTTTCTGGAGGATTGATTCAATTATATAGTCCCAGGTTTTTTGCCTTTTTTTCAATATTTCATTGATTTTATTTTAATTTTTTTAGGCTTCGTACCATCTGTGATGTACATATCTTCAGAAATTTTCTTGGGAATTTAAAAATTACAGAATCCGTTTCATTAGTGTCTATTTTTTTTTTTTTTTTGCAAAAGATAAACATAAGAATAATAAGAAGAATGTAATTAAATTGGAATAACTGATTTAGAAAAACTGATAGAGGACACCGTTACTTTTATGCGGGACTTTTAAAAGGATTTCAAGTGCAAGTTAATTGAGCCTACTCATGCTCTTTGGGGTGAGGTTAATTAATATTATTGCCTTCATCACAGGCCCCAGCTGTGAACAGTCCTGGGCTTCTCCTGGACAGTAAAACCAAGCAATAAAAAGCTGTATGTTTTGTGATTAGATGGGAGTGGTGCCTCCTTTGAAGACATGGTTCTGCTGAACTTATTAAAAAATATAATTCAAGGAGCTGCCTTTGACCAGGTGAAAAAGTCCTTGGTAGACAGCTTAAGCTAGCCAGATACATGCAATTTCTGTTCACCATCACTCTCATCTATTGCTCTGGTGGAGAGCCTGTGTCCAAAGTCATCTCCCTTTGTTACATCAGCCCTGGCTGTGTGGCAGGGCCTGCCACTGCAGGAACAACAGTGAGAAGGGCAGGACCGCATGCTCCCAGCTTCAGTGGCTCAGTTCCAGGTTGTAGTCCCATCTTCAAGGACAGAATGTTTTTGCCAATGTGTTGACCTAAGAACAGGAATGGTCATAGCATGGGCACAAACTCCCTTCTGCAGTAAATGGATGTTGCTGTAAGGATAAAAGTGTTCAGTTCCCAAGAGTTTATATCTCTTTTCTTCCTGAGTACAAACATCAGACTTTTGGAGGGAGTAAGAGAGATGGAAACTCTGGTAGAGATAGCAGCATGATAACTATAAATTGGATTTCTACCTCTGTCAGGACTAACACAACAAAGGAGAATAGGAGGGGCTAGTTAAGGAAATAATCTAGTTACAGGCTGAAGTAACAAAATTGTCTTTTAGTTAGCTTATTTATTTTAATTTTCTTAGGGTGCAAGGGCTAGAGTGCTGTAATCTACAAAGAAGCCCCAAAACATGGTCTGAATATCATAGCAGCAACACATGTGCAACATCAGGTTTGACTTTCCTCTGTTTAAAGCAAATCTGTCATGCCCTCACTCTTGGAGCAGATCTGGAAAGAAGATCAATAACTGGTAAATATCAGGGGAGGTTTGTGACACTAGAGCTGTTGACTGGAAATAAGAAGTAAGTTGATTAAAAGTTTTTTAAAGATCTGACATGCAGAAATGATAAGTGGAATGTGGAAAAACTTTGTCCACACTTCTGTCTTTTGGAGAGAATTTTCACTCCATAAAATCTCTAAAATTAAAAAAAAAGGCTTTGTTTACTTTGAATATGGGAACAGCTACTTTGATCTCCCTCTAACTCAAGCAAGTTCCTACTGCTCAACTTCAAAGCATAGTTTTGGAACTCCGCGGCATTTTAATGAAGTGTCTCCAAAAATCCTGTGCCTGTTGGCCTGGTGGTGGTGAGTTCTCAGATCACCAGATTATCCAGTGCAACTGTCACCAAGGAAGGTATGCAAGAGTGGCAATGCAGCTATGTGAGGAGTAACCCATAAATATATGTGGTCACTTCTATAGAATCATGAAAATTATGGTTGGAAAAGTCCAAACAACAACCTAGCCCCATCGCCACTACACTATGTCCTTAAGTGCCCATATCCACATGTTTCTTGAATACTTCGGGGATGCCACTTCACCACCTCCCTGGGAAGTCAGTTACAATACTTGATAACCCTTTCAATTAAGAATTTTTTCCTAATATAGAATCTAAAACTCTATGACAAAACTTGAAACCATTTCCTCTGGCCTTGTCACATATTACCTGGTAGGAGACTCACACCCACCTCATACAACTTCCTTTCAGGCAGTTATAGACAATGATAAGGTTTCCCCTGACCCTCCTTTTCTCCAGGTTAAATAACCCCAGTTCCCACAGCTGTTCCTCATAAGACTTGTGCTCCAGCCCCTTCATTGCCTCCATTGTCCTGCTCTGAAACATAAAATATACATGTATTGCACATAGATATATTTTGTGTAATATATGATATAAATTACAGATAAAGAAGTGCATTGTGTGTATTTATTTATTTATTTATTTATTATGGAATCATAGAATAAATACCCTGTATTGGAAGGGACCCACAATGATCATCAGTGTCCAGCTCCTAACCTGGTACAGGACAGTCCCAAGAACTGCAACACGAACGCAGAGATTTTAAACTTGGTTGCTTCATGGTTGTTGTGGCCAAGGTGGCCACCAATCTTCACACATGAAGGCCTGCGTTTTAACAAGCCACAGGAAGGTACCTCTCCTAGTTGGCTCCCTTAGTAGCTATACCTAGTTATCATCCAGATGTTTTAGGATTATTCTGGACCTTTTTGTGCCAGATATGTGATGTTCCCAGTTAACATCTGACAAGTTGATGTTCCTGTAAGGACAAGCGCAGCTGTTTTGAAGGTGTCCCTTAGTTCCTCAAAGAGTAATTCTCTGGAATCATTGTCCTGGGTAGGTGGCCTATAGTAGACTCCTACGATGACATCCACATTATTTTTTTGTCCCTTAATCCTTACTCAGAGACTGTCAGCCTGCCATTGCTGGCTTCAGGCAATATTCTAGCCCTTCCAGCTCACCTGCCCTGCCTGTCCCTCCTGGAGAGCTTGTGACCATCCATGGCACTCTAATCAAGGGGCTCATCCCACCAGGTTTCACTTATTCCAATGATGTAAAATTTCTGGGACTAGGCCAAAGCCTCCAGCTCCTCTTTGTTCCTTACACTGTGTGCATTGGTGTAGAAGCATTTCAGGTGTGGTCTGTTGTAACTGATGCCTCATGGAGCAGCTTGAAAGATCCCACTGGCACCTCCTCCTTCAAATTTTGGTATGACTTCCCATTGGTCTGGCAAGCATGGGTTTGTCCCTTCCCCCTTCAAATCTAGTTTAAAGCTTTCTCAACGAGCCCNTTATTCTGGACCTTTTTGTGCCAGATATGTGATGTTCCCAGTTAACATCTGACAAGTTGATGTTCCTGTAAGGACAAGCGCAGCTGTTTTGAAGGTGTCCCTTAGTTCCTCAAAGAGTAATTCTCTGGAATCATTGTCCTGGGTAGGTGGCCTATAGTAGACTCCTACGATGACATCCACATTATTTTTTTGTCCCTTAATCCTTACTCAGAGACTGTCAGCCTGCCATTGCTGGCTTCAGGCAATATTCTAGCCCTTCCAGCTCACCTGCCCTGCCTGTCCCTCCTGGAGAGCTTGTGACCATCCATGGCACTCTAATCAAGGGGCTCATCCCACCAGGTTTCACTTATTCCAATGATGTAAAATTTCTGGGACTAGGCCAAAGCCTCCAGCTCCTCTTTGTTCCTTACACTGTGTGCATTGGTGTAGAAGCATTTCAGGTGTGGTCTGTTGTAACTGATGCCTCATGGAGCAGCTTGAAAGATCCCACTGGCACCTCCTCCTTCAAATTTTGGTATGACTTCCCATTGGTCTGGCAAGCATGGGTTTGTCCCTTCCCCCTTCAAATCTAGTTTAAAGCTTTCTCAACGAGCCCAGCTAACGCCTGTGTTTGAACCCTTTTTCCCTTCTGAGATAGGTTCATCCCATCAAGAATTATTAAACCAAGTGCTGTATAGCTTACCTTATGGTCAAAAACCCCCAAATTTTTCCAGCAACACTAGCTTCAGAGCCACGTATTAACCTGAGGAATCTACCTGTTCCTTTCAGATATTTCTTACTACTGGAACAATAAAGGAAAGCACTACCTGTGCTTGTCTGATCCTTCAACTAATTGTCCTAAGGCCCTGATATCCAGTTTGGTTGCCCTTGGACTTCTCTTTGTTATCTTATCACCACTGACTTGAAGAACTAATAATGGATAACAATCAGAGGGCCTTACTAGGCTGGAAAACTTTCTAGCAATACCTCTTACCAGAGCCCCAGGAAGGAAGAAGGTTTTTCTGTTGGTTGGGTCTGGTTTGCATATTGGGCCCTCTCTTCCATTAGAAGGGAGCCACCTCTGACAACTACCATTCTTTTGCTCCTAACAGAGTTTATGAATGAGGGGTTAGATCATGTTGCCCTAAGTGGGCCCTTTATCCCAGAAGAACCTTCATCCACCTTATCAGCTGATTGTCCTTCTAGTTCCAGGGCCTCATATCTGCCATAAAATGTGCCAGTCCTATTTGCCATTGTCAAGTTTCCGCCTTCCTCCCAGTATGGGCAGTGACCAGCTTCTAGCCTTTATGTTCAGCACATCCTTGACTACTTGAGGGTTCCACTACAGTGGAGGTTTGAGACTCCTGAGATTGTAACATGTCTGAGAGTAACCTCTTGATCTCTTGCTCATTTTCTCAAATACTACATAGCCTATTCACTTCCTCCTTGTTTTACATTAATTCTCTCCTTGGGGAAGCAAAAACAAACTAAAGTCACTGAAATAGTTCAAATTGGATTTGTGGGGACAGGGAGGTGGGGGGATGAGTGTTTTTGATGGTCAGACAAGGTTAAAAATAATGATGATGAGATAATACAAACACTGGACAAAGCAGTAAACTGATTGGTCTTTTAGAGAAATCTGTGGACACAAAGTAGAAAAAGTACAGTGCACAGAGAGTTTTGAAACTAATGTAAAGGAAAAGCTTTAATGCTTCAGAACTCAGTAAACTCAAATTAAAGATCACACTCTTTTCTACTACCTGAGACTGTAACTGAGCTGCACAATTACATCAGAGAGCTTGAAACGTGAGGGATTTTGCATGCCACACAAACAGGACTTTGTCTGTTTGAAGAAGACCCTGTGGATTTGGAGTAAGCCCAGTCTGTCTCTTCAGCTATCTAGGAGCCAGATCTGATCAGTGTGTGAAAAGCGCTGCGCCTGCTACATTTTTATTTATAAGAAGGGAGCTCATATTCCGTTTTCTTTGCATCCTGAAGTGACACTCCAGGGTGTCTGATGTGATGTCCAGGAGTAAGTGAATGTGTGGTTTACCTTGTTGGAAGTCTTCATGTTTTAGAGAAAAGCATTCTTTGTTAGCAATATAATCTGGCATAAAGTCTACATTGCTGTTATAGCTAAAAGATGTTGCTCTTGTTGCTCCCTGAGCATTATGGAAACTTTGGTTCCTCTTTTTTCACTACATTTATTGATGTCTGTCTTCAAAGCAGTGTGCTGTGTTGACCTAGATCTTGATCAGAAAATGACTGAAATAAATCATCCACTATAAAGTTTCTGAGAGGCTGTCCCTTTCACCTCACTTTAAATTTGATTTTGCTCCTTCCTGTTCATTCTGCTGCTCTTCTGTCTGTCTCTGCCCACTTTCCTATCCATTTCTGCTTGGCCCTTTTCCTGCCCTTTTTAATTTATTCTTCTATTGCTGCATTCTCTTTCCTATGCTTCATTCTTCCCTGCAGCCTTTCCTATGTCCTTTATCTTGCATATCCAAACATCTTATTTAATCTACTCTCTTATTTTTTCCCTCCAAATATCTTATCCTTTGAGCTTTTTCTTTCTATCTCTGGCTAGTAATAATGGTTATCTCTTTATGTGAGGGAATTGGAGATGTACAGTGAAAGGGCATACTCTATTACTCTCCTTTGCACACTCTACCCTTGCTCTACTCACTCAGTAATTTTTTCCAGTCTTCTCTTTCGACTCTTGTGCTACACACCCTGAAGCTCATCGCTTTGCCAGTTTTCTCCAGGAGGCTGTGGCAATTATTTTTTACCCTCTTGTGGCAGGATTTTCTGGCTTTTGCTTTCCTAATTTTTCCTTCTCTTCTTCTCTTTCCCACTGTTATTTAGTTCTCATTGCTCCTTTTCAGATGAAGTTTTCCTCACAAAAAAGGGAAAGGATTGCAAAAATCTGCTAACATGAACAGTCCCATACCCACCCTTTACACACATTTAAACTATCTGCACAAATCCACAGAGAGTATAATGAGGTGAAAACCAGCAGGAATCTAGATTTCCCCTTGCTCTCTAGAAGTTGTTTGCCAGAACTCTGACTTCTGGTGAACAGAAGGTTTAATCTCTAAGTACAAGTTTATTTGCAATTCATGAATTTCTTTGTGAAATGGACATCTGAAATAGTTGAACGACTCTTCACAATGGGGTTTGGGTACTATAGCTGAAGTTCAGCGTGGTCTTGGACCACTTCTGTCTCCTTTGTCCAAAAGCTGGTTTTTGTTCTGTGATCACATTTCATTCCTGCACCACATCTTTGCTATTGTCTGTGAAGCTAAGTATGTTAATGAGAGAGTCAAGGAGATGGAGGGAAAGAAACAGCCAAGATCCTTCTTGAAATGTACAACTTGGTTGGAATTTTATGTCTTCCTGTTACTGATTTTGATTAGGTTGGGTTTTGGTTTTGCTTTTTTTTAGTTTTGTTTGTTGTTTGTTTTGTTTTGTTTTGTTTTTCCAGTTGGTTTTTTAGGTTCTTTCCTTAGTTTCCTAATTCTTAATAATGGAGGAGGAGAAATATTTTGGGAAGGTTGAGAGGCAGTCTCTAGTGGCATGGCATGCATACTAACTTCTAGTGAAGAAATTTCATCATAACTGAGTTCAAAATTTCTGCTTGTTAGAAAATTGGTCCCCTGTTGAATCACCAATTAACTGAGCTTTTCTTACGTATAGAAGTGAAGCAAAATATAGAAGAGGAGGAAGCCAGAAGAAGTAAAAACACAAAAGAAGAATTGGAGGTCTGTCATATTGAAACATTGGTCTCAGTACTGACGTAGTACTTATTTTAGAACATGTGTACATTAGGCTCTATTTATGGTACTGTATTTTAAAATCAGCATTTTTTTTTAATAAAGTGAACTTACTATTTTAACCATACCTTCAAGAAAATAAACAAGAAACCCCGCAAACTATGTCTTGCTTTCATTCACTTTCCCTCACTACTGCTTGGTGGAATGCATCCTTCCTTTATTCCTGGAGCTGAAGAAAAGTAAAAATTAAGGGTCCTGGTGCTGTGTCCCTGTAGTGGGATGTGGGCAGTAGGACTTGTCCTTCCTCAGTGTAGGGAAGAGGCTGGGAAGGAATCACTCCCTTCTGAACCAGCATTAAATGCTACTCTTGACTACAGAATGATAAGTAAATTCATCCTTCCTGTGCCTGATAAATGTCAGTGCATTGACTTCTCCCACAATTACAAACATAATATCAAGTTTCTGCATATCAGCTGAACTGCAATACCAGGCTGTATGCTTGCTTCTGGCTTTTGGCAAAGCAAGGTGAAAGCCCTTTTCTTAAATTTAAGTGGAAGAGATTTAAATTACCTCACACTTGCAGTAGGCTAAGAGCCAACACACACCTTATTACAGTAGCATGGCTGGTAGGGAATTCATCATGCTATTGCAACTCGATTGTGTAACTGACCCCTTCCATAATGTCTTACACTGATAAGACAGTTCGTAATGGGATTTTATGTGAGCATTATCTAGGATATCCTGGTAAAAACACTGAAAACCTGAAGGTAATTCATGGTAGAAAGAACAGCTTCATTGATAATTATTCTCCACAGGTAGAGAAGCAAAGTAGCTCCAGTAGGGGGAACGCGGTAGATTGTATTAGCAGAGACAAATTCTACTGTAGCTTCACTAGCAAAGTCTTGAGCCAGCCCTGTCTGTTGTCAGGAGAGCTCTTCTGCCAGCACAACCCTAGTTACAGATCTACACACCTATCCTTAAAGCTTCCCTAAAAAAAAGGGAAGTGCAGCTCACTAGCTTCTAGCAGCAAGTTTATGCGGACTCTCAAAATTATAAGATGTTTTTTGCCATTCTCTATCATTCATTCTATCTAAACTGATCTAACGCAGATTTTAACATGAAGAAATATCCTAATTTCAAAACAGTGAAGTTTTTGGTCATAACTGAAGATTGTGAAGTTACTATCAGCCACTGAATTTTGGTCAGGGTTTTTCCAGCTTCGCTGTTTTTCTCCTCCGTTTGGTGGATATCAGGATCAGGACTGATGCTGCATTGGGATTCTCTCTGACGTCCACCGTAATCAATGTTTCTAATTGGTGTTGCTCTGCTGGCATCATGTGTGGAAGAGAGCAGAGTGCCCAGTCAGCACAACACAGAGGCAGGGAGAGAATGAGGAAGGGAGTGAGAGAGATGCAGTGAAGAGGTTGATAACAAATTAAAGAGTCAAGCTTGAAAAAGAGGACAAAGCAATCTTCAAGTATTTGTTGCAATTCAAGAGGAATGTGGTGAGATTGTGCACTTAACCTCATGCCTTCTATCTTGGTGAGCATTTCATCATTCTTGTTTATTGGCATCAGAACCTGCAGTAGTAGCACTTGCCTGAATTTCATGTGCTTCCCTATTCACTGGAAGTATAGTTTGAAGAAACCTGATGATGCAGAGGGCAATTAGCAAAGATGGCCTCTCAGAGAAAACTTCTTGAAATTTGGTGCTGTATTATGTATTGGTGTGATTTGTGACCCACATGCAATTTTAGACTATCCTAACAGTGAAAATAATCACAAGTTTCAAATAATAAAATTAGCTTGGAAATTCTGTGTTTTACCAAATTAAATTGTACCAGAAAAAGTGTAATTCATTAACTGGAATAATCATTGAAGACTGTATTGAAAGAGAGAGCAAGTGAGCAGAAACACAAGAAAAATCATGTAAAAAAGAAGAAATAGAAAGTAGAAAATATTGATGACAAATATTAGTCTTAAATTTATGCAATGAAGCAACGTTTCAGGTACCTTTTATAAGGCTTGAAGAATGTGAGTGCATAAATACTCACTCTGGGCTGTTGGAGAGTCTGTGGTGTGTCATTAAATATACAGACCTACCCATCTTACCAGGCTGTGTTCTATGAGAAAACATGCTTACCCCCTGATCTGCAGCTCAGTTCCTCAGAAGTCTACCTCAAGTCTTCTGACAGCCATCTGCTAGTCCATGAAAACTAGCATAAGAAAAGTCCATTTGACAAGAAACTTCATGTAAGCTAAACTTTTTCTTAGTCCTTCTGAAATCAAAAGTGGAATATTGATATCCTCTTCCTGTTGTTAGACGATGCTTTTTTTCTGTGTTGGGTATATTAATATTCCTTGCTTAAATTCAATACTTGCATCCTTAGTCGTTTGGGGGGAGTTTTTAAACAAAAAGGTGAAGCTTAGTTTGTTTTTTTTTTTTAATTTTATTTTAATAATCCGTAATTGATTTTGTAAACTAGTGCCGCTGCAATTACTTTAGCTCAGGAGCAAATGGGAAAAAGAGCCTCTATATTGATGCTGCGTGCCAAGTCGATTATGCTTCTTTAAAAAGATACATTATCTTGCTCTTACATGTGAAAGAATGATTCAAAATTATTTCATTATATATCAAAGGCTTTCCTCTCTCTTTAGATCTTTATCAAATACTTTTATGAGACACTTTTAGAAGGTTCTGACTCTATGGAAGGTAATAAGATGGTTCCCTTTGAAGAAAATCTAAACCTACAAATGAAAGAGTATGTGCTTTTGAAATGCTGTAAGAAGAGTTTTTATAGTGGTACAGATGACAGAAGAATCGAAGAATCGGATCTGCTTAGAAGAAACTATTATTTAACAATTTAAACAACGTCATTTCCAGAAGAACACATTTTTAAAATAGGTATTTGTTTTACATTTATAAGGGTATAAAACTCTTTGACGTGGCAAAGGTCTCACTCATCAGAGTTAGACCATGTCTGCAGTAGCCATAGTATGCTCATTGAACGAAAGAACTTTACTCAGGAAAATGAACTTATTACAACATGCCTGGCATACTTTCATATGTTCTGGGGATAAAAGGTTTTAAATCCATGTGTGGAACACCTAATTCCTCTGGGCATGACTGATACATACACATCTTTACAAGACTCAAATCCTCCAGCTTCTGTGAAGCCATTAGCAACTGGGTCATCTACTATTCAGAGAGCACATGCTGTCTGTGCTTTCCCACTTTCCCTTGTTTGACAGCCCTCTGATGACTGTCCCCCAGCAGATACACCTCTCTACAGCCCCTTTCTCAGCTGCTTAGTTTTTGGATATAAAGATATCTCCCTGCTTTGTGCAGTCTATCTTTAGCTCCATCTTTCCTTGCTGTAGGTTTTACTTTTCTTACACTTTACTCCTGCCCAATTTACTCTTAAAATTGATTGTGCCATTTTGATAGAGACTTCTTCCACACAGCATAAAACTTAAGGGGAAATCTAATGTTAGACTTTTATTGCTGTCTTAACAATCTCATTGCAATCTGCAGATAAGAGAGAGACAGGCTGTTCTCTGAGATGTGGTAGGATGACAGGCAACAGCCCTATTATGCAGCAAGACAAATTCCAGTGAGATATTAGGAAAACATTGCCATGAAAATATTAAAGCAGTGGAGGGAGTTTCAGGATCTGTTGAAGAGTTGTTTTATTCTTAGATTAATTCAAAGCTTGACAGAGTCCTCAGTTTATGTTTGTTCAGCCTGCTTTGGTTGGGAACGTGAACCAGGTGTTCTGCAAAGGTCCTTTCTAGCCTGCACCATTTTAATGAAAGGTAAGTCCCTCTCACTACTGAGCTATTTTTGACTCCTTGAACAAGAGTTCAGTGAGCACATGCTTTTCTATTTGTTGCAATCTGTGACCTAAGTAATGCTCTCAGTGTAGCTCACACCTGCTTTTAGTCCACCTGAAGGAGTAATATGCTTTGTAAAAGGACAGTGGTGTTTTGTATTTAGTATGCAGTTGAAGCTATGTAAAACAAACCAACCAACCAACCAACCATCCCACCTGAAACCAGAAACACAACAAACCAACAAACCCAACAAGAAACCCAACAAAACAAAACAAAAAAAAAAATCCAAGCCCTCAGCTTGCTATTTAGAAGTGCAAGATCTGTATGGGCAATACAAAGATAAATTTACCCCCAAGCTCTTTGAAATGATTATTTGTTCTGACTTTTAATTTTCTGTGGATTTTTTTAGGATTTATATTCAAAGAATGTGAATGCTGTTATTTATTGTTTATGTGATCTGCAGGTTTTAGATATGAAAATACACTTTTGGCACAAATATGTTTCAAAGACAGCTTCCTCGGAGATACCATGGGAAGACAATTGTAGGAATTGTTATTTTCTTTCAGCAGCATTTTGCGTTAGCTTAAACTATACCAAAAGTATATAATATCATATCCCTATACAGAGATTTCTAGAAGTATTTCCCATGTAGTAAAAAATTTGGTAGGTATAGAAGAATCCTGAATCAGAGATGCATTCATCAGACAAAAAGGCAGGCGGCTCAGGTGGAGATGAAGGGAAATGTAAAAACACAAATATGGGAGAGAGAGTAATAAAAGTGGCATAGCTTCCAAAGGTGGTTACCAGCAGGATGAATAAATTTCCTTATTTTTGAAATAAAGTGCAAAGTTTTTTGTTCATGTCATTGAAATTGAGATCTGCCTTAAAAAGTTTGCTCCAGCAAAGATGTAAAACATTTGTCTTAACTTCAAATCAGTGAATAAATGCATTCACTTTTATGGGTCAGGGCCAAAGACTAATCATGTTGAATTCTTTATACATGCAACAGATATTATGGCATAATTGCCAAGATAGCACATGATGAAAATGGTGAACTAGTTTTTCCTTACACTGCTATTTTTTTTCTCCTTCTGAAACATTGCTTCTATACTTTTTTTTTCATTCACCTCCATTTTTTTAAATTTATCTCTTAGTTTTTTGCTGTTTGTCTTCTGACAAGTATGTTTTAAGACTGAGAGCCACACAATCACTGTTGGTATTTTGTTTGAACTAATGTCAATAGCTGTCTGAAAGCTTTACTTTGAAATGTGACCATAAACATACTTTGATTCCAGCATAATTGTATCTTAATCCATTAGTAACTGATGTTTCCTTTTTGTCTTCTGGCATTACAAAAAAGCCGCTTGGAAAGTAATTCTCAAATCCTAAATTAATAAATAAACTTTCAGGGAATGAATGGCATTTTAATAGATATTAACAAATACTTACCTTGCAAATAAAAATTATTGCAAAAAATCAGCTTTATGAGTAGTTGCTTTATGAAATGTCATTTTTAATAGATAATGTACTTTAATCAGTTTAGGGACCCTTACCATCTGTGCTATGGGAAAAATACTTTAATTTCTCTTAATTATTCCTGTGATTCATGAGTTATGACCTTTCTCAGGGATGAAAATAAATGCCAGTTCTTCCATGAAAAAAATGTGCACAGTGGGAATACAGAACCCACACAGGTATTAAAGCAACCAATGTCCTGAAATGAGTAGATCAGCAGCAGCATCAGGAAGCAAATATTCTGCATTCAATCTGACAGCTGTAGTGGTTTGGTTATATATGTAGTGGATAAATAGCCCAGTAATTAAGTAGGAATACCATTAACAGTTTAGGTGACAATAACAGCAAAGTAGTCCCCCGGGACATTAGAGGAAAAGTAAAAAGCCACAAGAAAGATGTTGTATGCTTTTTGGGGTAATGCATTAGGGACTATCTGGTAGCTTCCAGAGTGCTTGCACACTTTTTTTGGGGCATCTTCCTCACAGTGGATGAAGTGCAGAGGCAAAGCAGGCAAAAAAAATAACACCTATTATTTAGGAGAGACAGCCACAGGCAGTGTAAGAGCTGTCCCAGACACATAATAGGTCAAAGCAGGGGTGTTTGGATGTGTTTGCTTGCTGCAAAGAAATGTGTGTTATTTTGTTCTATGCAGAGGAATTGGGACATTATGTATGGTAAATGCATTTCAATCCCTTCATCAATGTTTTGTTTAGGTGACATAGATTGTACTAGCTGCATGTTTCCAATACTGGAATAATACTGGAAGGGTACTGCCTGTACTAAGAGGGCCTCTGTCCTGCACAGGGGCTGCAGGTCTGGTCTTGAAGCAGTCTGGGCATGACTTTCTCCAAGGTAGCACCTAAAAACACAGCACTGAGGTACAAGCATTTAGGACACTGCTTTCTTTCCTACCCTCTGATTTGAGTCTAGTGAGGTAAGTCTGAACACATTCCTCCCATCCTTATGGTATTGCTAGAGAGCTGGGAAGAAAAAAAGCTTTTCACCCCACATCACTCTTCCAGTGGCCAGGAACAACTCTGCTGTAGTGCCAGCAAAGAGAGAAAAGACTGAGCAATGTGCAAGCTTATGCTCTGCTAGGAACTGGTCTTTGGGGAGAGGCTTGTGTCAGCCTCCAGGGAGCATTTCTTTCTGATGCTGTTATTGAGATTTCCTTTTCCTACTCTATCCTCTTTTCCAAGCTAACACTTGTCATGCTGCATGGTACCTCCTGTCCATTTTCAGGTCAGATGTTTCTATTTTCCAGCATAAGCACCCTTGGGTAGAAGGTGGGAAGGTCATCAGGGAGGTGGGAAGAGAGTAAGGGCTCAGTGAGGACAGCAGTCATCTCCTAGCAAAAGGGCTACCCAGCTGTAACTGCAAAAAAACCTGGCATGTGCAATTCACTCCAGAGTTAAGCCACCAGAAAAATCTGTTCCTGCAACCAGCATCTCTGAAAACCTCAGATCTCGGATTCGTGTGATCTCTGTCTTAAAATTGTCTTTCAGTTCACTTAGAAATGTGTTTCTGACTTGCAGATAAGAGCCTGGGTAGATGAGTTTTAAAGGCTCCAGTACCATGTAACTGTACCATCATTTAGGTGTGAAAAGACCCCTAAGATCTTCACGTCCCACCATTAACCTAACACTTCCAAGTCCACAACTAAACCATGGCCCTAAATACCACATCTACACATAAATACCTCTAGTTATGGTGCCTCAACCCTGGTCAGCCTGTTCAAATTCTTGACCAGACCCTTGGGAAAGAAATTTTTCCTAATATCTAATGTAAATTTTTTCAAGAAACTTGAGGCCATTTTTCATCCTGTCACTTCTTACCTGAGAGAAGAGACAAACCGTCATGTCACTACAAGCCTCCTTTTGGGTAGCTGTAGAAAGAGATAAGGTCACTCCTCTACAGCCTCCTTTTGTCCAGGCTGAACACCCCAATGTCCCTCAACTGCTCCTCATCAGACTTGTGCACCAGACCCCTCAACAGCTTCATTGTCCTTCTCTGGACTCACTCCATCACCTCAATCCTTTTTGTTGTGAGAGGCTCAGAACTGAACACAGCACTCAAGGTGTGGTCTCAACCGTGCCAAGTACCAGAAGACAGTCACTGCCCTGGTCCTGCTGGTCACATTATTACTGTGCCAGGACACTTCTGGCCTTCTTTGACGCCTGGGAACACTGCCAGAAATTAAATAACCAAATTTTGTAATTTTTAAAGGCTTCTAAGACCACATGACACTTCTCATTTTATGATTCTCTATCATAAAAAGTCTCAATTTATGATTCTTTGATTATTTTGCAATTTTGTTCTTCTTATGCAACCCCGTTCTTGTTTATTTGTACTCATTGTCTGACATTAAGAAGTCTTATGTAGCTTAACCATGGCAAAGGACACAAGTTCTATGTGGCTCATTTGCTGTATTTTTCTTCCTTCATTAGTTCTCGGCTCACAGTCTTATATTACTCTATTCTCTGTTGCTACAATACTTAATGATCTGGTTTTGAGCCATTTTTCAAATGCCTCAAGAAAAGCTAAGCTACTGCTAGCAGTTCCTTTAAAACACAAACTACTGATCTCAAAAGGACTCTGACAGAATTTCTTTTTTAAACTCTGTTTATTTGACCTTTCAGAATTAGTCTTATCCTGGTCTTATACTATTTTATCCTTAAATAAGGTCTCAGTCAATTTTCTTCAAAACATAGAGGTTTAGACTTTATGAATTCATGGTTTCTATGACACCCTTTCCTATTTCAGAAAGAACTCGCTGATTAATAATTTTTTACTTTCTGTGAATGCTTTCTGTTTCTCTGGATGCAGTACATACTGTATTCTTGCCAGTGCTGCCACTGCTTAATGCT
>VXBC01002089.1:0-12509 GCA_013399945.1 Ploceus nigricollis | reverse complement strand
TTGTACTGTGCATTGTGGTTAGGGATTTCTTTATCTTTGCAACGGAAAGATTGGGTGTGGGCTAAAATTGGTTACACCCTAAAAAATTTATTTTTAATTTAAATTTCTGCTATAAAGAATGTTTCTATCTGCCATTTCTAATACCTTAAAAGCCTTATCTTTTTCAAATGTGTTTTACTTTGTTATGAATCCCCTTCTACTTAATTTCCACTTTATTACTTTGTCATAATTTTCCACACCATTTTAATTCTAATGCTATCACTAGTGAAAAAAGGCAATAAATGGATGTTGGTGTTTGGGTCAATTCCACAGAACAGCATTTAAACAATCTTTTCTAAATGGCTATTTTTAAACTAATCTTACTTAAAGCGTCAGGTCAACTCAGAAGAAAGACTTCTCTGATCCCCAAATTGTTGTCTAAACATTAAGTTGGTTTGTAGATTTATCCCACATTTTGTGACATATCTTTGATTCTTTACCAAGGTTTCTTATCTCTTTGCCTAACAGGAAGCCTAGAGAGTGCTGAAATGCCTGTTAGTATGTTCAAGCCTCAAAACTTGAGATTGCATTTTCAATAATTTAATATGTCATTCAACTTTATTGCAGCTACAGTAGAGGTGTATTATTTGAAATGTTTCTTTAAAAGTAAGACAAAAGCCCAACATTCTTGACATTCTTCTGCAGTACCTTTTCTTGCCCAGGATATATAATTTGAACTCCGTCATCTACTGACCTTTAATCCTCCGTTCTTTTTCTTAAGAAATCTTTTTTCCTTCATTACTGTGATCTCAGAATAAAAGGCCTCAAAAGATTATTTTAATTTTGACTTAGAAAACATGTTAGCTTCTATTTTAGAGGGGAAAATGCATAAAAGTTACTTTTAATGTTTGTATCAGTTTAGAAAATCAAGACTTGAACTTCATTTTGATAATTTTCCTCTAGTGACAGTTTCAAAACAAGCCTTTTCAATGTATTTTAGACTGGGGATATGTGTGAAATATGATTGCTATGCTAGTGGCCAGAAACCGTTGAACAACTTTGAGGACCAAACCTCCCTTAGGCTTAAGGGCTTAGAATTCAAAACTATAGTGCATACAGTTAAAAGAAACTATACAATTCAATTATGCTATTAGGTATATTTTCAGATTGTTGTCCTGGACTACTAAGTATCTGGAAGACTTCCAAAAGCGGCTCCTATTCGACAATGAAATACAAAACATTTGATGTCTCAAATGAGGTGAAGTTAATAAAAAATCTAACCGATTAAAATATTGAAATCTTTTGCAACAATTATTAAGTTTTACTACAGCATGCTTGCTGATTGATGCAGTTCACGAGCACACAGGAAATTCAAGAAGTGGACTAATTTTGGGTGTGGCTAGCACAGAACTGTACCTTTCTCTTTGCAGCTGCTGCCTCTGAAAGGGCAAATAGATGTTTCTGTATGTGAAGTCATCATGAGGAGGCTTGTGAGATAAGAATATTGTTCACTTATACATGGAAATAAAAGACACAACATCTGATTGTCAGCAAGTCATTATTTTCTAACAATCCCTGTGGTAAAGCTTATTGTTGTTATTATTTTTGTTTTAAGGCACACTGAGGTGGTGCCAGCCAAGCTAAGTTTGGGAGATGAAACAAATGTCAGGTGAAAGAAAGAGCTATGATAGGAGTTAGGAAAAATCAAGTAATATATCTTCCTAGATGCTGTTCAAAGGGAAATGTGTGTTTAAAGAATAAGCTGTGAAAAGCTTGAAAGAAATGCCAGAGCTGTGATCATTCAATGCATTTTCTCTAAATCATTGTAATATGTGCGCCACACACTTTTTACCTCACATAGTGTATAATTAGAAAGCTGGGTCTATTTCTGAAAAGCAGTCTTACTGTGATTTTAGAAATATCCATTCTCAATTTAATTTAATTTACTGGTATCCACTTTCTTGAAACTATCTGGTCTGGATGTGAATTGCCCATTGTCTCCATTGTCAAAATGACAGCATAAAAAGGGAAGCATGTGGTTGTGATAACAATGTACATGTATATGTATAGAAGGTCAGAGAAGCAACTGATTAACATTCCAGCAGATGATTTCCTTAGGGACAACTCTTGAAAGTATCAAAGGCCAAAGGTCATGACACTGATAATATCTCTAATGTTGTTGGCAAAATAGTTGCTTGAATTTCTCCTTTCTATAGGTAATGCTTTTTCTTTTTTTTTTTTTCTCAATCAGGTAGTGAAACCTGCTGTGAACCCTGATAAATTAATTCCATAAATATTAGTCTAATTATATAGGTAGTAAAGGTGTTTAAATCAACCAATTGTCCGGTCTCCATTAAGTCATGTATTGAAATGAAGTGGTTTAAGTGAAGAAGCTTTCTTTGTGACTTAGAATATTGTCATGGAAAATTTTGGAAAATGTTTTATTATTGCAGGCAATGCGCAATGGATTCTCATTTCCACCGTAGGAAGCATAAAAGATGGGAGGCCAGTGTGTATGAACAAAAAGCTCTTAGCCAAACTCAAAAAAGGAAGCATAAAAACAGTCGAAGCATTGTAAGTAACATAGGAGGAGTAGGAAAACGCTGCCTGTGCATCCTGGGATGGACCTAGGAAAGTTAAAAGGAATTGAACCTGGCCAAGGTCATCAAAGGCAACAAGAAGTGCTTTAGTAAGTACATAGGTAGAAGGAAAACTAGGGGATATGTGGGCCCACTGCTCAATGAGACAGGTTATACAGGACATGGGAAGGGCTGAGCTGCCTCCTTTGCCTCAGCCTTTACAGAAAGACTGGCCTTTAGGAAGGCCAGATTCCCTGCAGAAAGGAAGAAATACTCTCAGTGGAAGAATATCAGGTCAGAAACTATGAGTGAACCAGGCATACGTAAATCCATGTGTTTGTGGGATGCACTCACAGCATCTGGCAGATATCACTGGGGGGACATTCTCAACAATCTTTGATAGACCCCAGCAACTGGGAGAAGTATGCAAAGACTGGAGGAAATAAAATGTCATAGTGTCACCTCTCTCTTCATGAGGGTTAAGTATGACCCAGAGGACTACAGACAAGGCCAGCCTTGCCTTGGTTTCTGGGAAGGAGCTGGAGCAGCTAATCCTGGAAACAATCTCCAGGCACAAAAGCGTAAGAAAGTCATCAGGAGGTGTCAGCATGGCTTCACCAAAGGCAAGTGCCACAGGGTTGGCAAGGGGCTGAAATATCCCTCATGTGTAAGTCTGAAACTTACTGAATAAACTTGGAACTGAATAAAAGAAGGCACATGGGGATCCCATCAATATGTGCAAGGTTATGAAAGAAGGATGCAAAGACAACAGAACCAGGCTCTTTTCAGTGGTGCTCAGTGAACAGAACAAGCAATGGGTACAAAGTGATCCATGGGATATTCCCTCTAAACATTGCAAATCTCTTTTTATCTGTGAGGGTGACTGAGCGTTGGCACCAGATGTCCAGGGAGGTTATGGAATCTTCATCCTTTGAGATACTCAAAAGCCACTGGGACAAGTTTCTGTGCAACCAGCACTATGTTGATCAGGGGATTTGGACCAGATGACTTTCAGAGGACAGTGTCAACTTCAACTATTCTGTGATTCTGCAACTATGATTCTGTGAAATTACAGTATTTGATCAAAATGGCTTTTTAAAAGTACTCCAGTGTTAAAAGTGACAGAAAAAAATCACCAACAAACCAGTTTTCTGGGCTTCAAATCAAGTGGGCCTTCTTGACAAGTAAACAGTCTCGCTCTGACAGCCTTGCCAAACCCAAACAGAGGTCTACAATTCAATATCATAGTAGTAAAAGAAGTGTTTGAAAATTGTTGAGGCTAAAAACTGCAAATGGAGTCTTTTAATTAGCTTAAGGTACCAAGATGAAAGAGAGCCCTTTTCATGCTCATGGCTGTTTTCACCACATGTGGTATTTCCTTCTTTCACTGATGAGACATAGGCGTGCCTAACCAACATTTCATTATACTGAAACAGAAAAACTGATTCTTGATTCATTTCAGTGTATGACATATGGGCTGGAGTGAGCAGCACTCACGTGCTCAAATAGCCTAAAGCAAGTAGTTTAATAGATTCCATGACTACTTGATGAGCCTGAACAGAAAAGAGGGGCCAAGGGGACTCTGGCAAGGAGTAGCAGGAGGAAAATTAAGCAGGGTCAGATAATGAACCAAAGGTCTTCTCCTGTTTCCTAAAATATTGGTATGCCTGCTCTGCTGAATGTACTGTTTCTTTTTAAAGCTTCTGGAAATACTCTCACAAAAATTCAAAACACAGCCACAAATCATTTATAGGAGACAAAAAACAATAAGTAGTGTCAGCACAGAGGGATATATTTTACTTGGTCCTGCCATAAGGAATTATAGTGGGCTGTGATGAGTGGAATATAAAGTAGCATAAGTTACCTGTTGACAACAGGGTTTGAAATTATAAAATGTAAAACCAATATATTTCCCTCACAGTATCAAACAGCTGGGATTTTTTACACCTAGTAGTGGAATAGCATGTCATTTTTCATAGCCCCATAATTCTGTAAGTGTGTTTAAGTACATACTGTTATTTATTTGGTTTGGGTTTTTATTTCAAGTATTACATAGATTGCGATGCACAGAGGTGCAAATATGATAACAGATCAGAATTTTGTGGAAAGCTGTTATCATAGATAGTTTTCTGGTCTTAATTTTGATTTTGCTCATTTAGGAGATTGTATTTAATATACTGAAATAGCTAGCAATATTACTATCCTCTTATGAATCACCACTGAGCTAAAAATCCTGCAGGAATCTTATTTTTTCATGCTATTTAAAAATCTAATTATAAAAATAAGCCTTGATGAGGAACTGACTGCAGCAGAGTTCAAATAAGAACTTTTTGAATGACAGATGGTAACAAGCAAGTCAGGCAGTTAGATGATGGTTTATGTGCTAGACATTATAGGTGTTGTAACTATTGACCCATGTTAATGTGGTTACTCTGGCAAATAAAATGCAGGAAACAAAGCTAGCTTGGATGACTTATCCCAGCTGCTGATTAGTAGAATATTTGTCAGTCAGCAGCAGGGCCTGCTCAGTTGCCAGATCTTAAAACCTTACCACCTTGTCTTTTCCCTCTCGATCCCTTTTACACATGCTTTGCCATTCCTATTGCTGTTCTCTCAATCTACGTCTTTAATACCACTTTGATGTTTCTGGTAAGGAATCTGATTCTGACAAATGGAGCTAATAGGGTCAGGAGGAAGCAGAGGTAGTAGGAAAGACGTTTATCTCCTCTTGCAAGAGGTGAATGAGTCTTTCGTCTAGAAGGCACCCTAAAGGCCTTGTACAGAATGGTGGCAATATAAAATGAGGTGCAATAAATGGGAATGGGAGCAGGGATAGTTGCTAGCTTTGCTATGCATATGAACAGGCCCCATCACCCATAATTATAACACTGAGGAACAGCTAATAAGCTGTAATCTGGACACCTGTGATTCAAGTGCATGGAAATTTGTGGGACTGGCCAACAGGCTTGATAAAATCCAGCCTTGGTTTGTCAAATATTTATCTTACCAAATATTTCAAAATTAACATATTTTGTCCACCTTTTGTAGTAGTTGCACTGGGATGTGCAGCTAAGATGCAGCCATTCCTATGGTTCTCCACACTATTTCTTTCTGCCATGTTGCTATGTGCTGAATAAAGCTGGCACAGCTTTTGGGTCATTGCCAGTTTTGGGAAGTATGCCTGTGCTGGAGAAATGGGCTGTTAGTAAGTGAACCAGCAGGCTTACAGCATTTCGCCAGTAATTATGATACAGTGATTATGATGCTTTCTGGCTACATCTCTCCTAGTTAATCTATATTATTCTTGAAATAAACCATAGGAATGTCAATTTTAGTCTTTCCAGGACAGAAGGTGAATGCTGACTGTCAGTTTTGGTCTTTTAAATTGTTGGCCTGCGTAGAGTCAGGGAGTTTTAGGGTGGATGATGGTGCAGTGAAGGTGGATGACAATTGCAACGCGTATGTTTAAGATAGCCCAGTCAAAGAGCTCTGAGCAGATTCAACACTTGTGCTGCCTCAGGGGAGCCTTAGTTGTTAATGGAAGATGTGTGCTCATTAACAGAACAAGTTCAAGGAGGTCATAATACAGGAGGTACTGCCTGGATCCTGTGGCATAGCCCATGACATCATTCAACTTGTCCAGGTACAAGTTTATGATTTCATTTTTCAGTCCTTTGAATTCCTTCAAAACTAAAAGAACTGAATTTATTTCCTCTCTATTACCATAATGATATATTACCCTCATTATTTTGTCCCACTACTGATAGCCCTTTCTGCATATAACTTACCCCTTAATTTCTAAAATTATTTTTATGTTAAGCAAAGATGAAGAAATGAAGTCAGATGGAGTCTCACAAAAATCACTGTGAATATGCACAATATTTTTTTTGGCAATTGATATTAAACTGGTGGTTTATATTATTCTTAACAACGAACCAGTGACACTAGTGGTGCTTAGAATTGCTGCTACTGCTTTTCTCTTTGTGAATGTTTTTGCATGTTTCGGTGGCCTGGCTCTTTCTGTGACTGAAGTATGTTCAGATCAGGGACAAAGTAATAGCAAGGTCACCTGGCTGCTAGGTGAAGACTATCATAACTGAGCTAGTGGTTACTTGGAATGAAAGAGGTCTTTGCAGACATGNCTATAAAAGCAATGGGATTCTTAATAATATATAATAAATAGATTGATCAACTTTCTATGACTAATGGAGCCAATGCTAATTATTATGTTGCTGCAACAATGGGCAACATCCCCTCCCCTTGAGAAAGCTAAAAACAACAAGAAAGAAGGAAAATGAGTTGACAGATACAAAGCTTAGTGAAGTACTGAGCAAATAAAATCAGGTCAAAGGAACAAAGACACATGCATCTCTTGAGAAGGAAGGAAGACAGGGAGGTGGGCAGAAAATGAAGGCAATTCCTCATAATTGGAGATTGTATCCAGTTCTGTTCAGTGTTGTGGGGCTTTTACTTACCTCTGCCCAATCTCTACTGCAGCATTGCCGCTGTTCCTCACTCTGCCCCCTGGCAGAGTACCCGGCTGTCAGGCTGCAGCAGCAGAATGTGTCACTCCTCCTGCTCCGGGAGGCAGGATCCGAGTGACTTCTCGGGGTTCGTAGCCTGAGGTCACCTCAAAGGCATGGAAGAAAATACGGCGAAGTGGTGGACAAAGGAGACGACTCTCACTCGGGGCTAAAATCCAGGTTTAATCCAAATCATAGGTAACACAATCCAGTTAGACGCAGGGGAAGCAACCGACGAGAGAGAGCGCAAATTGCCCTCTGCAGCAACTTTTACACTGGGGAGGTAACATGGGAGGGACGAGGGTACAGCCAACAGGAGATTAGGGGAGTGGCTCTCAAGGACAGAGGGACAAGGGTATACACCAATGAGGAAGGGAAAGGGCGGGGAAAACCTGTCTCGGACCAATGACGCAGTCTTTTCCAATGAATTCTCTAGAACTGGGGAGTGGAAAATCAGGTGACAGACAGCTGTAAAGTAGAAATGTCAGCATGACACAGCACATTGTTGGCAATCAGAGGGGAGGAGGAAAATGATTGACGCCTGAACATATAAGGGAAGTACAACATGCAAATTAACACACCCCGACACAGCATGACACAAAACCTGCTCACACATGCAGCTATGAAGATGTATATCTGCCGTACTGGTGCCCTTATCTTTCTGTTCTTCCTCTTCTTTCTGTGCTAATCTTGTTGCTGTTGTGCATGTGTTGGGATATTCTTGTGTTAAAGTTCTAGATTTTGCCCAGGTTTTTGTTTGTTTATCCACACTTAGTCTTATTGACGGAACATGTGTTCTTCTAAATCAGTTGCTCAAAGATGAAGTTGTCTTATGCCACTTCGCAGTCACTGAAGGCTACTAAGGATGTATTTCACAAAACACTTATGCCACTTTGCAGTCACTGAAGGCTACTAAGGATGTATTTCACAAAACAGCTTCATCTTCATTGACTACATGCTGTTAGTCTCATCTGGGCTTTGTGCATAAGAGTTACCTCTGAGTCAGACAACCTGGATGTTCACTTTTCTTGAACTCATTCACCAATACTGAGGTTATTTTCCCCTAATTTTTTATTAACACTAGTCCTGTTGATACCCTGCTGATGGCCCAAACACCTCCTTTCCTAATATTCTTTACCACTGAGTTCAGCTGGGACTGATTTTTTTGCATCCTTGCAGTATTGCCAGTGCCCATGTGCCAGCTGGCAATGAACATTTAGCTGACACAGGCTAAGGATTGGTGCAGACGGAAGCTACTTGCTTTTAATGTGGAAATGCCACTTTCTGGGGCCTGTGAGTTTACTGGGTCCCATGGAAAGAGGACGCACCATTTTTACCGGTAAGAGCCTGTGACAAGCAGACTTGATAGACCATCTTTATGGTGGCTGGAGGATCACAGTGGAAGATCTGTTTGCACCATGTGAGATATTATGCCAACAACAGTTGCCTTTGCTGGCTGGGTGCCGGGGAAGACTGGCAGCATTGAGAACTTTTCACTGAAAGCAGGTCTGAACTATAATGCTATCTTTTATTGCTGAGATTTTCAAAGTGTTTGGAGACTGGCCAAAGTAATATATTTATTAAATTAACCCATGAGTTATATAATGTTTTGGTAATATGCTACTTTTCTCTGGCAAACGTGGAAAATATAACATCTCACATATTTTCTGAACACAGTGTCACTTTTAAAAAGGGGTCTTTTCTCAGCTGTCAATTGCATTGCCGGCAGTAATAGAGTGCAGAGAAATCAGAAGAGAGCAAGTCCAAGGAAGAGATAAGACCCAAGGATCTATGCTTTTATTTTCCACATGACCCTGGTGACTGAAGCCAGGATTGCTGGTTAAAATTTGTGGTTGCAATTTGGTTCTTGGAAATCGATCAAAACTGTTTGAGGTAAGAAAGTGAATTCAAGAGAAGTGTTCTGTTTGGATTTACTTGGTCCAGTTCAGTTTCAGATGGCAAGTTTTTGTACTGTCTTCCATGTAGGTCTCACATGCCTGTAATGCAAAATTGACTTGGACTTGTTCAGAATCAGAAAAATGAGGCAAAAGTTACTGGAAGTTTACATGCAACTTGCAAGCAGAGTGAAAGGGGAATGAGATTTAACTACCAGGTTCTAAATGTCCATGAACAGAAGAAAATTGCATTGAAATGAAACAGCTTCCCTTGGGTCAAAATATACAGAGCTAGCCTGAAAATAAATTCTGTGCTTCAAGCTGTGGTAACTTTTTTCTCTTTCTTCTGCCTAAGGAAATTGGTAAGGATAAGCACTGCTTTCCAAATAGCAGTTTGTTAGCTGTCAGCAGCACCTGGATGTGACAAAAGCAAAATCCAGCTTTTACAGGTTTTCAGTAGTGACCAGTCATTGAGTTGAAAAGAGAGGAATCATCAGATGTTGCTTATCAAACAAAGACAGAGTTTTCATGCTCAGCACCTCAAAGAAAACTTAGGTATTCCTTCAAAAAAAGATCTTTGTTCCTTTGAAGTAATAGCAGGCGATGTGAAATGAATTTTAATCAGGACCTGTCAATACCTATCAGTGCACAGTATTTCATATCACTGATAGTAAGAGTCTGAAGGGAATGGCAAACTGGAGAAAGTAAAATCTGGAGGCAAAGCACAGAGTTTCCAGTATCCTGGTCAGATAGGGGCACCAAATGTCTTTTGAGTATCAGAAGGATTTCCATCAAAGGAAAAACACACAAGATGACTCCTTATATATGTATCCTTAATACAATCCCATTTCTTAAAGCAATTTAAAAAAATCTTCCATTAAAACCAAAATGGAATGAATTGGTTTACAAAAGAAATACACATTTTACCAAAACAAATAGAACCACAGTCTGCAGTATAGTTTCAAATACTCAATGTTTCCTGATAAAACTACTTGATGCAACAAAGAAAAATATTATGTAGACACTAAACTTAGAAATTCAGAAACTAGATGTATAATTAATAGTTGTGAGAGTAGAAACAGTTAAAATCAGGATAATTAGGAGAGAATGAAATCTTAGGAGATGAATTGAAGTAATAGGTGATGATTCTATCATTCTTGTTTTGCTCCTGTTCTGGATAGTGTTTTTCCTGAGAGTTCATCTTCTGACACATGAAATTGCAAATAATCTGGAGGGAGGACATGATTATTTTTAATGGCAAATAGGTGAAATAACAATGACTTCAGAATTGCTATCATGCTCTTTGTAATGGGACATGGATTTCACCTACGGATATCAATACTCTAAATGTGCTTCTAACATAATTTTAGTGAAAATAACCAATCAATGGTATTAAATGCTATGAAAAGTGAGGGTCATATGCAAAGCAAAACCGGTATGATGTGCCAGAGCTTTTACAATTTCATCTCCAGTCCTCTGGAGTTAAAGTCTCTTCATCTTTTCTGAAGCTCTCTGATTATTTAACTTCAGGCTTCGGGACATAAAGTAAAATAAGATGGTGCTTTTCACTGTTATTTCTCTGAAGCATCTCTGCTGGCAACCAGGTTAGCTGTAACTTAAGTCTCACAAAAAAAAAGAAACTTTTGCAAATTTTTTCAGGAGTCAGAAGCATATTCCTGTTGGGCCATCACTGGTAAAAACAAGCTTGTTGCCAGGTTTCATAGTTCTGGTCATCACAATGGGGAAAATAATAGTGCAAAAAAAAGAAGCAGAATTAGATGGATGGGTGGAGGGAAAACACTTTAAATATTATCAAATGGGAAAAACCACAAGACGTTATGTGCCAAAGAGACAGATTTTACTCTTTTCAGATACCTGTGCCCACTCTCACTGCAACACAGAGAAAATGTGTGTTGTTGACAGGGAAACTGATGCTTACAGACAGATATTCCTGCAAATGTAGGGCTGTGGAGAGTGTGGACCCACACATCACAGCACTGAGGCAGGCTACAGCACAACTAGAGTTGGAGTGAAATGGCAAACCTCATCCCTTTCACTCACCAGACATTTGTTTTGACATCAGTCTCAGATTATGAGTGAGATTGGTAGGCCTTCTTTCCTGCTTTTTTTGCACTTTCTCACTCTTCATTGTGTCATCTCCCTTGTCACTCTCCCTATCGAAAAAAAGGTAAAAGTTAGACCACTGGCAATCACTCTTTTTAATATGCTGCAGGGACAGAGATGTGTCCAGATCAAGATTTTCAAGCTTGCAGCTAACCACATGGAGAGATAAAATGAGCGTACACAGCACTTGCAGTCATGCACTAAGAGAGACTAATAGAAAAACACTCAGAGCTCAAAACAAAATCCAGTTTCACTGAACAACAATGTACCTCGGGCTTGTGTTCCTATCTTGGGTTAAAAAAAGAAGGGCTAGAAAAAAAGGCATTATGCCAGGACCTTCACACAGCATATCAAGGTTTTTCATGTCTCATAAGGTTCTGTTTGCTTTTTTTCTTTTTCTGAAGGAGTGGAGAGATATTTCACAGGTTTCTTATCATGTAGTGTTGCATCCAAAATGGGTGTTTAGAATGAAACAAGATATTGTATGTATAGGATATGCTTCAAAGGTAAAAGCAAAAGGAATTTTTATTTTCAAATATGAAATAAGATTTTAATTGTCATGAAAAATGCCTATCTAACACCTGCCTACAAATGCCTTCTCAAATACTGTCATAAGCATCATATTCCCCAGAAATTCCCATTTTAGTTATTTCTGAACATAGCAAATCTAAGGTGCAGGCATGGCTAGAATTCTGTATTGAGCTTGAAGGTAATCTGAAAAATAACCTGCGTTATTGTAAAGAGTTTATAAGCACTGAGGCCATTGTTGAATGAGCCAAGGAAGAGGCATACTGTCTGCAAAAAACACTGAGGAGCTGGACAGATTTACTCCTAGCTGAGGGTTGCACATCATACCAGCTATAAAAATCTTATGAAATTTATCANCTGAGTAGCTTGAGGGAGGAGTGGGAATGACTGACATTTAACGGTTAACTGGGACCCAGCAACTGCAACGCTGCATCCAACATCTCCCCCTTTTTTGTTAGAAAACAAATAAAGGAAGGAAAACTGCAAAGTCTTTAGAGTCTTAAAAGTTCAATTCTCGGGGCATAGTCCTTCATCATACTGCGGAGGGCTCATGTCTTCGTATTCTAATTCGGAAGGGGCGTTTCTCTCGGAGTGCGTCTCGAGAGCCCAGGGTGGATTGATGACACTTAGCTTTGCTGTAGCAACTGTTTCAGGAAAGGTTGTTTCTTCATCGTCAGTTTCTGCTGGTGTGTTGGGAGGAGCAGAAGGGATGGGAGCGGAAGGGATGGATACAACATTAACATTGCTGACAGCTCGGGCTACCATTCTCGAAACAATGTGTTTGACACACCCGAAGATAACTAAAGCGAAAACAAACATAAGGAAGATTAGAATGGCTGGTTTAACAATGGAAATGATAAAATTTGACAACCCCCATCCTG
>VXBC01002088.1:184227-199817 GCA_013399945.1 Ploceus nigricollis | reverse complement strand
CTCCCTCGCAGGGAGGTTTCCTGTGACAGGACACACGAGGTGACAATGCTCTTCTGTGCTGGTGGCATTTCCAAAATCTTCCACACTCAGGGCCATCCTCCCCATGGATACAGGCTGGGCAGTGACTGCATGGAGAGCAGGTCTCCAGGGCTTGTTGCTCCAGTTCAGACTGAAAACACAACCCAAAAGGCAGCACAGTGTTGACTGCCACGTTGATTGATTGTGTAAAGCAAAGAAAAACTTATTTCTTGTGGGTTTTTCCCCCTGAGAAAATGCTTTCACTCCTCTGCCACAGTGCGCCTGAGTGACCCTCGTATCACTGAGCAGGGAAATTCCATTCTCTTGAGGGCAGAGCCTCATCCAAAGCTCACCAAAATCTGTGAGGGCCTGGAGATGTTAGACCTGGCTGTGCCAAACCAATGAGCATATCTTGGAATTGTTCCCTGCTTTCCCCTACCCCTGCCAGGACAACACCTGCTTTTATTTGCTTTTCAGATTGATAGATAGGATTTCACAAATTGATAGGAAAGATAAGATTACAGAGGGAGTCTTAATAAGAACCAAACAGCAGTGGGGAGAAATGGAATGTGATTATTGTTCTCAAGGAGATGAATACAGCATCAAACAGAAACACTGCAAGTTCCTAAACCTTCTGTAACTCTTTTTGTGGTCACTGCTTTCTGGGACATCACAAACGAGCTCTTGCCATCAACACCTGAAGGATTTCCAGCTGGCTCCTCAAACTTTTCTCAAGTAGGGACTGCAGATTCAAATAGGTTTGACAAATTCTTCTTTATTCTTATTTTTTTTTTCCCCTAGGGATGGTTTCTTTTAATAACATTTTAATCAACCCACTGCAGGATAACATTCATACAGCACAGAGAGGGATTCAGGCATGCAGAGCTCAGAGCTGCAGGGTTGGGGTTGGAAATTCCACTCCAGCAAGGGGCAGGTGTGGTGAGACAAGATGCATGTGACTTTTAGAAAAAAATTCCCCCATTTTTGCCTGCAAATCTACCCTGTGAGCACTCTCTGGGATAAAATGCTTCACCTTTCCAGTGCCTTCTGCATTATTGATATTTCCAACAGCCCCAGTGAGTTTGGGGACAGAGTTAGCACAGGGCATCTCCCACCAGCACTTACTGACTGCTGCCTCTTTGTCTTCTCTAATATGAAATTCCACATCATCTCCTGAAATTTGGGCTTAGCCCTCACTGGGAAAAGGGGAAGATCTTAAAAGCTAAAAGAAGATCTTAAAATTCAAAAAGAAACAGCTGAAATGGCTCAGTTTGGACTCTGTTGAAAGGGCTCAGCAGCTGATAGCTGAAGCGACTTCACTATCGCAGAAAAAAATAAAATCCTTGGCCGTGGAGAGAAAGTAAAATTTTTTGTAGAATCATTGAATATTCTGAGTTGGAAGAGACCCACAAGGATCATAAAGTCCAAATCCTGGCCCTGCACAGGACAACCTCAAAACCCCCACCATGAGAAGGTTACACCCTCCTGTGCACATTGTCAGGAACATTTTTATTGTGACTTCCTCTCTGTAATTCTTTTTTTCCTACTGCAAGCAGCTTTGGAATGATATGCTTAAATCTAATCATGAAATTAGAAAAGGAGTTCTCCTCGTTAAAAGCTGCTGACAAATCTACACACAGCATCCTCTGACCCTGCCAGGGGAGGGTGGTGTGAGGAGATGTCCCCACTGACACGTTCAGCCAGCAGCCTTCCATGAAAATGTTTATTTGGGTTCCTAGAACACAAACAAGTTGGTTTTGCTCTTGGGAGAAGGTGTGAGCTCCCATAAGGAGCTGAAAGCTGGGTGTCTTCACTCCCAGCCTCGACCAGGCTGTGAACTGGGACAAATGTTGTCAAAATCTTGGCAAAATGTGCTGAAAGGTGACGAAAGGAAGACTTTGGGAGTCACGGATGTTTCTCAGTCATTCCCTGCATCTCCAAACCACATGGAGATTGTTTTCCTGCTCCAAAGTCAGGACTTGTGTCTTCTGTGCTCCTCACCAGTCTCAGCCTCGTTGCTCTTCCATCCTTCCTGCTGTTTTTTTGCCAAGGATGGATATTCCCTAAAAAAACACCTGCCTTGGCAAATCCACCTTCACAATCCCAGCTTTTCAGCACCAAAGCCCCTTGATATTGGTGAAGCTGGGTCTCAACACTGACCTGGTTGTCCCATGAGGGGACAGACTGATCTGACATTGTGGGACACAGTGAGCTGCTCTTCCAGACATTCTGTGCTTCTTCCCAAATATTTTTCCTCAGCTCTCACCCAACTGGGCTCATGGGTGGAGCACCCAACCCACTGTGTGTCTGCTGGTGAATTCAGGTGGCTCTAAGTGGGACCAGCGTGAGGAAAAAGCCCTCAGGCCTGGTTTGATGCGATCCCATGTCCATCTGTTGTTGCTGCAGGCCACCCCAGGGTGCATTTCCATGGCAAAGTGCCTTTTGGAATAATTCCCAGCAGAGCGAGGACGTTGCCAAATGCCAGCGCTGTGACCGAGCGGCGTCACTGCAGCTGGAGATCTTCTGGAGTTTTATGGGTTCAGAGAGAATGCACAGCACAAAACGCTGCAGAATTTCTAGGAAAACGCCTCTGCTGACAATTCACAGGAAAGAAATGTTTCCTCTGGTGCAGGACACTCAGCATGTCCCAGTTTTCATGGCCCAAAGCAAGTCCAGTTTGAGAACACCACGCTCCTCTCTCACTTCCAGCCTTGGGCCCTTCTTGCCACCACATCTGGTGAGGTGAAATGTCACCCTCAGGGTGTCCTGAGGGCCACCCTGGGAGACCCAAGTGGGGCTGGCCAGCTGCTGGATGGGTCCAGGATATGCTGCAGCCATACATTGATATCAAACTGTGTCATGATAAAACAATGACAGCAAGGTGGCTGCAAGTGTTCTCTGGCATTTGACCCAGCCTCAAATCCCTCCAGAGTCTGGCTCCTGGCTCAAAAGCCAAATTTCCCCAAGATGCCATGCACAGACACACTGTTCCCATCCACATCTTGCTCCTCCTTCCTGAATAAAGACAGTTCAAGATAATGTACAACCAACTTTCAGAGAGGCTACGGCTCCCAACTCTGCCTTTAAAAATGTATTTTACAACCCCACCATCCTTGATTTCCAGGAACTCATGAATAGAAAAGATATATTGTTCTTGGTAACTAAATAGTATCATTAAAACCATTATGAATCTTGCAAAAATCATTCCTGTCTACCTAATTTAATCTTGGAACAATGACTATTATTAACTTGTCTTGTGCTGTTGCCATTTGAGATGATGGCCCTGGATGCACGGGGAGCTATTACAGGATCCAGTTTTTGTAAATGTGCATTGCTCTTGAGTGCTTGAGTGCCTCTCCTTCAGGGAGCTCCCGGGATTTATCCCTTCCAGGGCAGTGTAGTGAAGCTGAAGAGGGAAATGAGGAGTTCAGGGAACAACAGAAAGCTTAACTCCTGTCCTTATCACACAGATAAGAGTCTCATGGCTGAGTTCTCATGCTCAGCTGCACAAGAGATCCATTGGAAGCTCTCATGATTGACAACAACGCTCCATGTGGCTTCCCAAGGGTCTATAAAAGGCTTGATGTCCCCAGCAATGTGGTCACTCCCAACTGTCTGCAAAGAATGTTGTATTTTTGAAGCCTCCAGGGTTCAGCCAATACCCTCAGGCTCTGTCTCACAAGTGCTGAGCTGCAGAGGAGAGAAAAGGAGCCTCTGGTTCCCACACCTCACCTCGAAAATGTGGCACCTTCAGCAGGCAGCACTCCCTGAGGCTGGGACTGTTTGACCTCCCACTCCACACAGCTTGATGGAATAGGCCTCATTTCCTTAGGAAACTGCCTTCCAGGGGAAAAAAATAAAAATCCTTTACCTGTTTCCCTCATTCCCTGGTAATAAAAAAATCAGTGAATCATAAAGTCCAAATCCTGGCTGTGATGATTTCCCATCATCACAGAGATGAACCAAACAAATCTATCGGAGTCCCTCAAATAAGAAGAATAATAAATATAAAGTCTGCTGCACTTTGGGGTGAAATCCATGCAAATATCAGCATTAACAGAACATGTTTCATGTGCCTGCAGAGAGCAGGGTGGGACTGGGACTGAGGTCCTGCTGAAGGTGCTAAAAGTGCCTTCACCCAATTCTCATTTCTCTGCTGCAAAGATGCTTATTCTCTTCATTACAGGGGCAAATAATAGCAGTTCCCAGGCATCTCCAGCAGGAAGCAATGATGTTGTTGGTGTAGAAAATGAAAAACAGGAAACATCAGAGTACTTTTCTAACACAACGGGGTGTGATGTGTGCATGTAGATGTTATTCCTGTCCCACTCCTCCCTGGTGTATCCTTTCTCCACTTCCAGAGCCACAAAACTACTGATTTTCTCAAGTTTCACAAGAACAGACACCTGAGCAGAGGTGAGAGACCTCAGAAATCTCCTACACATCCCATGGGATGCCCAAGTGGACAGCAACACCCGACCTCAAACCTATAGGAAAGCAGGTTTTGACAGAACTATTTGATTTAAATCTGGTTTTATGTGAGAGGGGTTAAACAGGCCAGAATTCTGCTCTGGTCCCAGCAGAGCTGCTGGGATTTGTGGTGGCATCATCAGAGAGTCTCTTGAAGGAACATTCCCATGAAGTTATTGGCCTTACTGCAAGACAAACCCTAAACAGGGACTGAAAGTGAGACCAGCCAGAGGAAATCCCCCTTGATGGGTGACCTGACCCCTGATTTGAGCCCAACCACCCCACTGCAAATGAGCAGCACACCCCCAGCTGTCAGGGCCAGCGTGCTCCAGAGCTGAGCTCATTTCCATGCTGGGTGGAAACTATTTTCTCAGTGGAATTCTTGTGTTTCATTAATGAGGAGTTGTTCTGCCAAGCCAAGGGGTCGGAGGATGTGCCCTCCCCATCCCTGGGCACAGATGCTCAGCCAGGGAGGTGCCAGTTGGGGGATCAGCTCCTGCAGGGACATGGAATCACCTGCAGGAAGCAAAATTGGAGTGATAAAAACCTTACATTGAGGAGATAATGAAAAAAAATCCAAATAACTTTCCTTCTAGTGGAAGGCTCTGCTGTCTGTAACTGAGCAGGTCAGAGTGAAGAGAGGTTAAAACACAGCTGTGGTACAGCCTTGCAACTGCAAGGAAGGTTTTGGAATATTTTTTCAGACCCAGGATAAGGAGCAGCTGATGGATATTTGCACCTGGTAACACAGAAGTATGAGATCCTCTGTCATTTATGTCACCTAAAGGGGTGCTTGGGTGTGTATTCCCCCCCCCCCAAAATATGAGATTAAAGCCTCTGCCTGAGAGATGGAGTCTGTAATGATAATGGCCATTAATTTTTAATATGATTCCTTGAAATTTCCCCACTTTATTTATCAGGAGACAAAGTATAAAGAATATCAGGGTGAGAATTTATTCTTGGGAGTTATCAGGAGGGTGGGCCTTTATCAGACACCCTCATTACAGCCCACACGAGCATCCCTTGGGGATAACACTGAAAGAAACCCAGGGAAATAAGAACTAAAAGCAAACCTAACCATATGTTTTAAGCTCTCCCTATTAGGGAGTCCCCAAAACACCTCAGAGCCACAACTCCCAGTCCTTTTGGAGGCTGTTCACCTCAGTTATCACTCCGTGTGGCTCTTCTCAGCATCTCTAATCCATGGGGGAAGAATTTCTGGCAAAAAGCCCTTTTTTCTGCCCAAGTGAACCCATTTTCCCCATCACCACCTGTGCAACCTCTCCCCCACCCCAGTGCCTTGTTGGGAATTCCTAATTAAATGAATAACTTAATCTCCCTTTCCTGCAAAAGCCTTGGATAAAGGGTGGATTTCAACCCTGAGCTTCACAGTTTCTGGTTTTGGAGGGTGGCCATGGGTAGAACTCCACTCTGCTGCAAAGGTTTTCCTTAAAAACAGACCAAAATTGGACCTCTGGCTTAAAATTGGACACTCTGCTCCAGGGGTGTTTCCAAAGTCCAGGAGGACTTCAGGCAGCAGCAGCTGAACATCACCCCCAGAATACCAAAGCGAACATCTCCAGCTGCTCCTCAGGGATCCTTCTCCCTGTTGAAGGGGTAACACTGCCTAAACACGAAATAATTGAATATTAACCTCGCCAGGCTGGTCATGTTGGACCACTGAGCTTCAACCCAGGCAGCTGAGGAGCTCCCCCCACCCCAAAGTGTAAATGAGTTGATGGGAAATGGCTGAGGGTAAAGGGGAGGGTGGGTGGAGAGCTTGCTTTCCTCCCCACCCTCAGTAAAGGCCCTGACCTCTGTGCTGTGTGCCCTCTTCTCCAGGGTGCCGAGGAGCTGCTTTTTCCCAGGATTTGTGGTGATTATTGATTTCNAACCCAAAACTCTAAGTTTTCTACTCGGTGATATTACACACTTTTAACTAACTACATATTTAGTAATCTTAGTACTATTAATCCATTTTTAAAGTTTTCTCTATAGCCTTAGGTCAAATGTAGTGTTCTCTTGTGGGTCTGGGCCTTTTAGCACAGAAAAATCTAAAATTCCCAGCATCCAGGGTTCCAAAAGGTGATGAGTAGGGTCACCCCTCTGGGAGCCAGCAGAAAAGGAGGAGAGGGAGAAGGCTGCATCCTCCACCCCCTGAGTCCTGGGAAGATGAAGAATGAATTAAAAGAGGTTCTGCTTCATGGAAATGGGCTCTCTATCCAGCAAGGTAAATTCTGATTTTTGTCTTTTGTTGATTAATTTTGTGTTTTGTTGATTATTTTTGTCTCTTAGTGGCTGTTTGAAGTGAAGGGAAGTGATGCAAGTGAAGTGGAAAGCTGTTGAGCAGCTTGGTTAAAGGCTTCTGTTCGGGTTTTATAAATTCTTTTTGATTTTTAAGGATATAAAGATTTTTCAAATCTGCTCTTGAGGAGGCCTGGTTGCCTTTTCTAAGTACAAGCAACACTCAGGAGTGCTGCCTTTGGAGACTTTGCTGTAAAGGGAGGAGAAAAGCTGTGGGATGGTGTGAAACAATGAAAGGGACAGAGGTGAGACATAAATTTATTCCCCTGGAACCCAGAGGTTGAGGTAGGGGTGTGTATTTCTTGAAAGGTCTTCCACTATCAAGCTGCTGTCTAAAATAAAAACCACCCTACCCTGTTGTGTGTCCTGCAACTAGTTTTATTATTTTTAATTATTATTTTTAATTTTAATGGTGTTTTGCTATTTTTAGTTAATACACCACTACTGACAGAGAGGCTCCAGCACAGCTGGGGCAGGAGGGAAGCCAAGGTGGTGAAAGGTTGTGTCCCTTCCTCCTGGAGCTGTGGCATCTCCAGCTGTGCTCCTTGGGAGAGAAGGAATTTGCTGCCAGGAGCTTCTGGGAAGAAATTTCCGTGCTGTTCTTGGAAGGAATGGCCAAGGAAGCTCCTCGTGCCTGCTGTGGGAGCAGGAGGCTGTGGGCAGGGTGAGGGATGAGCTGAGGGAGCAAGATTTCCCTCCCCAGGAGAAGCCAAGTGTGTGGATTCCATGGAATTCCTAACGAAAGTCTGGGCTGGAAAGGGATGAAATAAACCAGGTGTGGAGGCAGCTGGGAGCTCCTCATCACCAGGGATGAGGCCACAACCTGTGGGAAGCCTCCCTGAGGGACTTGGAGCAGCTTCCAGGAGATGAAGGGAGGACAGGGAAGGACCCTGTGTGATGATTATTCCACTCACTCTGGCCTGTGCCTGTTGCCTGTGGCTGAAGAGCCCCTTTGAATGAATGGTTTCTCACCCAGTGGTGAGAAATGGGGGAATTTGTTTGTTTGGGAGTGATTTCTCTTCTCCAGGTGCTGTTTTNTAAAATTAAAAATAATTTAGGTGTCATTTCTTAATTGGACAGTTTATCCTTAAAAGGCCTTGTAGATAGAGAGATAGAGCTTAATTTTTTAGTTTGTTGGAGTGCTGTAGAACTCAGGGTTTGTGAGACTGTGACAGAGATAAGAACTAATCAACATCTGAGTCCCAACAAGAAATACCATCTCACACATTTAATCGCCACCCTGGCAAAAAGAAGATAAAAACTCAACATTTCTCCTGCATAGATCTTGATGGACACTATTTCCTCTGAAGGGAAAGAATGAGGGATGTGGGAACTTTCAAGTAGAAGAGGGTTGAAGATCTGGTCCCTTTTTCAATCAATGTGTTCAGTCTGGGGTACAGATTTAGATGAGCTCTATGGAAAAAAATTCCCTGGCAGGTCTAGAAAAATCCCCCCAGCTCCCGAGGCTGCTGGTGTGGATTTTCTCTCTAAAAGGAGGTGAGAGATGCTCTCTGGGAGAGGTTTTATCAAGCAGCAGGTGTTGAATTATTCCTGCACTCACCTCTGTGTCTCTTGCTCTGGAGCTCAGATCTATCCTGCAAACCACCCATCCAAAATTCAGTTCTGGATGCTTTTTTGCTCATTTTGGGTTTTTTTTTTGCTGCTTAGGACTTGATTCTTGAAAAGAGGCACCTGAACTCCTTCCCAGGGCCCTTGACTTACCCCTGTGTCCTCTGCTCTGGCTGGGGAAAAGCTGTAGGGGAGCAAAGTGCCCTTGTCCTCCTCCCAGGAGCTGCCAAACCTCTCTCTGCATGGCCTGGGGGAAAATGTGGCCCTGAACTTGCCCACAGTTTGACCTTCAAAGCAATAATTAATTTGCTGAGCAGCTGTGAGCTGTGGAACTGACCCAGAATATTGAACAGTCTCCCTGCTGAGGGCCTTGTTCCCTCCCAGGGAATATCTCCTGTGTCTGTCCCCATATTTTGGGAGGATGGAACTCAGGTGGGATCCCCAAGGGAGCAGAAAAGACAATTTTCCCTTCCATAAATCAGTTGTGATGGAGGAGCTCCCTTCAGGGAAGTTGTGGTTGGGAATCTCCTAATTAAATGAATAACTTAATCTCCCTTTCCTGCAAAAGCCTTGGATAAAGGGTGGATTTCAACCCTGAGCTTCACAGTTTCTGGTTTTGGAGGGTGGCCATGGGTAGAACTCCACTCTGCTGCAAAGGTTTTCCTTAAAAACAGACCAAAATTGAACCTCTGGCTTAAAATAATCCCTTGATGGCATAAGACCTGTGCATCACCTGATTTTTCTTCAGCTTCCACTCCTGATTGGCCTCTATCACCTACCCCAAAAAAGCCAAACCCCAAATCTTCCACTGTTTAACCCACTGACCAACCCTAGTATTTAATGGGAGTAGGTGGCCCAAAGGCATTTGGGCACCACCACATCCAGATGATTCACTCCAATTACTCCTGTAAGTAACATTTCTGGGAACCTGGGAATCTTTAATCCCAGCCCCATCAGCAAAGTGGAGTCAGGGAAGGAAGTGAAGCTGGAGTCTCAATGATTTCCTGGATTTCTAACCCAGGGAAGGATTTTTCCCTGGCAAAACCAAGGGTGGGTGTTGGAAACCCCCTTGTCTGTGTTAGCAAATGAGTGGGAATGGGATGGGATGAGCTCCAGGGTACCCAGAGGCTGCTCCTGGTCTGGAAAGGGGCCAGAACTGTAATCCAGAGGACAGGAGAGAATCCTATCACATGAAAACTGTGCCTGGGGCTATTCTTATTTATTTCCTGGTGTTCACTTGACATTTCTGGTGTTGTCTCTTGGGCTGGTGTGAGGTACTGTGACATTGATTTGGGAGAAACTGGGGCAGGGTGGGTTTTTTATAGGATAAGAGTGAGAAACACTTTTTAGCCTCTGGTCTGGGCTATCTGTGGCATGTCTGGGTAAAAGCAGAGGGAGGTGTTCTCATGAGACCTCAAACTGTTGGTTCTTAGGAAAAACAAGCCACATCCTCCTGTTTGTTATTAAAAGTGAGTTCACAAATCGTTTTCCTTCTTGGTTTATTTATTACAGTGGGGAATTCCCAAGGAGGGAGCTGGTTTTCTGTGGAAAGAAGGTTACAACCAGCACCAGAGTGGGACTGGAGGGATTGGGAGTGATGGCTCAGCAGCTCCAGTGCTGTGTGGGTTTCTTTTCAGTGAGGAGTCACCAACCACACACCTGGTGTGTGAACAGGATGGGAATTGGGTGTGCTGTGGGAATTCTATGGTAGAACAGCTTGGAGATCTCTGGAGGCATCTCCCCCTAAGCCCTGGCAAGGGGCTGAGTCCCTCTCGTGCCTGGGATTTTCTCATCTCTGTGTGGCTCTTCCTAAAAAGATCTATGCAGTTGGAACTCATGGATGGATGTTCCCAGAACAAAAAGAAAATTACATCAGCTGTTCCCATCACTGGAATTAAGGCCAAAGCCTCCAGATGTCAGGCATTGTTTGTTTTTTTGGTTTTTTTTAATCTTTGTGTGACTATAGGAGCTCTTCCTTCATTTGCAGCTAATGAATAGAACAAAACACAGAAATCTGCACTGGGTTAGAAAGAAATGGATGTGTTTTGAAAAATGTAATGCCTGCTGGTGGGGGGGTGTGAGGGTTTGGGGCTGCATCCATCGAGGCAAGGGGTGGATTAATAACATGTGGGAGCCTGCAGACCAACCCAAAATTTTTTGGTTCAGGTGAAATACCTGTAAGAGGCTTTCTCAGCATCTTTGCTGATGGTGCATGGCCTCCTGTGGCCCCAAAAATGACATTGGGAAGTGTCTGAGCCCCTCAGCTGAGGGCTGGTCAGGACCCACTGCTCCAATTTAATTAAACATCTCAATTGTATCAATTCAATTAAGCAATGAGCTTGATTGCATCAGCACGAGGAAGGGATCCGAGGTGTGGCCTCTGTCAGCAACCTCAGAAGGAGGCAGGGATGCAATTTGTGTGGTGGCCAAGAGCACCTGAAGTGTTTCCTAGGATGTCACATTTCATGGGAAATGTCTTTAATTAGGTCTGGGGATTTCCACACTTCCCTGCTGGACTGGGACTGGGTTGCACAGCTGGATGCCAGTAAAGAACATCTCCTCTTAATAAGGAAAAAAGTTTAAAAAAAAAATTACCTAGACAGACCTTCTGTAATGAGAAAATCCCCAAAGTTTGTAGCTCAAGGATACCATGAACATTTTAAGGATCTTTTTGAGGAGAGGTGTTGACTGAAATCAGAGCCAGGTATAGAAGGAGGCTGAAGGCTCTGGAAATTTAATGTCCCTCTGAGGACATTAAAGTTGAGGACCAATTTCTGCTGATTTAATGTGGTGCTGATCAAGTCCCAAACTGGCTCCAATTGTCTTCTTGGCTCTCTTGGAAAACAGAGTCTTCAGCTTCCCTCCAAAGCCTTTGAAACCCTGCAGTAATTGGGGGGCTCACTCAACAGCAGCTCCTCTTTCCCCTCCACCTGCTCTTTTTGAAACATTTCCATGGCCATTCTCACTGTATTAAAGTGATTTTTTTTTCCCCACCCATTATCTAAAGGACAGTGGGAGATAACTGTGACCAGAATGGCCAAGGATTAAGAAGCCCTGACTGGGATGGCTCCATTTATTTTACTTTTTCCAGGAATGTTGTTGCAGCATTAAAGCCTGGAGCGTTTGACATCTAGAACAATGCAGGGACTCATCTTTGTTTTAACTGGGTTGTTGGGAGCTCCTGTTTCTCCTCCTGTCTGTGTAAATGTTTTATGAAGTGAGTTTAAAGTCAATAAACGCTTCCTGTTTAAATCTGCCTCGCTGCCTTATGAAAGATGCTTTATAAAAACATCAGAGCTCTCACCCAGCACGGGGCTTATCTCTGGTTCCCTGCTAAGCATGATATCAAAACTCACCTAGGAGGGTGAAAAAAAAAAAAAATCCTGATTTTAAAAAGAAAATAAACTCGAGTTTCCTCTTAATGATGCTGCCCTGATTATGCAGTGACACAACATCTTGAAATTGCTCTGAAATTGGATTTTGGAGCCAGCTGAGCTCCAAATCCTGATGGGAAGGCTCATATTGAAAACTGGCCTGCACTGAGCACCCAGCTTGCTGTTTTGTTTTTTTTTTTCCTTTTCAGTGTGACAAATGAGATTTGAATAATTGCTGTGTAAACTGGGAGCAGTTGTTGAATGTGAGAGGGCTGAGAACTGCGCGCCCTCCGGCTTTGCTCTGCTGCCGGCGTTGACTCACGTTGATGGTGGCTGGAATCTCAGCCCCGTGCACTGGGACAGGCATTTCTCTGATAGAATAAAAGGCAGGCAGGTCCCTGGGTTTGCATGACTTTGCAGAGTTGCAGCTGGCACAGATAAATTGGGCACAAGGCTCGTGGTTGGCAAGAGCTTGGTGCTGCCAGCGTCTGCCTGGGCTTGGCCAAGGCAGTCCTAGGCCAAAGGTGGGTGCAGATAAAAGATAAAAGTGACTGATGTGGTGCAGCTCCAACCTTGTCTTTGCTCTTGCTATGCTGGCAGGTGCTGGGCTTTGCTTGCTCTTTGTTTGTACAGATATTTTTGTTTCCTCTCCTTCCCACATCTCTGTGTTGCTTCAGTGAGGGGAATGGCCCCTGGGGGAGATGTTATTGAAACTCCTGCTCTGTTCCATCAGGTGAAACATCACCTGGAGAGTGCAGCTAACAGCCTGTGACGGCAGGAAAATGACTTGGTGAGGGGAAAAACACTGATTTGATTTTCCTTTATGGTTGTGTGCATGTCTAAATCGTATCTTAACAAGACTGGGATTATTTTCAAGCTGCCTGATTCTCTGGAAGAAGTTTCCTGACATGAATAGTGCAGGAGCTGGTTTGTTCCTCCTCCTTCACCAGGAGGAAAAACACTGAGCTGCAGATAAGCTGCTCCTCAGACCCACGTGGGGCTGAAGGAAGCATCAGTTTGCAGAGAAAAATAAAAATGTTTCCCTGCTTTTTGGTCTTTCTGGGAAGTGGCTTAGCCCTGAGTGCAAATAGCAGGATCTCTGATGTGGAGCAACTCAACTCTGAATTGTTTTAGTAGAATAAAATGTAATCTGAGAAGTTTTTTTGTTATCAAGGGGCTTGCTGAGCTTTGGGAGCCTTTGAGGAGGTGACACTCTGAGCTGTGCAGCCACAGAACACCTGAACTCTGGGTGCTAAAGGTGTCTGCTGGAGGGGACTTTGAAATTGGGAGTTTTCCTGTACCTGGTGCAGCTGCTCTGTTCTGGGCAGCCCCAGTTCTGATTTCCAGTCTCTGCTCTGCAATTCAGTGATTTTAACTTGATTTGCATCTTCACATAAAACAGCTTTACAGCTGCCTGTAGCCCAGATTCCTGTCATGAGTTTAGTAACTTTAAAAATTTGGATTATTCTTCCCCCAGACTCTTTTACTTTCTCCACCTCAAGCTTGGAAACTGCCACCAAACCTCCTTTGCTGAAGGAGTTTTGCTTGAAAAGTTCAGTTTGGGCAAAACTTTATTCTCTGATATTTTTTTTCCTGACTGCTCCTCCAGTAGACAACTTCTTTGGACATGACTTTTCCTTTTCAGGAGAGTCCCTGCTGTTCCATTACAATGATTGCTCAGGTGAAACCTTGCAGGTGATGGGTGACCTTCATGTTTTGCCCCACGTAGCAGAGACTGAGTGGAGATGAGTTTAACAAGGAGCCCTTGGCACAGGTGCTGTTTTATTGCTTCAAAACCCTTTTTTGTGCCCTTACTGATAGAATTAAAGGACAGACTTCAAATTAAGGACAGACTCTGGATCAGTGGTGTTTTATAAAAGGGGAAAAGCTGTGAATGGAGAGGCAGCTCTTGGAGATGGAGCTGTGGGGATGCTGCTGCTCTGTGTCCACAGCTGGTTTCTGGCTTGTGCACACCTGGATGTGGATCAGGCTGGGATCTCTCATTTCACAGGATATCTGCTCCATATCCTGCCTCCCAAATCAGTGGAGATGGCTCCTTGTCTGTCTCTGAAGTGCCCCTGAGGAAGGCTGGGGACAGGAGGTGCTGACAGCATTCCCAGCCCTTGCCAGGGTGGTTGTGTGCAGCCACAGTGAGGCTGAAAAAACAGGACCTGACACCCCTTTGGATGTGGTGAGGTCACAGTGACAGCAGAGACACCTCATTTCACCTCATTTCACAACTGCCCTTGCCTCCCTCCCAGTGTGAAGGAGCTGGGATGTGATGGCTGCAGCCTGGAGGGGACTGGCTGCTTTTGGGTGGCTCTGGGGCAGATACAATCTGCTGATGGTGCTGGAAATGTCTTGTGTGACACTGGAGGAACGTCTTGGTCCCTGTCCCACCTGGAAGAGAGACTCCAGGTGATGCTGGAGTGCTGGGGAGCCCTCCCCCCTGACGCCTGCAGGTGATAAGATCTTTCAGGGAGGCTCCAGGAGCCCTGCAGCGAGTCCCAGCTCCCCATTCCTGCTGGCATCCAGCTTCCCAATTGCAGTGCTCTAAACTTAATGCCCCACAGAGCAGCTGAGAGTGGCTCCAGGACAGAAAGCAAGCCACAGTCTAGCCTTGGTTAACACTTTTTGTCTGTGTTCAGCAATTCTGCTGCTGTTTGGGAGCTTTGATGTGAAGCCACGATGCTCCCAGGGGTGACCATGCCCATCCTCAGGGAGCAGCTCTGCTCCTGCCTGGGGAGGCTGCTGGAATCCCAGCTGGATGGTTTTGGTTTTGCGGGGGGGGCTGCTGTTACCTTGTCAGTGCTGCAGCTGTGGGCTCTGTGAAATGCAGGTCAGAACAAAGGGAAATGCACACTTGGGTGTTGCTCTGTCTTTGAAAGACCTGTCTGGTTTTCATCAGGGGTCTGGGGGCTCTGTTTGAAATCTCTGTCGCTTGTTAGAAGCCCTGGGGTGAGGTGGAGGGTTCTTGGTGGGAAAACCACAGTCATGACAGCAGGAGGAGAGTGAATGTTCTGCTCTGTTTTGTTGGATAAAGCAGGGGATGGGGCAGGGAAAGCTGCTCAGATCCTTCTTGAGCCTTTTCAGGGAGCCCCTTGGATGCAGCCAGCCTGTCTGCCTTGCCTTCAGGTGGGCAAACAGCACTGTTTGATGTCAGTGTTCCCTGCTGAGTGGTGCTCACCCATCCCCAAAGTCACCTGGGGTGCTGCCTCCAGCTCTGGGATCCCCAGCAGCAGGACCTGGAGCTGCTGGAGCAAATCCAGGGAAATGCTCCAGGGCTGGAGCCCCTCTGCTCTGGGGCCAGGCTGGGAGAGCTGGGCGTGCTCACCTGGGGAGGAGAAGGCTCCAGAGAGAGCTCAGAGCCCCTTGCAGGGCCTAAAGGGGCTCCAGGAGAGCTGGAGAGGGACTGGGGACAAGGGATGGAGGGACAAGACACAGGGAATGGCTCCCACTGCCAGAGAGCAGGGATGGATGGGATATTGGGAAGGGATTTTTCCCTGGGAGGTGGGGAGACCCTGGCACTGATGCCTTAAGGAGCTGGAANCTGGATCCCTGGAAGTGCCCAAGGCCAGGCTGGACAGGGCTTGGAGCCACCTGGGCTAGTGGAAGGTGTCCCTGCCATGGCAGGGGTATGATGAGATGGGTTTTAAGGTCCCTTCCAACCCAAATGGGTGATTCTATGCTTTGCCAGACTAACCAGTGCTTCTTGGAATCTCCTGTCTTGCAATGTCTGTTGTAAACAGAATTTGCATCACGGAGTGGAAAAAAAAAAAAAACCAAAACCCAACCAACTAAACAAAAAAACCCCAAACCAAACAAAACCCACAACCCAAACCACAGCCTCAAATC
>VXBC01002088.1:166570-184214 GCA_013399945.1 Ploceus nigricollis | reverse complement strand
ACAGACTCAAATCCCAAGAAACTGCTTCATGACTTGGCCATGTTCTCTGCAAATGGACTGGATTTTTTTTCCCTCAGTCCTCCCAGCAGATTTTGTATTGTCTGCCTCTGATCTCTATCTCCTGGCAGGCAAGGCAGCGTTTCCTTTGATTTGACAGCATTTAGAAACAAAATCTGAAAGGAAAGCTTGTGATCTGCAGCTGTCAGAAATGCCATTTGCTCCAAGTGTGAGTGCTTGGAAGCAGGGAATCTGCTGTGGAAGGGGTGTGTGTGTGCTGGGAGTGTCTGTAGCCCTCCTAAGAGAGAGGTTCAAATACATGAGTGAGATAAAACAGAGTGCTTTGGCAGCAGATTTTTTATATATATATATATATATATAACATTTATATATTTATTTTATTTATGGATATAAAAATTTCTACCAAAGCCTTGCCAAACCCTTCTGTTTTATCTTATGCTACAAGGCTGAAAGGGAATATATATTTCTGTATATCTGCTTTCCCTGTGGAACCAGCTGCTGGTAAAAGGCTGGGAGTGGGATGTTAATGGAAGTTGTGGGAGAAGAAATGGGAAGGAATCTTTGAGATATTTCCCATGGCCATCTTGAAAGATCAAATCACAGCACCAGCATCACTTTGGCTCTTTTCTACCCACAAGTGCCTGCTTTGGGGTCGCTCCAGGTGACTTTCCAAGCCTGATTTTAAGTTTTTCTCAGGGCCAGGACCTGTTGTTTGGGCCCACTCTGAGCCCTGAGGCACCAGTGCTTTCATCAGCAGCAAGGCAGAAATGGGCAGCATTTCTTACAATGTGATTATTCCTGATTTGTGCAGGATGGAGGAGTCTGGAGCAGGGCTGTGCCTTCCCTGAGTGGCTGCTGTCCTGAAGGGAAAGTGCCTTTAACTCCTTGGGCAAGGAGATTGGAATCTCCCATTAGTAAGCAGTTAAATCATTTATTCATTTAGTTTAATCATTTATTCCATGTGATTCATGGAATAAATTATGGTGCAGGGGAGGTCTGGGGGGTCTCTTGTTCTGCTCCAAGAACTTTTAAAGCAAAGTCAGGTTCCTAAGAGTGAAGGATGGGAGATTCCCCCTCCTCACTGGGACCCTGATCCAGTGCTTAGACTTGGTCAGAAAGAAAGAGAGAAAAACCCCCACATGATGATGGAATTGGCATTTCCATTTTTGACTTCTATTGTCTCTTACAGCTGCTTGCTTGAAGGTTACAAATCTTGCAGCACTGATGAGGAGAGCTCAGTTTCTCTCTTCAAAAGTTCCTCCTGCTCTAGATGAAGCAGAACTCAAAATAGCAGAAGATCAATGAAAAATGGGTTTAAATTTCAAAAGTTGCTGTGAATCTACAAAGGAATGGTGCTGATGCTACTGGGCCTTGTCTTAAATTCTAGGGGTTCTTAAAGGGTTGAGGACAAGGGGGAATGGCTTCCCACTGCCAGAGGGCAGGGATGGATGGGATATTGGGAAGGAATTGTTCCTGTGAGGGTGGTGAGGCCCTGGCACAGGGTGCCCAGAGAAGCTGTGGCTGCCCCTGGATCCCTGGAAGTGCCCAAGGCCAGGTTGGATGGGGCTTGGAGCCACCTGGGACAGGGGAAGGTGTCCCTGCCCATCCAGGGGTTGGAATGGGATGAGCGTTAAGGTCCTTTCCACCCAAACCATTCCACGACTGAAAGGATCCATGATGAGCAAACCCACAGCTTTGGCTGCTTCTCTGGAGCTTGCTGGATCAGAAGTGTCTGATAGCCTCCTCCAAGATACCTCAGGAATAACAATAGCCATCCCACACCTCAGAACATCCTTTCAATGGATTTAAATATTGGCATTTCCCCAAATAACTCTCTTCCCCCTCTGCTGTGGGAGAGATGACGCACTTGCTTGTGAGGGAGGTGAGCTGATGCTCAGGCTCATTCTTGTCTTGCTTGAAGGTGATAAACAGAAGGTTTAAGTCTAGAGCAAACAGGCTGGAGCTTGGTATGAGCTCTCAGATTACTCATAATTGAAAAGCTTAAAACTTTTATGCACCAGCTGCTGCTTTAGCACTAAAACAATGAGCTTCTGCAGGCAATTACCCTGCTGCCTTTGGAGGCTTCCACCTGCACAGACAGACCAGAGGACTCCTCGGGTGATTTCCTGGATTCCTTTGGATGTGGTCAGGCTCATTAATGTGGCAATTCTGCCCTGGCCCTCCCTTGTTTCCTAATCTGGTGGTGACTCTGGCGTGACAGACACTGATTTCAAGGAGAAGTGTCTGTATCTGATGTCTCATTAGGATTTCGACAGCGTTATGCAAAACTTTTGTTCTAGTCCTAACAAGAAGTTTGAACCTATTTCTGTTAAGGTTTGCTTGTGCTTATTTCCTGTTAGGAAGTCAATCATGTATCCTTGGTCCAGGTCCAGCCTTGCTGTGATAGGAGCAGGCATGGATGTGTTTGCACCCCAAACTGGATCTATCTGCCTGTTTTCAGTGGTGGTTCCAAGTGAGTCTGTCATGTCTTGCATGCTGAGGAACATGTCCCAGATCAGAAGTTCAAACTGTCCCTAAGACTATTTTGAGTTGTTTTTTTTTACCAAGCTAGGTGGCTGAATCACCTGGCTAAATCAGCTAAAGGTAAAGAAGTGAGTGCTGGGCTTTTCCTTTTAGTGTTTGTCTCTACTGCTACAGTCCCCAAATTTCCTTTTTGTGCCCATCACGGGCCATGGGTTCAGCTGCAGTTTCCTTCTGCTCCAGNAAGGATAAATTTAAGTCTTAAATTATATTAATATATTAAATAATGAATTTATTAAATTAATAAAGTTTTGACTTTTCCTACAGCCTCTACCCCACAAGTGNGTTATGGATTTACAGAAAAGGATTGGGTTGGGATCTGGAATAGTCAGAGCCTCCACACATCAAAACAAACATGCTTGAAATTGATCTCTTTTCATGGCTGCCTGTGCAAATTGATCCTTGGGCTAGTACTGGAAGCTGTTGGTTTATTAATCTCTGGATTCCTGTGTTCTTGCTGTTTTAGACTCCCTTCAAATGAGCCATTCTTCCCTTGAACACGAGGGTTTGGCTGTTCAGGCCACATCAGCCCCCTGGCAGGCTCTCCCCAGATAAGGGAATTGAGGAATGAGTTTTTAATAACAAGCCAGCACGGGGATGCCCCGTGCAGCAGAGCTGGAATGGCTGCTCTGTGTGCACTGCAGGCTTGGGGCTGCCTGGGGATGCCTTTCACTTGGAACTGAAATAAAAACAAATGTCAGAGTCTTCCTGAGCTGCTGCTGTGACTGAATGAACTCCTCCATCCTCAGAAATGTTCCCCTGGATTTGTGTGCTCCAGGAGCTGGAAGAATCCAAGCTGATGGAGCCTCCAGCAGATCCTGTCACTCTGAGATCTCCTGTGGTCTCTGCACTGGGTGTTTGAAGCAGGATAATGAGGATGGAGGAGCTGTTCCCAGCTGCTTTTCCCCCTGGAGGAAGGTGGGTTTTATGTAATGGTGCCACGTGAGTCCTTCCTGCAGCAGCCCAGAGCTGACAGGTGACCCCAAAGCCTCGTGCAAGGCTAAGAGGAAAGGGGAATTGCAGACCAGGAGTTTCCTTGCAGTCTGGTGGGTGCTGAGGGATCCACCTGGGGTTTGGAATCCAAGGATAAATTTAAGTCTTAAATTATATTAATATATTAAATAATGAATTTATTAAATTAATAAAGTTTTGACTTTTCCTACAGCCTCTACCCCACAAGTGATAAATAGAATCATGGAATGGTTTGGGTTGGAAGGGGTCTTAAAGGTCATCTCATTCCAACTCCCTCCCATGGGCAGGACACCTTGCCCTATACCAGCTTGTTTCAAGCCCCATCCAACCTGCCTCCTCCAGGCATGGGGAGTCCACAACCTCTCTTCTCAAGAAAATACTTGTTTATCCAATGCCAGTCTCAATTACCAGACTGTCCAACTTGGATTGTGAAGCCACTTGTACCTAATCTCCTCTCCCCAGTTCCTTGGAATTGGGGAGGGTTGGAAGTCACCACGTTCAGAGTGTTGTGGTGATGTTAGATAATATTTGCTGGAGGGAGTGTGATTGTGTTGAGTTTCTACTCTGCCAAACTCCTTCATTCTGTACAGTTTATCCTTTGGCTGGAGCACTGCCTGATGAATGATGGTATGTGACAGGACAAGAGGCAATAGGTTCAAGCTGAGAGAAGGTTTAGATGAGATAAGAGGAAAAAAATTCTTCCCTGTGAAGGTGGTGAGGTCCTGGCACAGGGTGCCCAGAGAAGCTGTGGCTGCCCCTGGATCTCTGGAAGTGCCCAAGGCCAGGTTGGACAGGGCTTGGAGCCACCTGGGACAGTGGAAGGTGTCCCTGCCCATGGATGGGGGGGGAATGAGATGGGCTTTAAGGTCCCTTCCAGCCCAAACCAGTCTGGGATTCTGTGACAGAAGAACAAATCTGATCCACAGCGTGTGGATGTTGATGTGAGATGGGAATGCAATCCCCTAAACCACTTGTTCACCCTGACCTTGGAGCATGCAAAACAGTTGTGTAAGTGCATTTAAGGATACAGGATTACAGGGGAAAAGGATGTTTTGGTGGAGGCACAGCCACATTTCTGTCACTCCAGGAAAGCAGGATGCACCCAGCTTGTGTAAGAGCTGAGAGAAAAAGCCCAAGACAGAGACAAGTGGAAATCCAGGAACGGGCTGAGCTGAGGGTTGGACCTCCCCCAATATTGGTGTTGACTTGTTCCTCAACTTGTTTTTGGTTGGAAAGCCCAGGGATCACCCTAACTGGATGAGACACATTCCCTGCCTTGTTACCATCAGCTTCAGAGCGTGTCCTTTTCACCTTTCCCTGGTCCCGTTGTTACCTTTAAACCTACAAGAACTGTTTTCAAAGGGATTTGCTGTGCCCAGCAGTTGTTGTAGGGATGATGTGGCAGAGCAAGTGGAAGTTGTTTGGCATATTTGGGACAGAGCTGAGACCACTAACAAGCACTTGTTTTGACAGTGACTGGGAGAAAGGCTGTTAACCTGCCTCGTACTGAAAGTACAGCTGTCTTAAGCACAGCAGGACTGTGGAATTGCTAATGAGGATTCTACCCAGGCTGGGGATCCAAAAAATCTCATTTTTATGAAACCAATCCTATTGTAAATCCTATTTTTTTTTTTTTTTTTTTTTTTTGTCTCAGTAAATAGACACCAAGTGCTGTGGAATTGCAAATGTGAAACTGAACTGTGAGGGGTAACTTTTAGGGGTAAGACTCCTGTTCTGTCTATTTCTCTTCAGGCCTCATTACCTTTCCCTGCAAGCCATAAATTGAATAAAACAATGTAATAGATCCATTTCTGCCTCATTTTTAGATGCTCTCATATGCTTTTATTGTACCCTGAACAAGGTATGAAAAACTTTGTGTGTATGGAAAGCTGGCAGGGGCTAGAAAAACAAGACAAAAGCAGATAAAACTGACCTTCTTAAGAGTGTGGGCTGACAAAAGGGGAAGAAAAGGCTGCTGGGGTCAGATCTGAAGTTAACTTTTCCATAATGTGTACTTGTAATTGCTTAGACTTCTAACAAACCTCGAAACATTTGACAGAAGTCTTTTGTTTCCAGCTCAAAAGTGAGAGTGAATAAACTGAAGGAAAAGAGGTGGTGTGTAAGTCTTGGTCCTGAGGAGATTTTGGGCTTTGCTCTGCCCCTGATTAGAAGCAGGAACCCTTGGCTTCCACCAGCAAATGGTGAAGTTCTCAAACACTCCAGTCCAGCCCCTGCAGGGGCTCATTTGAAGCATGAAATGAGCTGAGTGTTACCAGAGTCTGTCTGAAGCTCCTGTGAAGGAAGAGGATGAGATCAGAATTCTGACTTTTCCTACCCCACAAGTGACCAAGTGCTTGAAACTTGTGCCTGTGGCATTGGTGTAATCTTAGAACTGGAGGTGCAACCTCCATCTGCAGGTTCTGGACATCAGATGGGCAGGATTTTAACTGGGGATTTGCATTTATAACCTTTCTACCCCCTGCTGCTGCACAACTGATTTAAGTCTTAGCACTGTGTAGAACCCCTGGCTAGAGCTGGAATTGTTTGGAATTGGAATGGTTTGGGTTGGAATGGACCCTAAGGATCATCCCATTGCTGTGGGCAGGGACACCTTCCACAGACCAGGCTGTTCCAAGCCCTGTCCAGCCTGGCCTTGGACACTTCCAAGGATGGTGAACACTTCCAGGTTGCTTCTCTGGGCACCCTGTGCCAGGCCCTCCCCACCCTCAGAGGGAGGGATTTCTTCCCAATATCCCATCTAACCCTTCCCTCTGTGGGAATCCATTTTCCCTTCTCCTGTCACTCCAGGCTCTTGTAAAGTCTTTCTCCTTTTCTTGGAGCCCCTTCAGGTACTGAAAGGCCACAATTAGGTCACCCCAAAGCCTTCCCTTCTCCAGGCTGGACAATCCCAATTCTCCCAGCCTATCCTCACAGCAGAGGTGATCCAGCCCTCAAATCAAGTTGGTGGCTCCTCTGGACCCATTCCAGCAGGAAATCTCTGGAGCAGTTTATTCCTGTGGTGGCAGGACCATCTGCTGTTGCCTGTACCCCGTGCTTTTCCACCCCAAAGCACAAAGGAAAACTGGATAATCCTCAGATCCAAGGTTAGACAAATACTGGGCAAGGCTTCACAAAGGCCACAGTTTCGGATCCCTTTCCCTCAAGCACAAGGCCCAACACCCAACGTGGTGCCAGATGGTTGAAGGCCACCAAAGCAGCTCTGGGGAGCCCAGAAGAATGGAACTAAAGCTGGATGTTTTATGGGGCAATAATTAAACACTGACTGGTGCTCTTTCACTCCCCAAATCAGAAAAACTTGCTAATTCCTGCCTGCTACTGGGAAAGTGCCTCTCTGTGCCTCTGGTGTCGGGGCTGCCCAGCAGCAGGGTTGTGTTTGCAGGGCTGCTGGGCAGATCCTGCTCCTTAAAACAACCTTAAAACAACCAGCAGCAAAGCTCCAGCCTCTGACTGCAAAGGGCTTTTCCAGAGCTGAATGGGACACACAGAACAGACTTCGGTAAATGGCTCTCGTGTCTGCTGGAGGAAGGGTGAAATGAGGTCTCACCCATCCTATAGAACGTTGGAGGGGGCTTGAGAAACCTGGTTTAGTGGAAAGTGTCCCTGATGATGGCAGGGGGTTGGAACCATGATGAAAAAGATGATCTTTAAGGTCCCTTCCAACCCAAACCATTCCATGGTTTTGTGCTGTCTGTTGGAGCCAGTGGAGGACTTCTTGGCACCTTTGTCTTGATGTTGTCCCTTTGTCTTCCCAGCTTGCTCTGGCCCTGTTGCCTTCAAACCTGGAGTTTGAATCTCCTCTAATCACCAATTTTCCTGGTGTATCCCCTGCTGTTGCACATTTCCTTGACCTTTTCACTGCCTCCTGCTTGCCCCATACCTGCTTCCAATTTTCCTCAGCAAAGCCAAAACCCTTGAGTTTTAAATCCTGAACTCTTAAGGGCTGTTGAGCATATGCAATTTAGTTGCTTTTTCTCCTCCTTTCAAAAGGCTTATAATTTTCCTGGATTTTTGGCGATGACAAAAATGAAATTTGACACAAAAAGCTTGTCCCTCGCTCATTAAAGCCCTTGTTCTAAATCATGGGTCCAAGGCTCTGAGAAAAAAAAGGAAAAAGCCACCAGAAATTGAACAAAACAATGTGTTTATTCCCATGCTGCTTTCTGAGAAGCAGTTGGATTCACATGTTCCAAGAGAACTGTGCCCCAGGCAGACCCAGCCTAGCATGCAAACTCCCACCCTGAACAGCCAGGGCTTGATGAATTTATAACCAACTGAAAGCAGAGCTGGGGACAGTCAGGCAGCCTTGATAACCCTGCCTGGAGATGCACTCTTGGAAGGAAGGTTATATCTTAAAAAAAAGTCTTAAAAAATAATTCAACTCCCGTAAGGATGTGAAGGATGGAACCTGGACCCTACAAAATCCCATTTAAACATCCCAGTTGTTCTTGACTCCACCACAAAGGATGAATGGAAGCCATTCTGTGCCTTTCAGGGGTCATGGGCCATGTGGCCCTGCCTCAGCTCCACAATCAGACCCCGAGAGAACCATTGTCTGCTGGAGAACTTCCTCTGCCACCTCATCCTGCTGAACCAGCACGACAGCAGCCTCCAAAGGGCTGCCCTCAGCCCCCTCTGTCATTAGGACAATGAGGAATATGTATCTCTAAAGTGCCTCTTAAAAGTCGATTTATTTTTAAGAATGGGTGTGATTCAACAGCTTTTTAAAGACTTCATCCCCTGCTGTCTGCATGGTAAGGGATAAGCCTGGTGCTGATCTGGTGATTCTTCCAATGGAAGGCTGGAGTTGGCCGAGTTCAGTGTTTTAATGAGGTTTTATCAATGCTGCACCAGTTGCTGGGCTCTCAAGATTTGCTCCTTGGCCTCTCTGCCACCAGCAGCCTCAGAATGTCCCTCTGACCCATTCCAGTGAGTGCCTTGCCATGGAGATGTTTCCTGTGAGAGGTTAGTGGTGATTTCCAGTCTGGCAGGGGTGTGTGAGCTCTGGAACAGCCAGCACAAGAGCTTGTGTGTGAATTAGCCTGCTGGAAGAGGGCTGTGTCCTCCCAGTTTTGGGGGTTTGGAACAGAAAAAGAGATGCAGAGGGATTATGGGATCATTTTTATCCAATTATTATTTTTATTATTATTTTAAATTTTTATTTATTTTATCTATCTTCTTATTATTATTACTTATTATTGTTATTTATTATTATTTTTATCCAATTTCTTATTTATTATCCGATTATGGGGTTTTTTTTCTGCCTGGCAGCTCAGGTCATGGTCTGTTGCTTGAGGCTTTGATAGTTTTTCAGGGGTTCCACAAGGTGTTAGCAGCCTCCAAGAGAGCAGGGGAAAGACTTTTACAATGGCATGGAGTGACAGGACAAGGGGGAATGGCTTCAACTGAAGGAAAGTAGGTTTGGATTGGATATGAGGAGAAATTCTTTGCTATGAGGCCCTGACACAGGTTACCCTGAGGGGCTGTGGACTCCTGAGGTGTCCCTGCCCATGGCAGGGGGTCGGAACTAGACAGTCTTTAAGGTCCCTTCCAACCCAAACCATCCTGTGCCTTGTTTTTTTTCATGGGTTTGGCCGTGATTTGTGTAAGGGCTGTAGGATTTTTGTAGTTTCTGCAGTCCAAAAGCCCCACAAGCACTGGGGGATCCTTGCCATCCTTCATCCTGGATGGGAAAGAAGGAAGAAATAATAATTGTGATGCTCCACCACGGGTTCATCTTCTTCCCTTGCTGCTTTTTTTAATGCCACATCTCTGATATTGGAATATGAGAAACCCCTGCCCAGGTTTCTCTTCTCTGCCAGGGTTTCTGCCCTCCTGTTTCCTCACTGGGAGGTGCTGCCCCATGAATAATCCTTTCTGAACAGCACCTCTGGATAACTTTTCCTGAGTTATGCTGGCTGATCATAGAACTACAGAATATTCTGAGTTGGAAGGGCCTCAAAAGGATCATCCAGTGACTCCTGGCCCCGCACAGGGCACCATCAATTATTTTGCCTTCCTCTACTGTCCAAATTCCTCTTAAAAAGCAGCTGAGTGTTTAATATTCAGCCTGGGATGAACCCATTTGACCACCAGCTTCCTCCCCCTCTTTCCATCCCATGAGTGGTCACTTCAAGTTACTCTTGTTGCGGGAAACTTTAAATTGGCATTTTAGGTGGGCTGAATTATCTCCCTGAAAAGTCCTTGAAGGGTCTTGCCTGTAATAATCCTCAGTGCCTGGCGTGGGTGAGCAGCTCTGAACTCCCAGCAGAGCTCCATGGTAACCAGAAATGGCATTAATAAGAAAAATCACCAGTTCTGCTCAGTCACTCTTATAAAACAGCCCTGCAGCTGGAGGAGCATGTGCCTGGCTCAGGTGTGACAGGTTCAGGCTGGAGCAGCCACTTCCACCACCCAAATCCCGGGGCTTGGTCTTCCTCAAATCCCAGGGCTTGGTCTTCCTCAAATCCCAGGGCTTGGTCTTCCTCAAATCCCAAGGCTTGGTCTTCCCCAAATCCCAGGACTTGGTCTTCCTCAAATCTCACAACTTGGTCTTCCCCCAAATCCTATGGCTTAGTCTTTCCCCAAATCCCAGGGCTTGCTCTTCCCCAAATCCCAGGGCTTGGTCTTCCCCAAATCCCAAGGCTTGGTCTTCCCCAAATCCCAAAGCTTGGTCTTCCCCAAATCCCAGGGCTTGTTCTTCCCCCAGATCCCAAGGCTTGGTCTTCCCCAAATCCCAAGGCTTGGTCTTCCTCAAATCCCAGGGCTTGCTCTTCCCCAGTTCCCTGCTGAATGAGATTTCCTCTGCAGGGCTTCCAGAGTGAGTTTGGAAAGGCACCAAGAAAGGGCAGGAATGAGCACATCCATGCCATGGCTGCTCCAGGTATCCCTCACACCTTTGGGACTGGAATTTCTTTAAAAAATAAAAACAAACCCACTCTTTGACTTGGATTCCTTCATCACCATCTCTCCAGGGGCTGCTGGTAGTGTGGGATGGAGGAGCCAGCAGGACAAAAATAAGNCCCAAGGTTTCGTCTTCCCCCAAATCCCAGGGCTTGGTCTTCCCCAAAGCCCAAGGTTTGGTCTTCCTCAAATCCCAGGGCTTGGTCTTCCCTCAATCCTCGGGCTTGGTCTTCCCCCAGATCCCAAAGCTTGGTCTTCCTCAAATCCCAAGGCTTGCTCTTCCCCAGTTCCCTGCTGAATGAGATTTCCTCTGCAGGGCTTCCAGAGTGAGTTTGGAAAGGCACCAAGAAAGGGCAGGAATGAGCACATCCATGCCATGGCTGCTCCAGGTATCCCTCACACCTTTGGGACTGGAATTTCTTTAAAAAATAAAAACAAACCCACTCTTTGACTTGGATTCCATCATCACCATCTCTCCAGGGGCTGCTGGTAGTGTGGGATGGAGGAGCCAGCAGGACAAAAATAAGAAAATGGTATTTCCTCAAAGCCACTCTATTTCCATTTGTCATTAGAGGCTGGTGATAGCTGGCAAGGGTTGGTCAGATTTATTTTTAATTTATTTTTTTAAATCTGCTCTGACTTTCAAGGGCTGACAGAACATCCTGTACTCTTGAAGCTGGTTGGTTTTCCAGGGTTTTTTTTTTTTTGCTGTTACCACTAAAAACCTAGAAAGTCTTCAACTTCTGTGCTAGAAGAGTTGAGTATTTCCCTTACAGACTCCACATGAAGGGGAGGAGACCAGCTCTTGTCTACTGAAAATGCTCTTCAGTGCCTAAAAGCTGACCAGGCAGTGCAAAAAATACCTTTAAATCACAGATTTCAAAGAAGTTTTGAGCACTGAATTTCTGTCAGCAACAGCAGAATTCAGTTGCTGGTTTTTATTTAAGCATTTTGTTCATGCAGAGCAGAGAAACAGTGAACCTGAATGAGGGTAACTCTGAAGCAATATAAACTTGTTTCTGACAATTTAAGGTATTTTTTGGTTTGTTTCTGGTAATGATGATGATCTAGGTTCCCTGAAGAGCTCTGACAAGCCATAGTAGTGCTCCCCCACATCTTATTTAAATGTGTGTGTGACTCTCATCTTGATGATCAGGGGATGAAAATAGCCCAGAGAAGGAACCTCTGCTGGAAAAGCATTTGGAAGTGAGATCCTTTCTTTATGAAAAGCTTAAATTATTTTCCCTGCTGAATTATCTTTGATTTTTTTTTTAAACCTGCTGAATTATCTTTGATTTTTTTTAACCTGCTGAATTATCTTTGATTTTTTTAAACTGGCTTTTTTCCACGAGTACTTTATGATGACACTTAAATAACACTTTATATCTCAAAAGCACTAAGTGTGCATTAAATCCTGCTGTAACTATTAGGAAATAAGACTTCTGGCTACTGGCAAAAAAAATGAATGTGATGCTTTTTGGTATTTGAGTCATTTATTACCTAAAATAGTACAAGATGGAGGTCTGGCAGGGAGTTATGCAGCCCAAGTGTGACACAGATATCCAGGAAGGAGACCAATCCAGGCAGGCACAGGAAGGTTGGGATGATGAGCACTAATTCCCCCAGGCAGGTTTCTATTAACACCACTGTTCCTTGAGTAATTTTCAGCTGGAGTTTTTGCCTCACTCATCTCTGTGGGTATATTAAATAGTACATGATGTACCAGAGGCTGAGAGATGTTTTGTAGTGAAAGGATGTGTGGATCCTTTCCCAGCAGATCAGAGTTTGTAGCCAGAATTAACAAAATACAAAGATAAATACAAGTTCTGTGAGGGTGATATCAGTTTTGCCCAAGCTGGTTTTAAATAAGCAAAAAGGGTGAGGTTTTTTTTAAAGCAAACCTGCTTTGGTAGAGGGGGAAAAGAGATTTCCTTAAATTCCATCCTCAGCACTGTGCATTTGGGGGTGACAGATCCTTTCTCCTGAAGGAAGTCTGAGTATTAACTCTGTGATTGTACATTTTGTGTTTGTTTTGTCTTCACTGCCATGGCTTTACCCCTTTCCTCAGCTGATACTGATGACTTGTTAGCTTGGTTAATCCCTTGCCCTCTTTGAAAACACTGGATTTTTCAGCTCCTCTACCAAGCTGAGAACCAGGTTCATCATTAATTCCTCCTGTGGATGCTTTACCCATCTCAAGTGCTCCTTATTCTCACAAATTATTTTTGAGGAGGTTCTTTAGTCCTGTGAGTCCCTCTGCTTTCTCCTCCAGTGCTATTAGCTGGAAGTAGGATTTCAGCTCTTTTTGTGCTGACAGACACATCAGTAAATTGGCACTTCCCTGCAGAGCTAAAAATCTGCCTCTGAAGTGTGGAGCTGACTTTCAACCTGAGCTTGGTGTGGTTTAAATGCCCCCCAACCCTCCTGTTCAGCTCTCCCAGGGTGCCCTATGGGCCATGAATTTCCCATATTTTGCTCCCTAAGAGATCCTTTTGCCCTCTCCAGTTTCCACCTTGTAGGGGGTGGATTGTTTATTTATCTAGATTTTTTTTTTTTAATATTCAGGCATCTCTTTATGGTGTCTTCTTCTGGCTACACAAACACCTCACCTGTGAGGGTTTTTAATTATGATGCCCCTGATGTATTCCAGCTGCTTTAGGAGCTGGGATGGTGTTTGTCAGGAATACCTGCCCCTGAAAACAGAGCAGTTGAAAGCTGAGGCTCTTAGGAAACCCCATTTGCTTAGAAATAGGAGTAACTTTGCTTTCACCTGAAAAAAGGCAATAGGTGAGGGCTCTGCAAATCCATCACCCTGTGCATAGAGCAGCAAGAAACCAAATCTTATCACAGAACCATGGAATGGTTTGGGCTGGAAAGGACCTTAAAAATCATCCAGTGCCACCCCCTGCCACGGGCAGGGACACCTTCCACTAGCCCAGGTGGCTCCAAGCCCCATCCAGCCTGGCCTTGGACACTTCCAGGGATCCAGGGGCAGCCACAGCTTCTCTGGGCACCCTGTGCCAGGGCCTCGCCACCCTCACAAGGAAGAATTTCTTCCTAATATCCCATCTAAACCTTTCTTCCTTCACTATAAGGCCACTGCTCCTTGTCCTGTCATTCCAGTCCCTTATCCCAAGTCCCTCTCAGCTCTCCTGGAGCCCCTCCAGGCCCTGGAAGGCTGCACTGAGTTCTCCCTGGAGCCTCCTCTGGCACTGTGGTTGTCACCCATGCCCCGTGAGCAGCTTGGTGGACCCTGATGTTGATGCTGGAGCTCTGCCTCCTGTCAGGGATGGGGGAAGGTGTGATGCAGGCACTGCCTGGAGCAGAGCAGAGGTTCTTGGAGGAGAAGAGGTCTGTGAGTGCAGCCCTGACCTTGACTCCAAGTTCACAGGCAGATAAAAACGAGCTGGAGAGCGTTCCGATGTCACGAGCGCGCCAGGGTCGCTGGCTCCCTCCAGCTCTGCAGATGAGGGAATGTGCCAGTGACATGTTTTTGGAGGAGTCTGAAAGGACAGGCTGGTTTGATATTTAAATCTGCATCCGGGGAGGCAGCAGAGTTGTGTGTTTTGGAGGAGAGTGTGAGTTTATTTGCTTGGATGAGTGCTCGGCCACCACTCGTAGGATGAAATGTGATTTTGGAGAGCAGCTCTCCCAGCGGCTCCAGGGGCAGATGTGGGGTGGGGTTGATGCTTATTTAATGAGCTCTGAGTTTAAATGTTCGATATAGGAGCCCAGCTCTGCCTGCACACCCCCTGTGACCCCCCCAGGGCCTTTGGCTGCTGAGCTCTTATTTCATTGCAGCTTTTGCTTGTACTCACAAGGTTGGTGTGGAAGAACTGAGGGGAATCTTGAAAAAGGTGTCCTGGAGAGCAGTGCTGAGAGTTTGGCCTTGCTTTCCACTTCTGAGGGGTTTGGGGGGATTTTGAAGCATGAGCTGCTTCATAAACTAAAACTGCAACTTCAAAACTATAATTTCAAAACTGTAAATAAAACATAAGATCATTGGTTTTTATTTTACCTCCACACTGTGAGAAGAAACAACCTTGTATGAGTCACCCAGCAGCTCCTCCTGGGGTGACACAAGGCTGGACAGGGCAGCTTCAAATACATCTGCAACACAATTTCAGATAAAAAATTCTATATACATGTGATTTTAGAGTCCAACCCAGAGCCAATCTGGCACTGACAGCTTCAAAATTAATCTNCAAAATCAGGAATGAAGTCTGCTCTTGGGGGTCAGTTATTAGGGAACAGTGGTGGTAGTAAGGCTTGTGTTAAATGACCACAACAATTTAATACCTGCTTATGTTACCAGGTATTACCTTGATAAAGCCACACTGGTATCATCTGAGCACTTAAAATTTAATTTTACTGAAGGACCCCCTCAGGGTGAGGCTGTGTCTCCATTACACAAAATAACCTCTCAGGCCTCTGAAATTCCCTGTGGGGAGCTGAGACTTTGCAGAAAGAACCTGCTGACCAAAACCACCAGCCTGGTCCACTTCAATGACACTGGGGGAAGGTCCCATGTGACATTTGGGGCTTTCCTCTTGGATAATACACGTGGATTTCTGACAGGAGAGTGGAGCCAGGTGAGGATCAGGCTCTCCTCACAAGGAACAAGGGACAGGATCAGAGGAAGTGGCCTCAAGTTGTGCCAGGGGAGCTTCAGGTTGGATATTATTTTAAATTATAAAATTTCCTCACTGAAAGGGTTGTCCAGGACAGTGTTGGAGTCACCAGTCCCAGAGGGATTTAAAAGATAAATTTAAAAGAATTTTCCACAGCAGGGCATCCCCTTCTTGGGTTTGACAGGGATAAGGTGTCCGTGGTTGCCACATCTTGATGGCCCTTCAGTTAATTAATTAATGCCCCTGGATGCTCTGGCCTCAAACAGTCCTTCCATCTTCTCTGGCCCTGCTGCTTCTTTCCAACCAAATGAACTTAGAGCTGAAATGCAAAACAACTCCTTGGAATTAAAGCTTTTTTTAAAGTTTAAAGCACTGCAAAAGCCACGCTGGATTGCAAGACAGGTCTGTGTCTGCAATCCCCCTCTAAGAATGCTCCCATGTGAGTAATTTCTGCCAATTAAAAATCTAAAATTAACCCCTGGGATAACACCCCGTGTTACAACTGGAGAACAAATTCATCTCTTTCTGAGGCACTGAGTGTTTTAATCCCCATGGACTCTCTCCCTTGTGACACATCTTGGCAATTTATAGCAGAGCTGAGAGTTGTTTAAACTTGGGCTCAGGCAGCTCTTTCTGGCTGAAAAGTCCAGTTTCACATCTGACAGAGTTTTAACTGGGGGTGTGTGAAAACAATCTCAGAGTTATCCCTCCACAATCCCACCAGGCAGGGGTTCAGGACCACTTCAGAGGGCTTTTAGCCCAGCAATCCTGGCTGGGGGTTTGGTGGCCAAGTGGCCCTGTGAGGCAGGGGTGGCACGAGAAGGGGGTTGTGACAATGACATGTGAGGTTGGGGAGGTCCCAAGGGCTTAAAAGGTGTGTGTGTCACCTCAGAGGAGGCTTTGCTGTGAAAGAAAAGATGTCAGGGCAAGGGCAAGGGGAGCTTTGGCAGAGCTGAGAGGAGCAAAACCACATGAACCAAAGGTCAAAGGTTGCACTTGATGGTCTGGGAGGTCTTTTCCAAAGTAAATGATTCTCTGTGCCTGTTCTGGATGTTGTTTTCTTGGGCTGGGGGTGGTGTGGTGGTCGAGGTCCCTCCTCTCGTGGCTGTGAAGGCTGCCCTAGAGCAGAGGCTGGGCAGAGCTAAAGAATAAAGCAGGGATTTATTAAAAGGCCTCAATGGATCCACCTTGGGCAGCACAAGAGCCCAGCCAGGGCTGCACCCAAGATGAACCAAAATGGTCCCAAAATGCACGGCCGCTCACGGGGGCTCTCCCTTTGATCAGTTCTGCTCCATTTGCACCTTGGAGTTCATTGTCCAATTCCAGCTCCAGCCCATGCTGTCCCATCCTGCTTGTTTTTCTCTCTCCAGCCCACATTGTTTGTGCTCTTGGGCCTGAGATTTGGATCATTTGTCCTTGGTCCCCAGCTGGAGAAGGAATTGTTTTGTCTCCCTGCTCTGTGCAGAGAGCTCACCATCCCTAATATGAAGCTCAAACCCACACACTAAAGCAGCACAGAATCTGAAAAATATAAAAATTAAAATCTGAGGCATCAGCTGTACAACCCCTCCGCCTCCAGAATCGCCCCGGCCACGCCGAGGTGCCGACACTGGGACATGTCTGCTCTCCAGAAGCTCTTCAGGAGGAAAAGCAGAACCCTGCAGCCCAGTCCAACCCAAGATGTGCAGAACAGGAGTCCCAGGGTGCAGGACAAAGCCGGCCCTGCTGTGCTGGGTGTCCTGCTGGGGCTCCCTTTCTTGTGCAGTGACCTCCCTGAAGGAGGCCGTGCCCCTCCTGGGGCTCCCTCCTTTGTGAGGAAGAGTTAAATTTGCAGCACAAACCCGCTCTGGCTGAGCAGAACGAGGGCCTTCAGTGCACCATAAAACCCATTTGCTAAGTGGTGGCTTTCTCAGTGGTTTCACAGAGTGCCCCTCCCTGAGGAGAAACTCTTTTCCCTCCCTGGGGGTCTCTTTGATGTAGCAAAGCCCATTCTGACAAGTTCAAGATGTCTGGATTTGATGCTTTGACCTTGCTGCAAAGTGCACTGAAGTGCAGCTACCTCCTGAAATTACCTTGGTCACTGTCTTGGTGTTGTCACTCCTGAGGAAGGGTCTGTGTGCCAGCACAGAGTGGGCAGGGGATGTGAAACGTGCCCAGGGTCCCTGCCCCTCGTCCCCTCAGGCCACCTCTGCCTCTGTGCCCTGTGCTTGCTGCTGATGGCACCAGTGGCCCTGGATTTTGGGGTTCCTCAGGACTCCTGGGGGGATCCCAGGGGTCCCCCATGCCCAGGGTCTCTGTCCCCTTGCAGACCAGCTCTGCCCGAGGGTCCCAGGGGATCCTGAGTGTCCCACGTGTCCAGTGTCCTGATCCTCTCTCAGGCCTGAGCAGGGCATTAAAAAAAGTTAACCCCCACCCTGTTTGGCCTGAAAACCTCTTAGAAAATAAACAGTGCTGCATGATAGACTGAACTATTTACAAGTCTGCTTTCACTGCTGATGATGAGAGGGGATGGGAAGGAATAAAACATGTTTAATGCCTCTGGTGTCTCGTTGACTTCTGCA
>VXBC01002088.1:155608-166556 GCA_013399945.1 Ploceus nigricollis | reverse complement strand
TTTTTTTTTTTGTTTTTTTTTTGGTTTGTGTGTGTGCTGTCTTACTATGAATAAATATAAACAGTCTTCTCCATCCAAGTGTTAGCAAAAGCAGAGCAGGGGATTAAAAAAAGTTAACCCCCACCCTGTTTGGCCTGAAAACCTCTTGGAAAATAAACAGTGCTGCATGANTGGGGTCAGTTATTAGGGAAGGGGGTATTAAATAAGGCTCTCCAGGCCTCTGTGGGTCCCCAGGGGGGTTCCAGTGGTCTCACCTGCCCAGTGTCCCTGTGTCCTTATCCCAGCTGTGCCTGAGGGTCCCTCATGCCCAGGGTCACAGGATAAGGGACATTGTCACTAATAAATGAGAGAGCAGAGCAGGCTGAGTGTTGGTTCCTACTCCTACAAAAAAAAAAAAAAAAAAACTAACCACTCTTGGGTCGCCCAAAAACCTTCTGGTTTCCCTTGGAGGACCACACCAAGAGGAAAACACGCAGGTGGTTTAACTGGCTCCATGTGGAGAAGTGAAATGCCAGGGCAGGTGGGTGAGGACCCTTCCAGCTGTCCCCAGGGGTGGTGCTGTGGCCCTGGTGTCCCTCACTCTTCAAGAGAAGAAGGAAAAACCTGCACTGGGGTTGGGTGGTGGGGTTGGGATGGTTGAGAAGCTGCTGGAATTTTCCCCATGTCCCATGGAACCAAGGTGGACCCAGCTGGGCCCAGGAAGAAGGGAGGGGTGTGGGGAAGGTGTTTCTAAGATCTGGGTTTACTTCTCCTTGCCCTGCTCTGATTTGATTGGCAATAAATAGAACAAACTGCCCTAAAATGAGTCTGGTTTTCCCTTGATTTAACCAGTGAGGGATCTCTGCCTGCCCTGGTCTCAACCTTGAGCCTTTTGTTGTGTTTTCTCTGCCTTGTCCAGCTGGGGAGGGCGGTGACAGATCTGCTTTGGCACCCAGCCAGGGTCAGCCCCACCGCAAGCCCAAATATCTCCTCCAAGGCCACCTCAGTGCTGGGATCTGGGGCTAAAGGCTGCAGAAATTGGGGAAAATGTGGAAAGTGATTTTAAACTGAAGATGAAATAGCTGCAGAGATTTTTCTGCAGAGTGCTTTGTTCTGTCTACACCTGCTCAGATTTCTTTAGATCTGGGAAACACTTGGGGGAAAATTTGCCCAGATTGCTTTTTTAGGCACCTTAAAGTCTATTATGGATAGAGATTCTGCAAGAGAACAGCTTTAGAGCAGAAATCTGAAAAAAAATTGACTGTGAGGGTGGTTATGCCCTGGCACAGGGTGCCCAGAGAAGCTGTGGCTGCCCCTGGATCCCTGGAAGTGTCCAAGGCCAGGTTGGACAGGGCTTGGAGCACCTTGGGATGGTGGAAGGTGTCCCTGGGTGGCAGTGGATGATCTCTAAGGTCCCTTCCAACCCAATTAATTCCATGATCCTGTAACATCCATGTTTAAAAGCAGCAGATCCATTTATTTTGTGCCTGGGGCTCACCTCGAGAGCAGGCTCTGAGGAGCTGCTGCCTGCTCCCCCTGCCACCCACTTGATTATATCCAAGAATTACATGTGAACAGAGTGTGTTTGTGCTGGGAATATTGTGACACTCCAAACTGACACCCTTAATTAGGATCTGCCTTATAGACAATCTTGCTTTGTGATAAATGACAGCATTTCTTGTGCACGCTTCTTAACTTCTTTTTATTATTATTATTATTATTATTATTATTATTATTATTATTATTATTATTATTATTATTATTCTTTCCCCTCNAGCCCTGTAAAACTCCTGTAGATCAGCCCAGCCTTGGGCTGCTGGGGTGGAGAAGGAGGAAACTACTTCTGGGTCAGCATGAGGTGGTGGAGTGTCCCGTGGCCATGGCCAGGCTCTCCCAGGGGAGGTGCTGAGGGCAGGACTGGTAACAAGCACTGATTTGGGATGGTGAGGCTGGAGGCTGGGAAATCTGCTCAGCTGGTCCTTCTCAGCTTCCCCTTGGGATGGGAGAGCCTGAGGAGCAGATGGAGGGCTTGACTCTTGAAAAGTCACAACTGGTGTGATGGGGACACATCTCATTTTCTATTTTGTCAGAGTGGCCAGTGCCCTGTGGGTCAGATGCAGGCTGTGGGGTGGAGAGGGCAGCTGGGACTGAGGTTTCTGCCCTGCAGAGCTCCAGGATGGCTGAAGGTGGAGGTGGAGGGATTTTGGGATACTCTGGATAGCTCCAGAGCTCGCTGGTTCTGCAGCATCCTCCATGCTCCTGGTTCAGGTACACAGGCAGCAGCCCAAGCTGGCCATGCCTGGCATCCCCAGCCCTCAGAAGTTTGGACTGGCTGGGAGCTGCTCATGAAAAGTGTTTGGAACCCACCCAAAAATTGCTGGTCTTGAACTTCTGGAGAGCTTCCAGCTCTGAGGGATGCCACTAGAGGAGGTTTGCTTTCCCCTTTTCCTGTGCCAACAAACCCTGTTCCAGGATTGCAGCGTTGTTAAGAGGGGGGTTCTGGCGGCTTTGGGGTCTCTTGGATCTTGGGGGCTGCCTGGTGACCCCAGCTGTGGTGTCCCCATCCCATTCCCAGGACTCCCATCCCATACTGGGAAGGGAAATGCCACCGTGAGGGCACTGTCCTGGCTGGAAAGTGTAGGAATTGTACAGCCTGGAGGGGATTTTTGCTTTTCCTGCCCTGATCCCACCCCACACCAGCCTGTTTCAGGGATGGTTTATTGGAATTATCCCTGTGTATCTCTCCCTCTGACAGGGAAGCCCTCAGCTGCTTCCCCCAGAGCTCCCTGTTCTGTTCTTCTGGGCTGCTCTGTTTTCTGCCTCCTGAAAAAAACTCTTCCAGATGGTTGAAATCACTGCAGATCACCTCTCTTTGGAGCAGAGGTGCTGTTGCTTCATCAAGCACCAAACTCTGGGAATTTTTTTTTCTTTTTTTTTTTGTGCGTGTTAGCCACAAGTATTCTGTTGAGATAATGACTGGATAATTATTTAACCTCTTTTGAGTTTTGTGGTGCTAATCAACCCTGTCTGCTTTAATCTGTGCTCCAGTGTTGTGAATGGGTCATGATTTACAGGGAGGAGAGGGGCATAAACTTGTGTTATTGAGCCAAATTTGCTTAACCTCCCTGAAATAGCCTGTGAAGGTTGTGTTGCTCCAGGCCACAGCTGATCCTGTTTGTGCTGCTGGACATCTGAAGGGCTTTGTCTGATCTGATCTCCCTTTGATTTAGGGTTCTCTTGGTTACTGGGACTGCAGGGAGAAGTTTCTGCCTTACAAATCATGAAATAATAAAAATCTCCAAGGGCACAAGGGAGGAGACTGAAGAGCTTGGTCAAAGGTGGGAAAAAAAGAAATATTGTGGAGATTTTTTGCTTAAAAATCAAACAGAAGGTAACTGTTCTCGTGCCACAATGCAGAGCTGTAGGTCTCCCTGCTGCAGGATTTTTGGAGATGCTGAAATGACCTCAGAGGATGAGTGAGCCTTCCTGTGAGGGGCACATGTGCTGTAGAGACCTTTAACTGGGAATCCAGACTTGGAGGACACCTTAGGAAGCCTCTCCATAGGCTGAGAAGCTGCAAAAGCTCTTTAATAGACATTTGTAGGTAGTTTTTATCCAATTCAGGGTTCTGGGCTGGAACAGATTTATGGAGCAGTGGAAGGAGCAGTTTTTAAGCTCTTGAGATGCCCTTTTTCCCTCTCCATACCCATCACCAGTAACTCCCACTGTGTTCAAAGGCTGGCAGCAACACTGCTCCAGGCTTTTGCTTTCTCTGTGGAACCAAAACCTTAATGGGATGTTTGTTTGGGAATTGTGGCCAGGAACACTCACCCTGGGTGGATGTTGCAAGGAGAAGGGCTGAGCCTTTAGCTGTCTGCATCCTGCTCCTTATGGTTTTCACAGGGCTTGCTCAACTCTGCCCTCCCAGTTTCTATTTCTTGTTGCTGATCACGGCAGAGGAAATGTGCCAGGTGAACCTTTTAGTCTTTCAGAAAGTCACATAATGACCTTGAATCCAGCCAGGATGGTGCTGTCAGCACCTCAGGGTGTTCTGTGTGACGGGGACCCTGCCCCTCAGTGATTTCAACCTTTTTAATGAGAGAGGCTGGATGCAGCCTGGTGTCCCAATCACACCAGATCTGGGCAGGGATGAGCTGGATATGGGCTGGAATCAACCACAAATTGGGCCAGACTTTCCTGAGCTGCAGGATGTTCCTTGGGCAAGAAGGAATAAGACTTTGGAGTTCTCTAGAGCTGTCAGAGCTCACCTTGCTCGGGGTAGAATTTAAATCATTGAATTGTAGAATATTCTGAGCTGGAAGGGGCCCACAGGGATCATCAAAGTCCAACTCCTGGCCCAAAAATCCCACCCAGTGCCTGAGAGTGTTGTCCAAACACTTCTGGAGCTCTCTCAGGCTGTGCCTGAATTGGTTTTGGTATTGGGACAGAACCAGCCTATCTCTGATAGCACAGAATTCCCTTCTCCTTCCTCCTGCTGGGGAAAAGAAACCAGGGATGTGATGTGTGGGGAGAGCTGCTTGTGGTGAAATCACACAAAGCTGGGTCACAAACTCAGCTCAAACCCTCAGTGAGGGTTTCCTGCTAAAACTACCAGGAGCAGCTGATTTATCAGTGTGGACCAGGATGGAATATCCCCATCCCAATGAATGCCTCGATCCCAGGGAGGTGAGAGGAGCCCTGGGGGGATTTATAGCACTCACCCAATATGACCACAATGAACTTCTGGTGCTTAGTGGTGTTTGTAGCATCATGAGAGTGTGCAGGGAACACTCTGACTGTGAGAGTTCAGGTGAAGCAAGCATGAAAACAGCCTGGTGTGATAGATGAGTGATGTGATGGTTGAGTCTCACAATTAAAAGGCAAATATCATGTATATATGTTAGGAGAAGTTTTGTAGACTTATAGTTGTGTTTTACCCCCCCCTTGCATTGTTATCAGAGCCTGGGTTTGGGACATTTGGGAGGGTTGGCTCATTCCTGTGGCAACAGCTGACCTCCAACCAAGATTTAAGGATGTGATCTCCACCTCTGGACAGCAAAGGAGTTGATGGACAGAACTTTGGGAGGAGCTAAAGGGTTAAAAGGTGGAACATCCATTGGTGGGTGAGCACATGGTGGGAAAAATCCTCTGCTCCAGGCAGTGTAATATTTTCTCTATTCAGTCTTCTGCTGTATTTTTGATAAGGTTTTAATAAACTTTTTAGATTTTTGAAAGTGAGTATCATTTCTCACAACCACAGTGAACTTTTGGTGCTTAGTGGTGCTTGTAGCATCGTTTCAGAGTGCAGGGAACACTCTGACTGTGAGAGTTCAGGTGAAGCAAGCATGAAAACAGCCTGGCTAAGCTGGAGGGGAGTCCTGGAGCCAGAAGGTGGCTGGCAATGAACTGCTGTGGTGTTTCAGCCTCTAATCAATAAATACTTGTAATGGCAGGCAAACTCTCTATTAAAGAGCTTTGAGAGTGTCTGCTTTGTGTCTCCAGGCTGAAAACAGCCATGCCAGAGCAGCAGCCTCCCTGATTTTCTCCTTCCAAATGCTGCCTCTGTTTGCTCCCCTGTTTCTGGCAGCAGTTCAGGGGGTGTGATGGGCAGAGAAGGAGCTGAAGGGGTGGAGTTCATGTCCCCCGTGAGCTGGGACAGGAGGGGTCTTCAACCAGCCTGAAGTGATCTGCATGGACAAGGAGATGAGGTAGATGTGAATGCAGCTTCTCACCTCAATGTTTTTATGTTTTATCAGGGAAGAATGTTGTAGGTGCTGAATGAGGGCTTGGCATGTTTGTGTATAAAGATAAAAATATCACAACTTCCAGGCTAGGCTGGATGGAACTTGGAGAAACCTGGGATAGTGGGAGGTGTCCCTGAGCTTTACCACCCCTTCCAACCCAAACCACAACTCCCTGCTGCCTGTAGGAGTTTTTGGCAAGGTGGATCAGTGTGTTTGGTCCTGGGAGGGGATGAAGGTCAGTTCTGGCTGCTCTGGAAAAGGCATCCTTGGACCTCTCCTTCCCAAAGCTCTGTGGGGTGACAGCAAACTCCATCACTTAAGGATCCTCCTCTGAACAGCATCAGGCATTAGTTGGTGGAATAACATCAACTCTGACCCTAAATTTGGCTGCTTATCTGGTTCCCAGCAGGCTTCAGTGCTCAGAGACAAAACCATCTGAGGCTGGTGCTGTCTTGGGGGAAGCAAATGCTGCAAAGAGAGGAGTTGTTTCTCACTCTGAAAGGAAAACATTTCCGAAATCAAACTGCTGCCCAGCTTATCAGGGTGTAAATACATTCTGCTGTGGGAACAGGAATTGCAGGTCAGTCTGAGCTGAATCTTCATATCAGTTTGCTGGAGTTTCTCAGACACTGCAGGTCTGCAGAAGGTTTGAAATGCATTATTTTTCTCATCTGTTTTCTTCATGGGGGAGGCAGCAAAGACCTTGGACTACCAAGAATGTTTGGTTTCATTCAGAGCTGCTCTGTGGTGGGTGTTACACCACTGCTTTTATTCCCTTTCTCAGAAAACCCCTTGTTTTGGTGATTCTGGTGCTGAAAGCTCAGAAATCACACCGAGGCTCCTTCCACAAACCCATCCTTGGGGATATTTCAGACTGGTTGAGCTCTTGGGGGTGTGGACCACCCCAAAAAAAGGAAGGACAGAATGTTGTGATAAAGGAATTGCACTCCTGACGTGTTTTATTCTGTCCTTGGGTGTAATCTCTTGCCACATCCTGGGACTTGAGGCTGGTGAAAGGGCAGGGCATGTGGGAGCTCCCCAGAGAAGGAAATGACTCTTAAGTTACTCTCTGCTTTAATTTCAGTCATTTCTATCTATTTTCTCAGGATTTCCAGCCAGGAGCCAGCCTGTCTGTGAGAGAAGCATCTCAATGGATGAGAAGGTGCCAGCACTGTTGTAGGTGGCTCTTTGAAGTCTGCTCATTCTCTTCAGCCAGGACACCCCCAAAATACAGCCTGGAAGAGAAGGACAGGGAGCAGGAGTTATAATTGCAGCTGAATTCTGCAGAAACAGGAGCTGCAGCCTAGCAGGTGGTGGACAGCTCTGAACTGCAGCTCTCAAAGTGGCAAATAATGGTTGGGTTTGGTCATTTTGGTGTGTAAAAGTTGTTTCTGCTCACTGCAGTAAGAGGCAGCAACAGGATTAAAAGATATTTCCTACAGTTCTGCAACCTCAGGTGGAGAATGAGGAATGAGGAGTATGGATGGGCTGTCTACAAAATAAATACAGTATAAATATTATGGAGTCTTGCATTTCTTTGCATGTAGAGATCTTTCCTGTAGCAAGGAAATAATTTTCTATTCTGGCACAGGACTGATAGTGAAACACTGAATTCAGAGATAAGAATCACTTGTTTTTCTTCCAGCTCTCCTCTATTAAAAAAGGAGTAAAACTCATCAAACCCCCCCTTGTTTTTTACATGACAACCTTTGGGCTTTTCTGGTTTGTGCAGGAAGAAAGGTCTCCTAGGAGATGATGACCAGACTGGTGTTTAACTGGCTTAATGTTGGAAAACTTCCCTGCTAGTGAGTCAAAATTACCTTGCACTGGTCCTTTCCTGTTCCTCTGCCTCATGGCAGTAAAACGTGGCAAAAACTCATGGTCTACTTGGAATTTTTTCATGGAATGGTTTTCTTTGTAAACTTGCAGGTGATTTCAGGCTTCTTACTTTGGGTGTCAAATGCTTAAAAGTTTCCCTTTCTGCCTTGTAAAGACTGAAAAGGAAGCTACAAACCTCCAGATCCCTCTAGGACAGTTTTTCCTGTCCAGAAAGGGTTGCAGAAGGCAGATCTAATCTCTCAGCTGGACTAGATGATCATTGTAGGTCCCTTTTGGCTGGAAATACTCTACCTCAGGAATGGCTTGTCCAGCTGGTTATTCTTTCTTCCCTCCCATGGAAAAGGGAGGTTTTTGGCTGGGGAAAAAACCCCTCTGCTCTCAGACTCTTTCCTTTGTCACTGTTCAGTGGGAGTCACTAAATCCCTGCTGGCATCAATAATCTGTGGCATTTAATGCAAAAACATCATTATAAAGATACTGAGCTGCTTCCTAAAGAATTGAGGGCTTTATTTATCCCCTTCTCCAGGTGCTGGGAATGCTGCTGATCCAAATTAATTTGAAGAACATGTGCTGGGCTATTGGTATTAAAAGAGCTGGGTTTTGGTTAGTGTGGCAGTAGGGAGAGTAACTCAGCTCCACTGGTGGGTTGTGCTGCTGCACTGGTTTTCATTAGTTGTTGCTTTACTCATTTCAGAGTAAAAAACTCCTTTAAATTGCTGTTGGTTTGAAGGGATGGGCTCTCAAACCCAAGACTCTGGCTCTGTGAGGGCTCTGTGCTCTTGGTGAACCCATGGAGGACATGGTGAATTCTCCTTCTCCACAAGGACCTGACAGGAGCTGCTGCATTCCTCCCACTCAGCCCTTTGCTCAAACCTGTGCTTGACACATCCCTTGAAATGCCTCTTCTGCCACATCCTCTCACCAAATATCCCATCCTGGTCCAGGCTGTTGTGTGGAAGCTGTGATGGCTTTATTGGGGTGCTCTGTGCATTCCTGCCACTCATCCCCTCTGTCCCACTGCTGGGGGAGGGTGGCACCTCAAGGAGAGAGAAGCAGGAGGTTTTTCCTGCAGCCCAACTTGAGTTCCATGAGCACAATGAACTCTGAATCCCCTTTAGCAGTGAGGAAAACCCTGTTGGGCTTTGAAGCTGCTTGTGGAACTTGAGGGGCTTTTTATTTTTTTTTCTTTTCTGTTCTTATGAGCTTGCTGCCAGCAATTGTATGTGCTCAGTGAGATGAAAGTCACCATGCCCAAGTGTGAAGAATCTTCACAACCACATCCCAGAAGCTGATCCATTTTTGTGTTAAAAGTGGGAGTTTTAGCTTGTCTGGAAGCTGTTCCAGTTGCTCATGACTTCTCTGTGCTGTAAGTCCTCATGAACCTGCTGCTGAGTCAGTTAAAATCTGCTTTTTTTTGCCTGGAAAATGATCTTCATTAGGCTTGGTTTTGTTTCTGCTGCCTCCTGTGTGTTTTTGCCTGGTGTGAAGCTGCACTGCTGCCTGGTGCCTTCCTCTTCCTCATCATGAAGGTTTCAGGTAAATATTTATGCCTGTGGATATGTGTGATTTAACTGGATTAATTAGTCAAGGGGCTCTGCATAGCTGGGATTTAAGGTTATTCCTCATTACATCTTGAGGAGCTGCTGATTGTCCCTGGTTTTTATCTGCTGCTTTCGTTGTGTAATTCTGTATTGCGCTCTTACATGACATCATCTGGATCTGCTGCCCTGTGCTTTGGGCTCCAGAACATGTTCAGCTGAGTCTTGGGCAAGGAGCAGAATTTATTACTAAATCCATTAGAGTTCTGAAAATAAATAAACACCATGCTGAATTCCTTATCATCAGCACGTTGCCTCCAGCAGCAGTGAAAATATTCACATTGAGTCGCCGCTGACTGCCTGAGAGGGGCTGAGGTTGCCAGTGCCTGGAGTCACTGAGGTTTTTTTCCTTTAAATTGTGCTCTTACACACAAAAAAAAAGGTTGGCAAGTGTATTCTCTACTGGAATCAACAATCCCTTAATGCTCTGAGGCTAAACTAAGGCTGAAGTCAGCTATTCAGCTGTGGCTCTGTGCAAATCTATTGTGTTTATCTCTGCCCAAGATGTAGTCATTAGGCAGCAGGACTCTTTGTGTAGCTGTAACATCATTTTAAGGGTAGGATTTTCCCAAGATTTTACCCACAAAGAAACCAGGGCAGTGGAAAACCATCTTCTGCTGAATGTCCCCTCTTCTTCAGTGGCTCCAGTGGCATGGCTGAGTCTCAGCAATCCCACTGTGCTGGAGAGGAGGGGCAGCTCTGATCTCTGCTCTGGGACAGGGACAGCACCCAGGGAATGGCTGGAGCTGGGTCAGGGCAGGTTTAGGTTGGAAATCAGGGAAAGGTTCCTTATCCAGAGGGTGCTGGGCACTGCCCAGGCTCCCCAGGGAATGGGCACTGCCCCAGGAATGTTTGGACAACAATCTCAGGCACAGGGTGGGATTGTTGGGGTGTCTGTGCAGGGCCAGGATCTGGACTGGATGATCCTGTGGGTCCTTTCCAACTCAGGATATTCCAGATGCTACCAGGGTTTGCTGTGTCCTGTAAGGATGTGCTGGGTCTCTGGCAGCAGGGAGATGCAGCCTGGGCTCTCCTGCAGGGTCCAGGCACGTGTGTGACAGCCTCTGAGTGACACAGAGACCCCGGGTCCTGCTGTTAACCAGCCATGAAATGGGGATGTGCTCTGCCAAGCTCCATGGAGAGATCTCTGATTGCTACAGGAGGCAAAACTGACACCCAGGTACTGAAGGGCCGGAGTAGAGCTTTAGCTGCTGCTTGGGAGGCGGATTTCAATCCCACACTTCTTAGGAAATAACTTTTTCCTTCATACCAAAACTGACCACAATCATTTCTGGTTCAGATTTTGCCCTGGGATGGACTGGCTGAGCTCAGGAGCCTGAGGACAGACTGTGGCTGTAAGAGCAACCACGTCCATGTGCTGTTGCTCCTTTTTCCCCCAGCACCAGAAGGACCTGGAGCTGCTGGAGAGAGTCCAGAGGAGGCCACACAGATGCTCCAAGGGCTGGAGCCCCTCTGCTCAGGAGCCAGGCTGGGAGAGCTGGGGGTGCTCACCTGGGAAGAAGAAGGCTCCAGGGAGAGCTCAGAGCCCCTTCCAGGGCCTAAAGGGGCTCCAGGAGAGCTGGAGAGGGACTGGGGACAAGGGATGGAGAGACAGGACACAGGGAATGGCTTCCCACTGCCAGAGGGCAGGGTTAGATGGGATATTGGGAAGGAATTCCTCCCTGTGAGGGTGGGGAGGCTCTGGCACAGGGTGCCCAGAGAAGCTGGGGCTGCCCCATCCCTGGAAGTGCCCAAGGCCAGGTTGGACAGGGCTTGGAGCCACCTGGG
>VXBC01002088.1:51707-146242 GCA_013399945.1 Ploceus nigricollis | reverse complement strand
GTTTTTTGCACTAAATCCTTTGGGAAAAAGGAACTTCTGTGGGAGAAGGCTCTGAGACTGCATGTCCCAACAGTACGCACTGCAGGAGGCGAAGGGAGACGCGGTTTGCTTCGTACCTGGCTCTCCTCTCTTCTCTGTCCTGATGGAGCCGGCGTCCTTCTGCTACCCCCGGCTCACCTTCCTGCGCTCGCCCTACGGCCAGTTCGGGGCCAGCGCCGGCTCTTCCCAGGATTTGGCCCCGTGGCCGCAGCGTTTGGTGCCGCAGAGGTGGAGCAGGCCGGTGGACGGTGCGTGACCAGGGCTTGGAAGGGTTGGGACAGGGCAGCAGAGCAGCCCAGTGGGGTTTGAGGAGGTTTTGGAGATGGGAGGCAGCGCAGGTGGGGCTTGGAGGATGGGTTGGTGTGGTTGTGGTGATGCTCTCCTGGTCCCGCAGCTTGGCCGCTGGCATCTCCACCAAGGAGCAGCTCTGGTCCCTGCTACACCCAGGGAGAACTGATAAACAACCTCAGCGTGGAAAAAATTAAAAATAGAAACTGATCTGAGCCAGTCTTTTGTTTCCTGAGCTTGTTCACATGCTGAAATGGATCCGGCACCTCATGAAACCTGAAATACCTGCTGGAGGCTCAGCGGGCTCAGTTCACCTTTAGGGTTGTGATGCTGTCAGGTATCCTCTAAACTGTTAGTGAAGGTATCAGGTGTGGGGATAGAGGAGGTTTGAAGATGTTCTATGCAGGTTTGTCTCACTATGTGGAGTTACCTTTAAAATTCCAGCTTGGTTCAAATCTTGCTTTAATGTAATATGGGGAGCTTGCTGGTTTAGGAGCTGAGCTCTGTAAGTGCAGATCCTAAGGATGGGAGTCTCAACTTCTTATAAAACTTTTTTTGGGGAAGATGTCTGGCTCGCTGAGGTATTGCTCTGACTTCTCTTTAAAGGTGGAGCAAGGAGTGGGACTGGAGACCTCCAGGGGTCTCTTGCACCCTCAAACACTTTCTGAACCACGCTTTACCTCTTTAGCATCTTATTGCCAGTCTGTGATGTGCCTTACCTGGAAAAGCTCGTCAGGTGGCATGGCAAGGGAAAAAAAAAAAAAATGGAGGAGACTGGCTGAGCAGTCTCGGCAGAGAAAACGCGTGGGAGGTGTTTAAAAACACGCTTTGCCTGTGGCTCTGTGCGGCGGAAACGAGCCGGTGGCCGGGCCTGGGGATGGGGGCTTGTGGCTCCCTCTGCTAAAGGGATGCCCCTTCCCCAGCCAGGTGCTGCCTCCCCTCGCCCTGCTCTGGGAAGTGTTTGCTGCCTCCTGGTAAATATCATCACCGGGAATTTTTTTTACTGAAGTCACAGCGATTGTCAGAGTTACTGTAGTAGGGGAGTGACCCAGCCTTGCCAGCTTTTGGATGATTTGCTGTTTATTTCTGTCTCGTTCTTTTAGGGTTCTGCCTTTTCTAAGGCTGAGTTGATGTTGCTTTGGGGAGGTTTTTTGTTGTTGTTTGTTGTTGTTTGTTTGTTTGGCCAGCTTAGACCATTCCTCTGGGGTTTAAGTCTCTGGGGGAGACTTGGCTTATTGTGCTGAAAATCTGGAATTGTAAGGAAAGTGAAGCAGTGTAGAACAGGCTGGAGCAGGAGGAGAGGATGTGGCATCTTCCCTCCAAAGCTTTTTGGGCACCTCATGGTCCAGCGCTGGGCACACAGGCTGGGATTTAAGTCCCCTCGGATGAGGTGAGGTCTTTCAGCTCTAAATTCTGCAACTTGCTGCTGGAGCACAGACTTGCTGCCCTGTTTCTCATTCCACTGCATGCATGCATTAACCCTTGCACTGCTGCTGCTGTGCAGCTGAGCTGGATGAAACACCAGAGCCCGGCAGGCACGGCAGCTGTATCTTTAAGGAATTTGCTCTATCTCCCTCTCAGCAGCAGGTTTTTTTCCCCCCCCTCCTCCTTTTTTTCATCCTCTGGCTTTCCCTGTACTTCTCTCTGTAAGGTACAGCATCTTCTCACTTCAGCTGAGCCTGGCTGGCACAAAGCTTTTTTTCTTTTTTAAGGAGGCACAGGAGCTTTCTCCATCCTGCATCCAGCAAAACTCTCCGGCTCCGGAGCGCTGCGTCGCTTTAACTACTCTATTTTTGCTCTTGGAGGCAGACAGCTCCGAGAAGTGGTGGGATCCGGGTGGCTGGAGGAGGAGACAGTCCAAATCCTTGGCTGGGGCAGTGGTGGCATGTGCAGAGGTGCTGCCCAGGTGTGGGGTTGGCAGAGCTGGGCTGGAGGTGTCCATCTGGGAGCTAATGGGTCGCACTCTCACTCCACCCATCCGCCGCTCGCCAATTGGAAGTGAGGGACAAAGATGCTCTGGATGGATTAATATTGGAGCCAGTGAAAAAGCAGGAGCCGGCGCTGCCTCGGCCACCTGAGCGAGTGGCCTCTGGGGACAAGTGCTGGTGGCTCGGGGGGAGCAGCCCTGAGGGGAGCAGAGGCATCTCTCTCTTGAAGAAGTAGTGCAGGTAAGTTGTGGTCTTAAAACCCCCCCAAACTGAAGCGCTGCTGTTGCTGGGTGATGCATTTGGTCAGGAAATCTAAAAAAGCAGCTCTGCCAGCTCTTGAATTATTTAATTCACTAAAGTAAGGCAGTGCTTGATGTATTTTCTATTGGCTTTGCTCTGCTTAGTGATGATATCTATTGCCTGTGCTGGGTGTCTCTGTGTTTAAGGATGGAGAATGCCTTTTGAATTCCATTTAAATTAACCAGAGCGCTGGCTGTCGGGGTTTGAATTTAGTTTCAAGGTATGCATGGGGAGATGAGCATTGAAGAGCTTCTCTGTTCTGGTTTTTCTCTTAATTAATGGCAAAATATCCTCCCAGCCTGTCAGTGAGCTTTACATAGAGCTGTTTCACTTGGGGGAAGTGCAGTGCTGAGTGGAGACAAAATCATGCATGTAGTGTGTCTAAAATGCTCCCAAACATCATCCCTGGTGCTGTAGCCGTGGAAGCTTTGTAGATGAACCATAAACAACATCCTAATGAATAACATTATCTCACAGCTTGTCAGTCTGCAGTTGTTTCATCACTGGACTGGGGCTTTTTAATTTTGGATTGATGATGGACTGGAAAATGGGATCTGGTGCTGCTGCCTCTCCCCCCCCACCTGTGTTGTTGTTGTCACTGATGTTGTTTTATGGCTCCTAAACATGGGAAACTGCATGGGGTGATTTGTGTTATCCTGCTGAACCTGGTGGGAATTGCAGACCCTGTTTCTGGGGGGATGGATGAGGCTGCAGAGTGCAGCTCTGTGGCCATTTGGGGATCCTTTGGGCTGTTCTTGCCTTTCGTGGCAGAGGGAGGTTTTTCTGTCTGAGTCTTGATGAGAAGCACAACTAAAAATGTGTTTGGTGATCAGGTGGCTGGGTTCAGTGCTCTGCTTCTGTTTCCAGTACAGACCTTGGGTTTGGCCTAACTTCTGGTTTTCTGTGGGTTAGATCTGTTCCATCCAGTGCCTTTTTGGGGGTGGTGGTGAGAAGGGGTGCAGGAACAACTTTGCTGTAAAAGCTTGGCTCAACCACTGCTGCCTTTCAGCAGCTGTTTTCATTTCTGGTGGAGATAAGATAGTGAGGGGGAAAAAACTTTCTAGAAATTCATTTTGTTCCAAAACATGACCCTGATACCCTGGAGGAGGGAGGGATGCTCCAGAGTGAGACTGGTGGTGCTGCAGCATCTCTTCCACTTAACCCCCAAGAAAGGCTTATGCCCACCAGTTTACTCCTCCCTGCTGCTTAATTTTTACAGTATTTACACATTTAAACCCCTACAGGGAGCAGCTCCCTCCCTCTGAATAGCCCCAAGTCAGTGAAATGTTGTCATTCTCTCTCTTAACCATTTTTGCGTGGTTTACACATGGTTTACACAGTGCCACTGCAGATAAGTGGCAGGTGGTGGCCTCTTGAAGACCTGCCTGTACAAAGAAGACATTTCAGCAGAGAAAAATATCTCAGGCATCTTTTAAAATCCATTTTCAACCCTAACCAAGGTTTGGTGCTATTGCAGTATCTCTTTTTCTTCTGGATTAAGAGTGATGAGGCTTCTGATAGGGCCCTGCAAGGGAAAGAGCTGCCTGAGCTGTCAGTAAGAGTTAATGCTTTCTAAATTATTTAAATGTTTCAGGAAAAGTCTACTGAAGAGCCTCAACTGGCCTGATCTTGGGCCTTTGCCAGCTTGTGGGATCTCTGGAGGTGTTTGCTGTCTCTCCTCTCCATGAAGCACTTAAGCAAGAAATCCTTGCAAGACTTAAATCACTTTTTAGAGGGTCCAACAAAACAAAAGTGACCCCCAAACAAAACAAAACAAAACAAAACCTCTTAAAATCTGTAAAAATACAATATAAAAAGGGAGAGAACAGCCAAAATAGTCCAACAGCCAAATCCCAAAGTGTTGTTGGTGCCTTGCTGCTGAAATTGTCCTGCTCACCTGTGAAATGCTGGCCAAGAAATCCAGTGGATGAGGAGTGGATATCCTGCATGACTCTGGATGTGCAGGGTGGTTTCCTCTTGCAGCTCACCTCTGGGAGGCAGCCTCGGATATTAATTGTTTGGGTGGGCTAAATTGTGATGAGTCAACCTGGAGAACGTGGTGCTCCTGCTAAATCCAAACAGCCTGTTTTTTTTTTTCCTTTTTTTTTGGTGAGGGGGGAGGTCTTTGGGAGCTGTCACTGCTGCACCCAGTGACTCTTTATTAGCTGGTTTTATTGCAGTGGGTGAGCTGGAGGAAGCTGAGGAGGGGAATTGTTCAATGCAGTGAGGAAAAGGCTTTGCAAACAGCCACGTCTGATCCCTGAGCCTGTGTGTGGGTGGGTGTTTGCCTGGCAGGGAGCAGGCAGGAGGATGCTTCCTGCTTTATCCCTTCAATATGATGCTTTATTTTCCCAGCCAGCCACTGTGAAAATTAGTTCTGGGGTTTCATTTACCACGGTGCCCCGTGGCATAACTTAAAACCTCCCCACACCATTTCCATCCTCAGAAGAATATCCAGCTCCTTGCATACAATCCATGATTTGAGCCTTGAGTGCCTGCTGAGCCTCAAAGCCATAGAGTTGTGTTTTCTGCCTGGACCAGGACTGGGGTGTCATCCCACTCTGATGGAGGACACTGTTTAGATAAATCCATGGAGCAGAACTTTATATCCAAGTGACTCAGGATAGCCCTGGAAATGTCAGAGGACTGGTTTGTGTTCTCCAAAAATCACAGAAATGGGACATTTCCAAGGGGTGTGATGTTTAGTTTAGATAATCCAGACCTCTGAGTCCTAAAAACAGGGATCTGGGGGAATTAAACCCTTCTGGGAAGCAAAGAAATGGTGAAAATCCTTTGGGGATACTTCTGGTAGGGGGATAGGGGAATAAGCAACACATCAATGCAACCCTGTGGCAAGAGGAGCCACATAAAGGGAGTTCTAAAGAATTATTTAACAGAACCATTCTCTCCTGTAAGGTTTTCTAGAGGATGTGTTTATACATCAGGAGGGCAAAGCCTGTGTCCCTGCAGGTCTGAGTCTCTGGGCTGGAGCAATAATTTGCCATCAAATTTGGGCTACTTAAAAGCACCTTCCTCCTCAGTGTCTGCTCTGAGCAGCACTTCATCTTCCAAAAGTTTACTGGGGTGAAGAGCTTTGGAGTGGATTTAAATCTTTCTGGGGCATGGCTATTTCCTAAACTGTTTTCAGGACCTCCTGAGTTGATTTCTTGTAGGTATTTGCATGCAGATGATGTTTTAATCAACCCATTTGGGTAAAAATCTGCAGTGACTACCCCTGTTTTGCTACCCAGTGATGCCAGGCACCCTTCTGCTGCCTGTGTTAAATCTCCAGGTGTGCTGTGCTTTTTTCCCTTCAGGGGCTGTGTTTTTCCTCCCAGCCTCATGAGGAGGAGGAGGAGCAGCTGAGGAAGGTGAGGGGCAGCAGATGCAGGCAGAGGGGAGCTGCCCACCCTGTGGGTACCAGCTGCACTGTGGGGCATTGCCCACTCTTTGCTCTTCTCCTGGTGTTTTTAGGAGCTGTGTTGGGAAGATATTTTGACATCTGTGATGGGTGGAACCGGCGGGAGCAGGATCACAGCTGGTGGAGCTGGGTCTGTCCTTGCAGAGCCCTTCCCTGCAGCCCTGGCACTGAGCAGGAGAAGGGATGAGCTGGGGAGGGATAGGGCTGTGCTGTGCCTTAGGAAGGGAGAATTATCCCCCTCAGGCTCTGCTGGGGATGGATGTGTGGCTGCACTGACAAAGGACAGTGAGGCTGCAAAGCTGTGCCTAAAAAGACTCTGCTAGCTGATCTTGACTCAGCCCTTCAAGAAAAAACTCCCTGGGACTCCCAGTGTGGATATTCCCCATTTGATGACTTACAAAAGGTCTTTTTGCCCCTCTTGAATTTTGACTTTGATGTTTTCCTTTGCCTTTATCCATGCTTTTTAGGGAGGGGTCTGTGTTTGGGCTTGCCACAGGCAGCATCAGACACCATTTACCAGGCACTTCCCTTACCAAGCATCCCTTACTGATCTTACACTTCCTTGAATTACAGTGATCAGTTTGGAAACCCTGACTTCTGTGATTTTTTTTTTTTTTTTTTTTGGTCACACCTCTCTAGGCATGGAGAAAAACAAGTCAAATCTCCAGCTCTTGTCCTGTCAGTCAATTGTGATTGCCCAGACCAGCAGCACAGGGGCATATTCCAATCTCTGTGCCAGCAGGAGCTTTGCTTTCACCAGCCTTTTCCAGCTGAATGAGGTGGAGCTGTGGGAAGGAATCAGCTGCTGAAGGTGTAGATAGAAATGAGAAGTGGCAACTTGAGCCAGAATAGCTTTTTGCTTGCTGCTGTCCATTAATTCTTGCTGACTTGGGTGGTTTTAAATGATTTGCAGGGAATGTCTCCACCAAGAGCCTGTGCTGCTTGGTTCTTCTTGAAAACTCCCAGAATCTCTTGTTTTAAGGGCACAAGAGAGGCTCTGTTGGAGAAAAACTGTAATATTGACATATTTGGAGCTGATCATCTCGTCTGTGATCAGATTTGCTGCCTGTCAAGCTCCTGTCCTGTTCTACTGTGATGCAGTTGTGTTATCAAAGGAGTTTGAGGCTTCCTCGTCCTCCTCCAGTTGAGCTCTTGCTGCACACTGAGATTTTTAAACTCAATTTCAGTTAATGCTCCATATAATTAAAAAATTCCTTCTCTCCTACAGGTTTTCCCTGAGGTATTATTTCCTCTGTGTGTGATTTTTCTCTTAAGTCTGGGTTTCTGCTGACTTTGGGTGGAGAGGGGGAGCAGCACCATTTGGTTATTGGGTATTTAAAGCACATAAATTGTGACTCTCCCCTTGCTCTAAATTGCAGGAACCTGAATGTAGCTTCCAGATCCCTTGTGCAGGAATCCCTTGTCCTGAGATGTTGGGGTGGAGAGAGCAAAGAATAAGAATTTATTAAGAGTTTAATATTGAACACCAAGACTGGGGAGCTTTGGATGGGGGAAGCTGCATCATGTTCCACCAGGTTGAAGCCTTGGATGAGACCATAAATTTGTCCAAGCTGGAATTGTTCCTGGATCAGTTTGGAGGGGGTGCAGCTTATCTGTAACATTCCTCATTTTGCATTCAGTGAACTCCTGGAGTCAGCTGGAAGTGGCCAAAACCTTGCTGCAAAGCTAAAGTTCTGCATGTCTTCTGGGAATTGGATTTCTTTCCAGTTACCCATCCCATTTCTGCCCACTTATCTGACTGGGCAGTTCAGTATGATGCAATAATTGCTGATTCTTCATGGGAGGAAATGGGCAAAGCCTAAAGGCTTTTTCAGCACAAACAAGTGATTTTAGTGGTAACTTCTCACTCGCAGACTGACGTGTTTTGCTTTATCAGCTTTGAGGCAGGACATTGCATGTGCAATGAATCTGAGAAATGTCCTCAGAGCTTCAGCAAAAAATGGTGGAAATTGAGGCTGTTGAAGAAGCTGCCCCATCCCTGGAAGTGTCCAAGGCCAGGTTGGATGGGGTTGGAGGAACCTGGTCTGGTGGAAGGTGTTGGAATATGGAGTTGGAACTGGATGGTCTTTAAGGACCCTTTTGGCCCAAACCATTCTGTGAAATTGGGTGTTGGAGCACATCCTGAGTAAAGGATAATGAAGCTACATGATGTTTTCTTGATCAGAACTTTTGGGCTAACTAAATTTTCCAGATGTATGAACTGCCCATGTTCAGAGGCAACCCAAGAGCTGCCAATATTAAAGGGCTTGTAAATAAAAAAAGTTCTTCCCCAGTACCTCTTTCAAACTGATGTTGTCTCAAAATAAACTCCAATTAACTATCAAGGCACTAGAATTTTTTAGAGATTTAAGCCAAAAAAAGCCATAAATGCCAAAGGCTGTGGTAGTACTTGTAGAAAGCTTTTGCAGAGCTGTGTTTCACTTCAATATAAGGCTTGTGCTGCAGAGGGCTGTTTATTTGGAAGATGCCAGCACCAGAACATTGTAATTGAGTTACCCAAGTATCCTGAGAATGTGTTTTTATTCATAATCCTCCAGTATTGCAAGGCTCAAGGGAACTTATTGCTGGCTTTAAAACAAGAGAGTCAAAATGGGTTATTAGTTGGAGACTCAGTGTGCACAGGAATTTAATAATGGAGGATGGCATGGCAGGGGTTTGTTGTTAAATGTAAAAATGATAAGAATGTAAGAAATCAGGAAATATACCCACTTCTTATCTGGTGCTTCCCATGGCAGATCAGCTGTTCCATCCCAGTCCTAAAGCCAAGCACCTTAAACAACAGCAACCCTCACTCTGCTACCAGTTAAAAAATAAATGTCATATCCAGGTCTGGTGGAAGGTGTCCCTGCCCATGGAAGAGTGTTGGATGATCTTTTAGCTCCCAGCTCCAACCATTCTGTGATTCTCTGATATTCCTCTGCCTTGGTGGCTCTCGGGGTCACTGCTGTTGTCTCAGCTCAAAGGGTAGTGGCTTAGCCATGAAATCTTCAGCTGTATCCTTGAGTCTAGAAAAAGCAGCTTTGTTATCTCTTTTGCAGTACTTCAGCTCATCACCTCTGAATTCAGCACTCAGAAAGCTCAGAAAATTTCATTGTGAGGAAGGAAAGGAGAGGTAACACTGTGTGCCTCTCCAATTTAGTCTCATCTAACAGGCATCCCTGCAGGGAATAAGGTTGGGGTGGCAGTAGGAAGTTATTTTCTGGAGTAAATTAATGTTTAGAAAAGAAGAGCACAGCTTAAATTGTCAAAAGAGAGCTCTGCACCATGTGCTTTTGTGCAGACAGTGGAAGGTGGCACCTTGTTCTGCCTTTGGATAGGGAGGGCAATTGGAGAATCTGGTTGTCCTTGGAGGTGATGGGTGAGAAGAGTCTGAAGAGAGGCAGGACCTCTCTGGGAGATACCAGAGGCACAGGAATGAGTTGTTGTGCTGTGCATCTTTGCTCCTTGGGGTAGTGCTTTTCAGCCTTGTCTCTAGAAGCATTTGTCTTGCTGAAATGTCTTTGCTTGGATTTTTTTCTTTAATTGTTGGAGCCTTTGAAAGAAAACCTGAGTGAAAGAACCGGCAGCGTGGGATTGGTGGATCTGAGGGTGTGGAAAGGGGGAACCCCTGAGCCCCTGCACTTTGCTGGCTGGAGGATTATTTATTCTTCATGGAAACACTTCTGCAACTTCAGGCAGATGCTGGAGCATTATCATGTTGATACCTGATGAATTTGGAGACTTGTACTCCTGCCCAGGCTTCCCTAAGCCCAGCAGTTGCATCGATCACTGCGGTGTTTCATAACTGGCCCTTGGTTGAACTCTTTTTAATTTCAGGGGTGGAGGTGAGGTGGGGAGAGGAAATGCAAGGTTGGTGTGTACGTCAGGCAGTGGCTGCTGGAGCAGAGCGGGCTCAGCCTTGCTGTCAGCTCTGCACAACCCGAACCCAGCACAGGAAAATTCAGCCAAGGAGCCGAGCCCTTGGATGTGAAATCCCGTAATGCCGGGAGAGGGGAGCAGGTGGAGCTGCTGATGTGTTTGTCGTGCTGGCTGCTCCTGAGCCTGCACTTCAGCACCAGCCAGCTGGCCTCATCCTTAGTAGCATCCCTCAGCATAAGGAATGCTTGCTTCCGATTGGGGAATACGGGGAGAAAGGGTGTAAGGAGGAAAGAGATTAATTGGGCTCTCCCCGAGATCTGTCTGGTTTGTTCTGCTCAGTTCAGAACTTGGGGTTGTTCAAGCTGGAGAAGAAGTGTCCTCTATTAGAGGACACTTTGGTTTCAAGATGTTTCCTCCTAATTTATCCAAAGCTGGGACAGAAGGTCTAGGCTGAACTTACTGTGACATTTTAGTACTTAAAGGGGGCCTTTAGGAAAGGTGGGGATAGACATTTTAGAAAAGCTTCTTGGGGTAAGACAAGCGGTGATGGTTTTAAACGAAAAGAGGTTTAGATTAGACATAAGGAATGATTTCTTTGCAATGATGGTGGTGAAATACTGGATCAGGTTGCTCAGAGATTTGGTGGATGCCCCATCCCAGGAAATGTTCAAGATCAGGCTGGATGGCGTGCTGAGCAGCCTGATCTAGTTACAGATATCCCTTCCCATGGCGGGGAAGGTGGGGTAGACCTTTAGAAATCCCTTCCAACCCAAATTTTTGTATTAAAAAGTCAGGTGAATGCTGAATTCTGTAGCGCATCCGAGGTGCAGATGCTGTAGCCCCCAATTTACCCTTCCCACCTCCACTTGTGCTAATCCCTGACCTTTCAGCTGCTCCCATGGCTCCCTGCCTGTGTCTGGGCTTGTATAAACACCCATCACCTTTTACCTCCTGGGCACAACACACGCAGGTTCCTGATGTTAATGTGCCCCTTCCGTGGGGGATGTAACAGCTTTTCCAAAGGCGCCAACAAAGCTATTTGGAAGTCTGCATTGGGTTGGTGCTGTGGGACAGCATTATGTTGGGAGAAGACAAATTACCAGGGCTGGGTTTTTGCCAGGACATAGTAGGGTGTCAGATTTGTTAGNGTGCCATTGCATCTTTAATTACAAGGTTAAGACCTCTGTTTTATGACTCATCTGAAAAAACCAGCACCTCCACCATAATTACCCGAGCATGTTGCCGGGGGGACTGTGGCTCATTAGTGACTCAGAGGAACCAGTGGCACCTAATGAAATGGCACTGCCTGCTGTAACACCCCAGCCTTGCCCTTTTCATGCCTGGTCCAACCAGGGACCAAACCAGTCTCCTGTAAAGGTGTGATGCCAACCTGGGCGATGCTGCAGCTGGAAGGAATTTCTGAGGAAGAAACCGACCAATTCCCGATCATTAGACAGCATCAACCCGCAGAAATAGCTGTGTTCAGTTGAAGGAAAAGCAGAGGGTCTCATTTTGCCCAGTGAAGGATGAACATGTTGCTTCAGGCTCCCTCAGAAGCCGTAAGAGGAGTGAGAAATGGATAAACCATCCTGCTGGGAATGTTGGTTCCTTGGGTAATCTGCCCGCTGAGGCGTATTTTGTTTGTTTCCCTGAAATACGTAAATGCAATCATTGCACAATAAGAGCCTCTTTAAAAACTTTCCTTTGATCACTAACATGCTAATCAGTCTGGATGGATCTTCTCCTTCCCTTCCAGGTGGAGGGAAACAATTGACTCGTGTAATGGGTGCCCCTTGGCCACAGTTCGGTGCCGGTTGTTCCTCCAGCCCATTGTTCTGGGATGAACTTTGGAACATTGTGTTTCTCCCTTGGACCAGACACTGGAATTGCCCTCTAGTTTATGTGCTGGCTCTTTTTTTTTTTTTCCATGGCCATCAGGGTATCCCTTCAGGAACCTGTCGGCACTGGAAGTCTGAGTGGTGACAAGTGACAGGGCTGGGAGGTGCTGCTGTCAGTGGCAAGTGACTTTGCATCTGTCATGTGCACAAGGGCTCCCGGGGGACCAGCAGGAATTGTGAGACCTGAAAATGTGGCAGCCTGCAACCTGGGAGCCAGAAGTTATGGGGCAGAGAAAGGGTCTTTGGGAAACAGTGTCATACCTCAAAGGAAAAGCAGGAAGCCTAATCTGTAGAACAATAAGGCAGGCAAAACCTCTTTCCTTGTTGGCCCAAATTCATCCCAGGCTTGCGTAGGTAATGTTTGATTAGCCTAATGAGGTGGGGAGAGACAGAGCAAACCTATTCCTCTTTCTGATTGCATTTTGGCTGGGAAGAAGTGTGTGAAGAGGCAGCATTGAGTCCCAGGTTTCCAAGGGGTTGCTTGGGTGACTTTTGCTCAGGGCTTGATGAAATCAAGAGCTCTGTTATTCATGTAAAATTGGCCATGCACCTGTCCAGGGGAGCTGCTGCCTGTGCCCACGCAGCCTGAGCTGTCACATTTTGTCAGCCTGCAGAACAGCCAGGCTGGGTTTGGGCACCAGGCTTTGGTCACACCTGAGAGCAGCTGCTCCTGTGCTCTGTTATCACACCAAGAAATGTTCAGTAGCCGCTTTGCCAGCAGTGAATTGCAGAACTGACTCAGTAGCAAAACCCCTGTTCTCTAATAAATGCTGGGATACATCCCTGCTGCTGCTGGGTTTGTGGATTTGCTGTTGCTCAGCATCATTTCCCATTTGTGGCTTCCTCACCAGACCCTGTTGGTGCAGATGGTGTTGGCTGCAGGACCCCAGCTCAGGAAGTGGGCCAAGGAAGCCTGGAGGGTTCTGGGGCTTATCTTCAAGTGCCAAGCACTGTTTGGGGGATATCCTAATGATTAGGAGCAGCAGGATGGGAAGTGAATTCCCATTTTCATCGAAATGGAGTTGTTTTTTCTAAATTAAACTGGTTCTTTTTATCTGAGCACAAGGTACAACCTGGGCTTCATTATGGCTTGTATTTTTATAAAAACCTTTCAGATATTTCGTTTGTATTTTTGCTGACATACTTGTTCAGGTTTGGTAAATCCCTGAGATGATCAGACTCCTCCTGATCTTTAGCCTTGCTCTTCTGTAGTCCCAGCCCAGGATGTCTGAGACTTTTTTTCAAGTACTGCCTGTGGCTGTAAAGGAAAGTTCTGGTAAATACTATAAAATCAATAAGCAAAAAGTTACATTTTGCCACATTCAGGAAAATCTGATGCCTGCAGTATTTTGGGATTGGCTTTGTGCTGTAAAGTGAAGACATTCAGCATCTTGATGATTCTCATGTTTCATTTTTTTCTGTCTTCTCCAGAGTCTCCACCAGCAGCGATGTCAAGAAATGGATACTTCTTTGAAGAGAGTGGCAAGTATTATTTGACTTTTTTTGCACACACACCTTATTGGAGGGAGAGCTGCACTGCAGGGGTAGCTGCAAACCTGACATGGGTGATGCAGAATCCATTTAGCTGAAGTGTGATGTGAAAACACTCTGGTGTGGTGGTTGTGTAATCTTCTACTGGGAGCAGGCTCCGTGTTTTTAAATCCTGTAGATGTTTGAGATAGTCAAGCAGTAAATAATCAACTCCACATTGTCATCAGTGACTGTTCTGGGTGGCTCCTTGTTTTTCAAGCTCTTTCGCGATGTTTTCCTGTCGTACAGCCTGGCAGGTGTATTTGCTTGTCTTTTTCTGGAGTGGGGATCATGCGTGGGTGTTGGATCCCTTTGGAGACATCCTGCCAAAGAGCATCAAGCAAAAGTTGGATGGCTTTGGCAGACACATCTTTTACTGCAAAGATTTTTTTTCTTTCTTTGAAGCAAGATTAAATGGTGGCATTTGAAAACTTGGATCATCTGCCTCAACTTGGATCATCTGCCTCAAAGATGACTGAGATCTTGGAGATACTGTACTGATAAAGGAACAGTTGAAGCGCAGTGAAGTTCTATCTTCTCTGCTGATTTTGGAGAAATTGAATCATGGAATAATTTTGGTTGGAAGCGACCTTAAAGATAATCTTGTTCCAACCCCCTGCTCTGTGTTTTCCCCACAACCAGCACGTATTTAGAGTATTAGGGAGAGATCTTCTGGAGAGTTCCAGCCTCTTCAGGAAGTAGTCCCTGAGGGCTTGGGGCTTCCTGCCCTTGAAGTGCTGGAAATATTGAGGACTTCCAAATGGTGAGAGGAAAAGATTAAAATTCTCTGGTTATTTAGGGTTTTAGATGCTTGTAGCTGCCACAAGGCTCATCTTTCTTGTTCCAGGGGGCCAAGCCTTAGGTTGACATCTGGAAGGGGAAGTTGAATGTCTGCCAGATGTCAGCTGATCCAGCACCACTGGTGACAGCACTTCCTTTGGCACTGGCTCTCCCCTTCTCGTACAAAGAACAAATTTTGGGCAGTCAAAGGACAAAACTGGAAGCCAGTCCTCTCATCTCTAGCCAGAGGTGTTCTCTGGAGGCTGGGTTGAGTTGCAGAAGGGCAGAAAATAATGCCTGACCTCAGGGAGGTTTTCTGAGGGCATGTGGGGCATTAGGTCTGGGTAGCCCTGCTCCTTCCCTCCTTCCCACCTTGCTTGTGGGCTCTTGGGATGTGGCTGGTGCTTTCCTGAGGACTGGGAATGTGAGAGGGTGACCCAGGCTGGGACCTGGGGAGGTGACTGAGCCCCCAGCATCTGCCTGAGAGCAGTGTAAGGGCTTGGGGAGAAACGCTGCTGGTTTTGGAGACAGGACAGGCCCCTACTTCTTCCCAAACCCTTCTGCCACAGGGAACACAAGCCCAGCTGTCTGTCCTGACATCTTAGGTGGCTCTTCATGTCCCCTTCCAGGACTCAGTCTTGCCTTCCCCAAACTATCCCCACAAACAACAAAAAATCCCCAAAAGCAGATCTCTGAATGTTTTTTTGTAGTTGTGGCATCCTCTATGTGAATCTCTGAGAAAGGCTTCTTTTGTCAACTTGGTGCCATGGCAGTGGGCATTTCTGCCCTATATTTGTGTTATTACTCATCTTCCTCCTTTGTCTTAAGGAGACAGCACCTTGGAGCTGCCTCTGAGGGCTTTGAGAAGCTCTTTGGTGCTTTCCTGTTGTGCTTCTGTGGTTTGGGGAAGGAGGGGACGTTGCTCACGAGTTCCTCCTCGGCCCGCACGCAGCGCTGAGCGTCGTGTTATTTGTGATTGGAAATACAGTGGATTTCTTGGTTATTTCACTCTCAGAGCTGCTGTCACTCTTACTCCTCATTACAAACTGACCTTTTGGATGAGTTCAGCTGCTGTGGAGTGATGAGTCACCTTCTGCTGCTTGATTGAACCGAGGCCTTGGCGCGTACGGACGGCACATCCCAGAGGGTGCCGGTGTGAGTGCTCCCACCCCGCTGTGCTGCTTTGGTGATCTCTCTGCAGGACTTTGTGCTCTCAGATTCTCAAAGCCTTCACCCCAAAACGTCATCGAGGCTGGAGGAAACCACAGATAAAGATGTCACCTTTTCACAGGGTTTCAAAACAGCTTGTTTTGAAACGGAGCTACGAAATCACCGAGCTGCTTCGTGGCACCGCTTGTGGGGATCTGCCGGGCAGGAGATGCTCTTGCCCCACCTCTGAAGCAATAAAAATCCCCAATTCCCTAATGCTGTATTGGGAGAGGGCAAAGAAAAAAAGAAATCTCTTTAATTCTGTTTTTTGGACACTTTCCTTCCTTTTCTCAGCAGGGCAACATCTTTTGATATTCTTGTTCTGTGTAGAGTGGAGCTTTTTTTCCTTATCTCCTCCTGGGATCTTGCATATACATATGGTTTTCTGTATTCTTAGTAATTAGGATGTTTTTGTTTCTGAGCATATCTGAGGCTCTCTTCGGAGCCTGGGTCTGTCTTTTGCCAGCTAACTTTTCTTTACCCTTCTTGTGTTCTCAGCAATGTTACAATTAAAAAGTTGAAACCTCATTTTCAGTTGAAAGGACTGTAGCGAGCGTGATCTTGGCTGCAGCACCAAAGCAGAGCTTTGGAAGAACCTCCTGGATGTTTACATCCATAAAAACTTCAAGTGTTTAGTAATTTGTAGCTCTGTTAATTACTGAGGAGCTGGGGAAAGCCCTGGAAGGATTTTCTAGTGAGTGAATATATGACTATTTGGGAAATTCAGAGGTTGTTATGGTCCCAGCCATATCCCAACCTAACTAGCTAAAAATCTGGAAAGTTCATCAAGGAGATCAGCTTTGAGTGCAAGTTATCCCTTACTTCTGGAAGAACTTGAAAGCCACTTTTGTGCCTTGCATGAGGTAAATACTTACAATGTAGCTGGAAAAAAAAATCTGGTGAGGAGTTTGTTCTGTACAGGCAATATTAAGAGGAAAAAAAAGGAAATAGATTTGCCTGCCCAGTTGGACATTTCTGATTGAGGGTGGTGGCAGCAGATTTGATGGCATCTGATGATCATGGTCTGTTTTCAACCCATGTGTACTGTCAGTTTTAACAGTTGTCCTCTGCCATCTTGCTGATGAAAATCCATGTTTTGACTCATTTTTTTTGAGTCTCTGGAAGAAGCCTCTTGCACAAACAAACCTGGCAGGGCCTGGTGGTAATTGGTGTCCCCCTCCTTGCATGTTAAAGTCACTTACATCTTCTCTAAGGTTGTTTTGACAAATGAGTTTTCTTTCTGGCAAATGTAAGTGAGTAATGAGATGATTGTGCAGCCCCAATCCAAACCTGGGGATAATTGAAGTCCTGATAAAATGCAGCTCAGCAATCAGGGCTCAGAATTAACTCATCAAACCCCTCGTTGTCTCTTTTGAGCATCCTGCACCCTCCTCATGGAGGTGGATGAGCTCTAAAGGCACTGGAATTACCTGCAAGTGAATAAATTCTGCCCAAATTGTGATGAGGTTTTAACTGAGCCAAGAACTTTCCCTGATAAGACACAAACCCAGAAGTTTTCTGGTTCCTCTTGCAAAATCCGAGGGGAGGAATCCCGGTGCAGTGATGGGGATATCTGAATTGTTGCATTGTTTTAAAGCTGGCTCAACAGATCCTGCTGCATAAATTTATTTTTTTTTTTCTGGTCTTCCAGAGTAAATCCCTCACTGCTTGGTCTCCTCTGACTTATTAATTGGTTTTGCTGGCACAATAAATCACAGTTGTGTTGAAGGGCCCCAAGGCCCCAGTCTGGCTTGGGATGTTTGGATATATTTTATCTGCTTGTTTTTGTTTTTCAGTTTGCAGTTCAGCTTGGTATGTGTTCTGGGGGAGTTTTCTTTCTTTTTTCTTCTTTTTTTTAATTTTTTAAATATATTTGACTTTATCTATCTTGGAATTGTTTGCTTAAGTAGGAGATTAATTTAAATGGTTTTGTGAAACAAGTCCTTTCACAATGGGTTTTTTTCCCATGAGATGCCCAGTTTGCCAGCAGGAGAACTGCTGCTACCTGTAGGAGAGCAGAAGGAGATGGCTCACAGGTCTCTTGCACATTTTTATTTCTGGAATTATCAGGAGGCCTGTAATAAAATAGTAACAGGAGCAGGAACACCCCTGATTTCTAAGGGTTCTGCTGCAACACTGAAACTCCACATGCTCCTGTGTTCTGTAAAAACAAAACAAAAAACCCCAACAACACTCCACTGAATTACTTGGATTATTCACAACATTTCCTAGAAATCTGGCTGCAAAATACAATACTGGAATTAATTCAAAAGTGCCTGGGTGTTGTTTGTTTTGTTTTTTTTGTTTTGTTTTGGAGGGTTTTTTTTTTTTGCAGCAGCAGATCAGCTCTTGGAGTTCTGTTATGAATTATCACTGAAGTGGCAGGGGAAGCTTGGTGTTTTCGTCTGCCTCTTCATGACAAAAGGCTGGAGTAGGGTTGGGAAGATGCAGCTGAGGTTATGGTCAGCCAGTGGTGCAGGGATCTGGGAGAGCTCTGCTCTTGGTGACTCACCTGCTCTGCACTTTCTACCTCTGGTTTGGATTTTTTTTTTACTTTTCCAAGAGGTTTAATCTGCTCTTGAGCTTAGGTCATGGATTGACATCATCGTAGCAGGTGGTCATTGCTCCAGAAAATCTGTATTTTATAGGGAGTGCTGGAGAGCCAAGAAGCATCACCCAACACTTCCCTGGCTCTTAAGGTACCTGTGGAAGGTCTGGCATTGGGGAACACTTCTCTAAATCCCATTTACATGATCTGAAGATCTGCCTGTGCCAACCCAAATTATTTGGCTTAAACCTAGAGTGATTTATTTGAGTTGGGACCCTAAAGACCATCTCTTCCACCCCTGCCATGGGCAGAGACACCTTCCACTTGACCAGGGTGCTCCAAGCTCTGTCCAGCCTGGCCTTGGATGCTTCCAGGGATGAGGCAACCACAGCTTCTCTGTGAATCTTAATAAAGGAGTTTTTCTAACCAAGGTATTCAAGATAAGCTCTGAGTCCTCCTGGCTGATTAATTTTCTGCAGCAAACCCTCAGCAGTCCATCCATGAGGTTTGGGGACACCCCCAGCCCCCCACTTGTCTCCTGGGCTGGCACAATGTCCCTGTGGCTGCCAGGGCTAAAACTCCTGTGAGCCTTGCCAGGGATTCTCTCAGCTGTGAACCAGAGAAAAAGCTTAAAATCCTAGCAAGCATCCAGCTTTATTTAATCATTGTGGCTCACAGTTTTAGTAGGGTGGGAGACAGCTTTGGGTGCTGCTGGCTGACTGCAGCCTTGCAGTTGTTCTTGTCTCTGAAATGCAATAATTTGTTAGGAAGGAAGAGGTTTTTCATGACTCTTGTCATGCGAAACAAGCCTCAAACTTTGCAGTTTAACTCAGCAGGGATGTGTAAAATTTAGGTGTGTATTTACCTAAAATATGTGGTTACATCAATGTAATTGCTCTCATTTTATCTGAAAGAAAAAAGAGAATTATTTTGGTAAGTAGGTGATTATGCTGGAATCAGCCTGTGAGATGTGCCCACAAACTTGCTTAGGTTCATGTGGGAGTAGGGTGCTGTTTAAACCTTTTTTTTTCTGGAATGCTCTGGAGATTGGAGAACGGATAACACTTGCACAGAGTTCTTCCAGATCTCTCCTGAATCCTCCAGTTGCTCTCTCCCTAGCTGAATTAACTGACTGGAAGGTTACCTAACCTATGGAGGCACCAGGAATCCGTGTTTTCTGTGCAGCAACCAAAGGTCAGTTTGGAGGTCAGTTTGCTCCATTATTAATTGAGTTTCCTTTTGCACCCAGAGTTGGGGATTTGGGTGTTTTCCAGGTGGTGCAGTGAATCAGAGCCTGCAGGGAGCAAAGCAAACCCTCTGAGAGCTGAGAGCTCAGGTTAATTACAACTTCATGCCTTTCTTGAGAATTAGTGTCTGTTCTTGGCTAGAGGAAGTTAAAAATCCACGAAGAGAAAAATTAGGTGAAGATGACTTTTTTTTTAACTTAATGCCAGTATTATCACCAGTTTTTAGGCTTCAATCTCTCTTGAGTTCCTTAATACTCTATTACAGCCAGGCACTGGGATGCTCAACAGAACCAGGCTGGATTTTAGGGTAATGCCCATGTCCCAGTTGATGCTCCTTTACCTTTAAAAACTCTTGAATATACATTATTATCATTGATTCCTTTGACCTTCTGTACTTGACCTGTAATTCCTCTGAGGAAATGGATGCAAAAATGCTTCTTGGACTCCTCCAAAACAATTTGCTGCCTTCTGTGCCTAAAAACTCACTTGAGAAATCCGAAATGGCTTTTAACATGACAAGCTGATAGTGCTGGATTGCCAATCATCACTCAAAAAGCCTCTTTTAATGTAGTTTGAGGTTCCTGGCTTTTTGAGGAGAGTTTTTTGGGGGGGTGAAGAGGAGGAGATGCAATTCCACGATTCTGGAAGCCTGGGCTTGGATTTGACAGAGGGAATAGGCACTGCTGTAGATGAGAACAGTTTTGCAGGCTTGGAGAGCAGATTGCCTTGGAAATTGAGGGTAAAAATCAGTTGCTTCCAGAAGACTGCTCTGAGTTAGTGACTTGTGCCTGCAGATGTTGGTTAAAGCACCACAATTGGCTTTGTCACCTGAGACACCTCGAGAGGTTGTGCAGGGGTTGTGGCTGGAATAATTCACATCAGCTGGGGTGTGAGAGGATGTTTTTAGTAATAAAGCTGCTTCTCTCCCAGGAAATTGAGGTTGATTAAGGTTTTTGGCTTTCCTGGAGAAGCCTGCAGGCCTTGGGCTGGGAGTGCTGCTCCCACTTCAGCTTTTCCAGGGGATATATCTGACGTGGCTGAGGCTGAGCTTCCTGCTCACCACAGCTCTGCTGACTTTATTGCCCCAGGTGCAGCTGCCAGGTGCCACCAGAGCAGCAGTGGGACACTCAATGCCACCACTGATGGCAGCAGCTGCAGTCACTGCTGCTCCCTACAGAGCCCTGGGCACTAAAACTCAGCTCCAAAGCAAAATAGCTGCAGGGCAGGCACCTTGTCAGAGCTGTGAGAGGGCTGAGAGCAGCAGGAGCTGGGACATGAAGTGGAGCTGAGAATGTGAGGAAAGAGAGAAGGCTGGGGATGGAATCATAGAATCCTGGAATGATTTGGGTTGGAAGGGACCTGGAAGATCATCCAGCTCCACCCTCTTGCCATGGGCAGGAACAGCTTCCATTAAACCAGGTTGCTCCAAGCCCCATCCAGCCTGATCTCGTGTGAATATTGGGATATTAGAGCATGACAGGTCTGGGATGAACTACAGAGGAAGGGCTGATGCTTTGGAGGGGAATCACCAGAGAAATCCTAATTATTCCCTTTTTTTTCTTCCCAGCACCTGCATAAAATTGAGTTTATTTTCTAGTTTTTCTGGTTTATTTTCATGTTGCATAGTGTGGGCTGAGGGAAGCCCTTAAGGTAAAGGAGGATTTAAGGTGAAAGCACCTGCTGCTTCTGGCTGCAGAGGGTGAGGAGGAGGGTTTGTTCCTGCACCACTGAAGGATGCTGCTTGCTCTCCTTGGTCTCGTGCACTTCCCATATTTTTTCATTTCTCTGCCATGAGATGAGTCCTGCAGGGTGGACTGACCAGGTTGCTCCTGACCACAGTGTGTTCTTCATGGTGCAGGAGGGCTGCACTGATCTGAGCCAGCTTTAAGTGTATTCCAGCTCCTCACCCAAACCTCTCTTCTCTCCCTCCTTCTCTCCCTCCTTCTCTCCCTCCTTCTCTCCCTCCTTCTCTCCCTCCTTCTCTCTCTCCTTCTCTTTTAGACCATATTTTGGGCTGAAGTGACACTTTCTGTGCTCAGAGCTCTGACTGGCCCTGTCACATAGCTTGTGGCACTTCAGCAAACACTGCCTTCATCTGAAGGTCCCAACTTGCAGTGATAAAGATGGGGGAAACACCAGGTTGGAGATCTTAAACTCTCCCCCAGGAGATTTGATGCTAATAAAAAGTGCCAAAACCTCTGCCCTCTGTCTCTGAAGCAACTGCTCCTGACAAAGCCTGTGAAGTGTTACTGGGACTTCCATATGGAAACTTGATTGGTATCTGCACAAATTCTGCAACAGCCACATCAGATCCTGCTCTGAACTTCTGCAAAACACCCATCAGACTTCCAGAGGAGCTGAACAGCTTCTGCTGTCGCTTGTGGCATCTGCTGCCCTTCAAGCAGCGGGGGTGGCACTCGGTGAACATCAGGGAATGGGGAGGGAAGCAGCTGCCAGGGCTGGAGGCAGGGCTGGAGCTCAGAGGGAAGGTGCATCTGCCATGCACAGAGCCTGTGTCACCTCGAGGTCACCCTGCATTTGACAGGCGTGAATTGCTCATGGTTTCAAACTCCTGGCAGATGAAATAGGCTGAAGGATTCCAAACAGGAGTGGTCTGAGGCCTGGAGGTGGTTCAGTGACAAAGCAGACACCTGTCTGGGAGTGTAGTTCCTGTCCAGCCCAGGTTGGGGATTATTTGCAAGCCGAGTGTTTTGTCCGTGCCTTGCCCAAGGGACACGAGGCTCGGCTGCCTTTTGTTCTGCTCTTTCCTCCCCTAAAGAGGGAGGAACAGAGGATGCTTCCCTTGCCAGAGTCCTCGCTGACCTCTGCCCAACCCTCTGATCCTACTCCACCCTTGCCCTTCTTCCAGCTCCTGGGCTGCTTCTCTCCTGTCTCCAGCCCTCTCTGTTTTCAGAGGCCCCCCCCCGCCACCCTCTTATCAAACCAGTTTCAGTGGCTGGGGAGGGGAATAAATCATTTTCCCTGCTTGGCTTTTCCCTATTTACCCATCTAATTCCATTAGGACAGGGAGGAAAAGCTCAGTCATATTCTCAGAGCTGGGTGCTCAAACCATCCTTACGTGTCTCACATCTGACCCAGTGAGTGGGAAAGTTGGAGATGAAGCTCAGAATTTCCCTGAGGCTGCAATTCTGGATGTGGTTGAGGTGGAAAAAGCCTTCCCCAGGGTAATTTTTTTTTCCTTTGCAGGGCTGCCCAAACTCTCCTGGCACTGAGGAGAGTGTCAGCACTGTGGGTGCTCAGCTTTGAGGAGAGATTATGGTGTCCATCATGCATTTTGGAGGAACCAAACCCCAACTTTGGGACTTAGTTTGGCATTGAGATGCTTGTGTGGGACCTTGTAGTACTTCTGATGGCAGCAGGCACCTTGTCTGGCTGTTGTCCATCCCTCCAGGACATCCCTGCCACATCTGCCAGCAGAGATTCCATAGCTGGTGGTGCCCAGAGCATTCAGGTGTTTCCTGTACTTTCCTCACCTCACTTTTTTCTGTCTGGACAAGTTTCCATCGTGCAGGGATGCAAACACCCTAAGCTCTGCCAGCAGCAGAGGGTGATATCCTCGGTGTGCTTTGCTGGATAGGGACAGCAGCACCCTGCATGCTTTTTGAAGCCTTCAGAACACTTCTGACAGGGCTTATTCACATTTATTCCTGTCAAGCTGTAAGGTGAAGGAGGCAGAGATCAGGAGGGGGGTTAATCTGAGGGCCTTTATCAGGTTTCCCACACCTTTGATGAGCAGTTTAGGAGTCATCTGGAGGCTTGAAGCTCCTGCAGCCCCTTTGCACCCTCTGAGCCCTCTGGGGGGATGCTGAGCTCCATCAGCTCATGGCAGGAAATGCTGCAGCTCCTGTCCTGTGTCACCGAGTTCCTGTTTGTGGCCTCACTCCTCTGGGTTTGTGTTTTGTGGTGGAGAACTGCTGGCTCGATCCCTCAGAGGCAGCATGTGCTGCTTTCAGCTGCTGCCTCTACATTTGCTTATACGAGGCTTTAAAAAAAAGCCATCAATGTTTTAGTTTCCATTCAAGCCTCTGCCTTGAAGCTTCCCCTTTTCATTTCACTGTAGTGCCTAGAGCCAGCTAATGAAATATCTCCCTCCTGCTTCAAATTAGGCATAAAAGACTTGTTAGAAGATGAGGAGAAGCTGCTGAATAATCCTGGTAATGTAAAAATCGACATGCTATAATGTCCCTAATTCTCCTAATTAAACATGATACATGAGTGTGCTACAAGAGTCCTCCAGCTGCTCCATAATGAGATGTTGCAGGGACCAGTTTGCTGTTGGATGAGGCTGGGTTAAACTCTAATTAAAGCCTTGCAAAAGGCTAAGGAGTTGTCTGGTGTAATTAAGAAACTTGTCTCTCATTCTCAGTGCTGCCACCCCCAGTGACCTGCTCCTCTGCCCCGTGGGGAACTGTGGGTCTCTCTGTCCATATCAGGTGTCTCCTCGGAAACTTCTTTTATTTTTTTTTTTTAATTTTTCCACCTGTAGTTTCAAATTGCCACGTCGCAAACAGCGGCGCAGCCTTGGGTCAGCGGAGGTGTTGGGTTCGGGGTGGGCTGGGGCGCAACTCTTGCTTTTGGTGGTGTTTTTATGCAGCTTTTTCATCCTGGGGTGCTTTTTACCTGAAAGGGAGCAAGGTTTTGGGGCTGGGCCTTGCTGCCCACACCGTTGGCATGAGGGAAGAGCCCTTGAGGCCACCCCAAAACATGCTGGGGTGAGCGCCGCGGGCCTCACGGGGCCTCAGAGCGGCCCCTCACAAGGCCCCGGCGGCGGCAGAGGCCTCGCCAGCCATGGACTCGGACTCGGAATCCACGGACACTTCCTCCCTGCCAGCCACGGGCAAGGAGAGCCTGCGGCCCCCTCATGGCACCCCCCTCTCGTTGTCAGGGTACCTCAAGTGCGACACGGACGATGCGAAGGAGGAAGGGGCGAGCGAGGAGCTCTTCGACGGCGTCAACTCCACCATCGTGTCCGGGGACAGCATCCGCTTCTTTGTCAACGTCAACCTCGAGGGCACTCCCAGCGCCACCGGTGAGTGGCCACAAAAAAACAGGGATGGGAGGGGGGTTTGTTCCTGGTGGTGGGATTTCGTGGGATCACAGTGGGTTGGGTTGGAAGGGACCTTAAATGTCATTTCTTTAAGGGTAGGGACACTTTCCACTAGGCCAGGTTGCTCCAGGCCCGGTCCAACTCATCCCTGAACTTTGCTTCAGGCACAGTGTTTTAATATCCTCAGTACTGCCTGTGATAAATGGTGAGGGAGGAAAATAGCCAAGCCCTTCACCAAAAACTTCTGTCATTTTGTTTCATTTCATATGCGATTTTGAACTTCTTTTCTTCTGCACAAAATTAGACAAAATCCGTGTTCGCTTAATTTCCCATAAAAACCAGTGCTGATGCTTAATGAATCCTTTGAAAAGTAAAGCTGGAAGAGGTAGGGAATACAGATCTAAACTGAGATCCCATGTAGTGCCAAGCCAGGTCTGAGAAACAGAGGTTTTAGGAGAAGACAGAAATCAAGTCATACAGCTAAAGATTTTTTTTTTTGTGGCTGTTGGCTGTGACAATCTTGTTTAGCTGTAGGAACCATTTTATTTTTCTAGAAAATGTTTTCAATTTTAGTGAGATAAGTAGTTCTGAAGTTAGACAAAACTTAACCTTCTTTATTCCCTGCAAGTGTCCAAGGCCAGGTTGGACACTGGGGCTTGGAGCAACCTGGTCTGGTGGAAGGTGTCCCTGCCCATGGAAGGGGGGTGGAACTGGATTATCTTTAAGGTCCTTTCCCACCCATTTTGTGAAAGCTGGATTTTGTGGGATGTTCCTGGGAAAATGCAGCTCTCGGACACAGCAGCAGCCTGGATTTGTCCCAGCAGCTGGAGCCTGCCTGTGTGGGCTATTTTAGAGGTTAAATGCACAGGCTCTGGATTATTCTTGGTGTCACAGTGTCAGAGAGTCCTTTAAGTTTGTTAAAAGTTATTTTTAGGTTACATGCAAATCCCAATTGATCTGCAGTGAGCAGTTACCGGGCATGGTGATGCAGATTAGGCATGGCCTGGACCCCTGTTTGACTATCTTGGAGTCTGCTTTTTGACTCTTGAGCTATGACTTGAACTTAGGAATAATATCCAGCAATTTCCAAGCCTGCAATTTTACAAATGCCATCTTAATTGAAAGATTTAAGGGAGCTGTGCTCTGCTATGACAAGCCAGAACTTAATGCCGTGGGGTGCATTGTTTGGGGATGAGGAATGCAAGTGCTGTGGATTCTTCTGCATCTGAAGAAGTTCACTTTCCTTGTGTGTCCTCCTGGGCTTTTTTTGTTTTCTCTTCCATTCAAAACAGGACAAAAAAGGCTTCCTTATTTCCCTGAAGCACTGTTGTTTGTGCTGGTGCTATTAGTTGTATCCTTTTTTTTTTTTCAGCTGAGATTATTAGAATTTTAAAGGAAAAATGAGTTTCTGGTGTGCTGGGGTCCTGTTTCAAATGGAAGGCTGGAGATTTTTAAAATGAGCTTCAGGCAGAGCAAAAGCCCAAACTTTCAATAAGGGCATATGTGAAAAAAGAGATTTTTTTTTCCTCCTTTACAACATCAAAGTGATCCAGGTAGCCAAAATCCAACTTTTTCACTGTTAGGCAAAGAATTCATCAGAGTCCAGGTGTTGGAGTCATCTGGGCTATCAGTTCCTTTACAGAGATGGTTTTACTGGAGTTTCTTCCAGGCTGGATTTTATACACATCAAATCAGTCTGTGGCTGCCCAGGGCACAACTGATCCTCCTGGAGGGGTGACTTTTTGGGTGGCTGAGATGAGCCCCTTAAGCTCCTCCACGAAAAATACCCTGAACTTCTGAAAAAAATACCCAATTCCAAAACTGAGGTTTAATTTTGTCAGAGCCAAGGTGTGTCTGGGAGTGAATTGTTCCCTGCACAGAAATTCCCTTCCATCGCTGCCACTCTTTGGAAGCTTTGGGAGGTTTGTTTTCATGCTCAGGTTTTGATTTCCTAGAACAAAGCTGGAGCTGAACGTTTGCATGGATTGTCCAAGCTGGAAAGGAGGGGGAAATAAAAGTAGAGTGTTTCCAGGCAATGCCAGAAACCCCAACACCTCATTTCCTACCCCCGGGGAGCTGGTGCACCAGGATCCTACAGAATCCTCTGCTGCTCTGAAAACACAGAGGAAAACCAGGCATGGGAATGGAATCTTTGCATTCTCATCTATTTTTCCTGTGTTCTCCAAGCTGGGTGAAATGTTTGAGTCAAAATGTGCTCTCTTGGCTGAATGTGGTGCCCAAACTCTCTCCTGCTGGAGACTTTTTGGGTCAGCTGCTGTGAGGTTGCTGCCCACCTTAATACAGGGCTAAAAGATCCAGAATTCCCATTTAGGGAGGGGATGAGTTGGAACCCTGGGATGCAGGTGCTGGCAGACAGTGAAGGTGGAATTACAGATGCAGTGACAGCTCTGCATCATCCTGTTGAGCTGTTCCTCTCTGTGTGATGTGTGTGCAGCTCTCCATGAGCATAATTGGATGCTCTCCACTGTAATTCTGTTTTAAAAAGATCACTGTGTGGGATTATGCTTTGAGCCAGCAAAACACAGCATGACCCATAAAACTCCAACAATTGACCATTGACATAAAATACTGGGCTTTGTGCACAGGTGTGTGTAAAACAGGATGGCTTGAAGAAATCTGGGGTTCAAGGTATGGCCTGTCTTATTTTTAATTAATACTGGCTGCCTTTGCAGGGAATACTGAGCCCAAAGCAATGCAGATGCCTGAGCACCGAAATGCTGCTCAGTGGTGACATTTGGGTCATTTCTCCTGGGTGTTTCAATGCTTCCTTGCGTTAACTGATGAAAGTTTTTTTTTAATTCTCTTCTGCTTTTCATCCTTGTAACTTGGATTTTGGTGGTAACCAACATTTGTTTTCAGCAAATGTTCCTAGCTCTAACAGGAAGGTGGGTGTTTATCTGAAGCTGGAGGCTTTTGGACCTGGGATCTGCATTTTTGGGGGAAGATCAGGGTGGTTTTTAGGCTGAGGCTTTTTCTGAAGTCACAATAAATGTTTGCAAGTAAAATCACAGAATTGTTTGGGTGGGAAGTGACCTTTAAAGGTCATCTAGTCCAACCCCCCTGCAGTAAGCAGGAATGTTTTCCACTAGACCAGTTTGCTGCAAGTCCCATCCAACCTGGCCTTGGACACTTCTAGGGATCCAGGGGCAGCCACAGCTTCTCTGGGCAACTGGGCCTCACCACCCTCATTGTAAAAAAATTTCTTTTTCAAGTCTAATCTAAATGTCCTCTCTGTCAGTGGGAAGCCATTTCCCCGTTGTCCTGGCACTCCAGGCTTTTGTCCAGGAAAGCTTTATCTGCAGCACACCTGGAATTAAATCCTTGCAAATAAATGCAGCAATTTGGTTTAGGCTGGGCCTTAAATTTAATGGACAGGTGATGCAAGTGAGTCTTGGTAATAGGTAGGGACACATCCTTGCCATCAGTGACAGTGTTCTTATCTCCTTGGCAGCTCCCTTAAATCAGCCTGGCACATATTTTCATCATTTGGATCTTGTTTTTCTTTCAGTTTTATGTTTTAAACAGTCACTTGGATCTTGTTCTTGTAGTTTGGGCTTTTAAAACAGTTCTTTGGATGTTGTTGTAGTTTGAGGTTCTGAATGTTGTTTTTGTAGTTCGAGGCTCTGAAACAATTCATCTTCTCCTTACCCGCATTGCAAGAGGTTTTGCACAGTATTTCCTTAAATTTAGGCACAATTTATCAAGGATTTGTGGAGCTGTAGCTGCCTAACTTTTCCCACTTGCAGCTGATGCTCAGACTGGTGATATCAGCGGTGCCTCCAGCAGTTTTGCGAAGAACAAGGCAAACTCCTGCCAGCAGCGAGAAGCCAATTGGAAAGCAGGATGTGGCTCTGCCGGGGTGTGGGGGGGAAGCAGCGGAACACGAATTACGCTCCAGGAGAAATTAAAGGCCGTTCCACCCTGCGCACAATTGATCATTCCTAGATACAGAGAATCAACAGTTTCCTGTATCCCGCTCCACAGGCACACACGTGCACGCCCGCCGCCGCAAAACACGGCATCCAAGTCCTGGCCCAGCCCCTGCCCAGATGACTTTTTTCTTCAAGGGGACGAGGAGAAAAGCTGGATGCTGGCGCCAAGGATATTCCAGGGAGAGTAGCGTCCAGAGACAAGTGGTCTGGGCTTGAATGGGTATCACTCTGCACACAATAGTCACATTTCCTCACATTAATACCAAGGTCCTTTTTATGTCTCGAGGCACAATGCTGACCCACGCGTTCCATCTGATAACTCCTGTTTTAGCAGTTTGATGTCAGAGTGGGATGTTGGGCTCCCGAGGCTTCCTACCCTCTAATGGAAAGTGGATATACCGATTGTGTGCCGGGGAGGGGACGGCCTCCCTCCGAATTTCCTGACGAGGGTGTTTTCAAAGCGCTGCTTAGGAAGCCGAGGGAGGTGTGGGGGGAGCACGGGTGGTTCTGCACGGAGGCAGCGGCCTCCCTTCTCCGTGCTTCACCTTGGTGCTTTGGAGCAGCTAAATCCCCCCCCATGAGATTTAGAGTGCATGAAAATAAATGCACATTGTCCCCCTGCCCCAAATTGATTGACAGGTGGGTTTTTTAATGAAATATTCTGCTTTTATAGCACATGGGTGTGACAAGTGACACCTTGCCCCTAATCAGTCTCTGTGCTGTCGCCTCTCTTCACAGTTCCCCACCCAGGAGTGTGAGGGATGGTTCTTCACCTGCCCTGCTGTTTTTGCTGTTCCAGAACCCTTATTCCCACCTGCCTTTGGCCTGGGGATTTGTGAGATGAACCCAGCTGACTTCAGGCTCTTTGCCTCAGCTCAGCCCATCACCTGGGGAATGTGGGATAATGAAGGCACAGTTATTTATCTAACAATATTTAACCAAAATTACTCAAATCTGATGGTGATTAGTCCAGGCTCAGGGCAGCAAAGCAAAGAATCCCTCTGAGATCCTGTTTGTGCAATCCCTCACTGCCAGTGGTGTGTTAGAGGTGTCACCACTGCTCCTGACAAGCTCCTGTCATGCCATGTGGTGATGGGGTTTTATTTAAATATTTTTAAGGCATATTTGAAAAGCAGAACAGTTTTTTTCTGCTCACGGTGTGGTTTGACGCAAGCGGCTGAGTCTTAGATTTGGGCAGACCCCTGATAAAAAACAAAGATAAAATAGACTTTTTTTTTTTTAAGTAATAAGCCCTTAAAACCTTAAATGCTTCCACTCACACCGGGTCCTTGATATTTTTCAGGGAAAAACATGGAAATGCTAATTCAGTATTCTGCTCTGGTTTATTTTACTGTGCTTATATATATTTACTGTGAAGATGCACCAGGGAGTGTTTGTAGATGTAAAGAAATGTGCACAGCCAAAAAGCTCTTTTTCTCTAATTTCCACTCCTTTTATCTCAAAATAAAATACTGTCTTCAGATGCTGCAGGCATCCAGTGGTGGCTTTGCTCCAAAGGCTTTTGGATCTTCTCAGGTGTTAAGGGCAGCACTGGGGACCTGGATGAGGAAAGGGATGGAAAGGGATCCTGGGTGAAAGGAGATCTCTTAAGGCAAAAGGTGAAAAGCCTTAAACTTTGGTGTTTGACTTTCAGGGGTTTGTTTTCAGGCTTGCATGGCAGATGTTACCTAAGCAGGGGGTGGAGGGGAAGCAAGGAGGGGATTTTGTTTCTCTGGGTTGCTCTCAGGGGTATTGTTAGGGCAGCTGGGATGAAACTGAGCAAATAAACTTCCAAGCATTAAATCTCCTTGTTCACGTTGAAGTTGGATGGGGCCTGTTTGGAGAATGGTGGGAAATAAAAAGGAGTGACAGGGCCCTGAGTGTGCCACGAGTTCTGATGGTGACAATTCCTTGGTGTTGTCAGAACTGAGTTCCCTGGGAGTCGCTCGTGGCGTTCCCAGTAACGCTCCGTGCCTTTGTGCACGCATCCCAGAAATTCGGGATGCGCGTGGCGCCTTGATGTGCCTGCCAGGGGATGTCGGGGATGCGTTGCTGACTTTTTGACTTTTCCCCTGGGCAGGACCTGGAGCAGAGCCCAACAGATAAGCTCAGCCACCCCTGGCAGCTCTCCCTCAGCTGTGTGTGAGGACACACAATAATGCCCCTTGCTCGCTCGCTTGCCTAAAATAGGCTTTTGCTGCCTGCTCTGTCCGGCAAGGAGGGCCACAAAAATAGACGTGAAAATTTCACGTGGTCCTGACCTCCTCGTAGAGTTTCATTGTGCTTAATTGTGACATTCAGGTGTGAAATCTCAAATTACTGAGGTTTTCAAGTTGCTGCTCTTGGTAGTAAGATTTGGCTGAGGAGATTGACGGGGAGTTTCTTGTAGGCTGAATCCAGGGTTTTCTGTTTCCATGTCATCCCCATGAAGGGCTCCTCTGTGTGAAGTGCAAGGGCCAAGGGTGTTGACTCTTTTCACCCCCTCCTTGGCTGGAGGGAGGCAGGGATGGTGCTGTGGAGGAGGAGAAAATGAGTGGCAGGCTGGTGGTGGTTGGACTTGAGCTTTGGATGTGCCATGGGCAATCTCCTGCAGGGTTTGATCCCACATTGCCTGGCAGGAAATAAATGGATATTTATTGTGAGCAAGGCAGAAGAGCACTTTGTAAGTCTCTGTGTATTTTTCCCTTCCCTTTGTCATGTTCCAGTGGATTTGCTGCTATCCCTGAGTGATGTTGTAGCACTCCAGTGAACATTTAAGATACCAGCCCAGAGCTGGGATGACCGTATCCATCCATCTCCCTGCCTGGATTAAATCCGGGCCGTGTGGTGTTGGGGTGAATGATGAATGAGGCTCTGGGCTTTCCAAAGTGCCACCTCCATACCCAAAACAGCTTTTTTGAGAAGTTTGAAAGATCCTGCTCCAACAGATGCAATGAGATGTTTTTGCTTGTGTTGATAAAGCAGCCCTTGGTGCTCCTCCAGCTGGGTACGTGAGAGAGCTGTCAGCAAAGATTGATACACCTTGAAAATGATAAGAGGAACCAAGAGTTGCTGCCTGATAAAAGCACAACGAGAATTTCTGTTCCATTTCCATGTATCCATGAGGACAGGCTGCAGCTCTCTCTTCAGCATGTGCCTGCTATTGTTCAGAATTGTGGGTGTTTTTTGTCTCTCCAGAACTATTTCTTGCAAAAGCAGATAAACCAAAACATGTTTGCTCCTCAATGAATATTTATGGGCTTCCAAATCTCCCTGCATACTTCTGCATGTGTAATTAGGCTCGAAGTTGGGTAAGTGAGCATTGGAGAACTACAGATGTGAGAGCCTGGGGAAAATGCTTGATGTTTCTGGTTTATTTAGGTGCTTGCTTTTTAATAATAAATTGCACTTTTTAGATGAAACAGCTTGTGTTTTCCAAAAGGCGCATCAAAAGCAGGAATAATTGGGGCTGTTGCAGCAGCAGACTTGTCTGGTTAAGTGATGCTTTTAATCACATGTGCAGCATCCAAGTGAAATTTGGGAGAAGTTGGGTGATGTAACCGAAGCCTCTGAACCACCTCATTTTGTTTAGGGGGATATGAAGTCAATCCTTTCCCTCTTTTCTACAGCTCTGCTCCCACTTTTGAGTTGGAGCCTTTAAACCCCATTGAGGGCAAAACTCAAATTTCTGTTTGATCAGCAATGATTTTGTTTAAAGCAGCTTTCTGCATGCAAAAGATAATTAATTTTTTTTGGAGTCCTGGAGTTTTAACGCGAGTTGCACCCTCAGCTTATTTTTGGAGAGTAGCAGGGCTTGGCTTGAAGGTGCATGGCTAAGTCATGGGATTGCAGAAGCTCTTATAGGTTAGGATTTGGAAGTAGAGATCTGGAAAGGAAGCAAAACCCTCATCTGAATAACTGTAACTCCGTGTTACATCTCTGTAGTTTTCCACAGCTTGGCCTCTGGAAAAGTTTTGGTCTTCAGTGGTTTTTTTCCATGCTGCTGCTGCACTCATTCGATTAAAGCTGTTCATGTGTTTCATTGTGGTAGCAGCTCAGGCTTTTGGGGGGTTTTTGGAGAACTTAAGGAGAAGGATGCCAAGCTGGAAGTGTTCAAAAAAGTGTTGGATGGGGCTTGGAGTAACCTGGTCAAGTGGAAGGTGACCTTGATGGTCTTTAAGGTCCCTTCCAACCCAAACCATTCCGTGATTCTCTGCACAGAAAGTACCTGTGGGACAAATAATGCCACAGAGAGGCTGCCTTGGCTGCAAGGAGTGGGCTTTTGGCAACCCCAGCTTGGTTTTGTTTTGTTTTGTAGCTGATACCCAAAAAATACTTCGTAGTTACTCCAAGAAAATGTTATTGTTGGCGCTTGGAAGTTTGAAGTGGGAATTTCCCGGGTTCCCCCATCCTGTGTATTCAATGACATTTACTAGTCCCTAAACAGCAGTTTTCTTTCCCAAGAGCTGTGTTGCTTTCTCCTCAGATTTATGGAGGCAGCGTGGTGAGTTGACAGGACATTAATGTGCTCATCTTGGAGTCACTGCCTGCAATCCCTTGGAAGTGCCTGGCTGTTATTGTTGACTCCTTAACGAGGACAAGGAGGGTTTCCAAATGAGGGTGACTCATGAAATCGTAGCCTCAATCTATCAAACAACGATGCATTGGATTAAATGATTACTTCAGGGATTAGGAGTTAGATTTTTGGGGAGGTGGAGAGGGAGGGAGAGAAGGGAAGAGTAAAAATACATCAGAGTTACAAAAACCCAGCCAAAAAAAGCTGCAAGACGCAATCCCCTAGTGATCAGATAATGCCAATCCTGCACTTGGTTCACGCTTCCAAAACGGGAGATGTTGTAAAAATTGAATCTCTGCTTTTCTCTAGCAATCATCCCGTGCCAAGAGAATGATGCTTCACCTCCTCCTGAGCCTCCTGCTCAGCTCCTGCTGCCTGTCAGGTACCTCTGATAGTAACACTCTTCTGATGTGGTTTTTTTTTCCCTTCTTTCCAGCTGAAAGTGAAGGTGCTGGCTGCGTGTTACTGCACACATCAAGGAAGGTAAGTAGAGCTGCTGTGTGACCAATTTGGTATTTTCATCATAAGTACAGAAAAGGATCTTGAAACACACTGAGGGGCTGCTTATCACTGGCCTAAGCAAAAGGCATTTAAATGCTTCTTCTCTTGAATTCCTCTCCCTTTCTTTAAACCTAAAAAGCCACGTGCTGCTCATTCTCAGAACAATTTCTCTGTAATTCTGATTGTTCCACTGCTTTTTGTCCCGGACAATTCCTTGACATGTTAGTTCATCACTTTCTCTTCTGCAGCTGCCTCCACAGGGATCCAAGTGTGTGCTGTAGAGGTCCTGGCTGCTGAGCTCCTCTGGAGCTGGAAGCAGAGACACCCAGCAGACATGGCTGGGATTTGGTTCCCTCTTTATTCCAGCTAATCAGTTGTCCTTCACGAGGTTCAGCAGGAGTGAAATCCCTGGAAACAAGCAGGCTAGGAGGAGGATTAGGAGCCCACACTTAGTTTACACTTGCTTCTGAGGCTAGCTCACTAATGATAAGGTGAAAGTGCAAAAAAAACCTCTTTAGGCTTTGTTATTCCAAACCTTCAGCTATGGAAGGGCACAGAAAGTACTCAGGGAGAAACTGGGTTGATATTTTAATGACTTCCCAGTGAGGGTGGGGAGGCCCTGGCACAGCGTGCCCAGAGATGCTGTGACTGCCCCTGGGTCCCTGGAAGTGTCCAAGGCCAGGCTGGACAGAGCTTGGAGCAATCTGGGATAGTGAAGGTGTGGCACTGGGTGATCTTTGAGGTCCCTTCCAACCCAACCCATTCTTTAATTCTCTGATTCTGTATTTAGTACCAAGTGAAGTTTTGTCTTTAGGGTTGTGAGGCTCGTGGTGCATTAAGTTGTTTTGACTTCTTGCCTCAGGGCTGGAAGGGAGTGGCTGTTGTCATGGGAACTTGTAGCATCACTGATCCTGGTAAATCACAGAATCATTTAGGTTGGAAAAACCCTCTAAGGTCACCAAATCCAGCCATTGCCCCAGCACTGCCAAGGCCACCACTGACATGTCCCCAAGTGCCACACCCACATGGCTTTTAAATCCCTTCCGGGATGGGGACTCCACTACAGCCCTGGGCAGTTGTTCCAGTGCCTGAGATCTTGGATTTCAGGCTTTGTTGCAGGTTGTAACTTGAGGTCTTAGTTTGTGTAGCCTTGTAAGCTTTGGGGGCTTTGTAGGGAATCCCAGAGAGCTCTTTAATTCTGCTTTGCTTTAGGACTCTAAGACAGCTCAAATCCTGAAAAGGTATTTCAGAAGGCTGAATTAGTAGTGGGAGGAAATGTGTGATAGCTTTAGAAACCTTTTCCCCAAGTGAACAAAAAACCCCAAAACAAATAAATACCAAAGAAAGCACTACCCAAAACAAAACCACCACCAAAAAAAAAATTTAAACATTATTTAGTATAGAATCATGGAAAGTTAAAATAAGCAATTCCATGCTCAGGAATGAAAATGTCTTTATCCCTAATTTATCTTGTCTAATCCCAGTGCCAAGGTTCTCAGTCATGCACACTTGACTGAAAGTAACCTGAGAACTTAATCACTTAAAAGTGCAAATTCTAAGCCCAAATGCAGGATCTGCCTCTGATAAGAAACAGTTGGAAACTGCTAACTCATAAGTGTCTCTTCTATTTTGTTTTTCCTTTTCAGAGCTGTAGGAGTCTTGCTTTTTCTGGCCTACAGTTCATGCTTGAGCATTTTAGTGCACTGTGGAGCCACAAATACCAAAGAGCTTTAGCAGGGCTTGAGAAAAAGACACTTTTGCCAGTTTTTCCCTCCAGGGAGGATGAGTGGAAATTTTGTGCTTCAAATGCAAAGGAAATTGGGACCTGACTCATGGAGGAGATGGCTCCAAGTGTCTGGGAAGGGGGAATCACCAGCAGAGAAGTGAGAGGCTTTGTCTGGGGAGGTTTCCCTGTCTCTGGTGGAAGCCTGTGGTTCTGGAAGGGCAGTTTGTGTCTTAGGCAATTTGCTATCTAGCAGGGCACTTGGTGGGCAGGAATAAAGGTTCTTCACACAGTCTGAGCATTTAATCACCATCACAAAGTGGTTCTGAGGGAATTGGCCCAAAGGACCATGGCAGCAGCCCAGGCACAGCTCTGCTCTGGTGAAGGGGATTTTTTGGACACCACAAAAAATTTGCTGGTGGCTCTGAGTGAAGGTGTCTCCCAAGCAGCCAGCCAGGAGAGAGCTTGCATTTTGAGCCTTGTCAACGAGTTAGAATGTGTGATTTTGGCCTGCCTGAAGTCAGGGGAGGCTGTTTCAGTGTTTTCCCGTTTTTTGGCACAACAGCCTCTGTTCCTGTCACGGTGCAACGTGGAGCTTTGCAATCAAGGATGCCCAGAGCTGTTCAAATGACTCTTGGGTAGCTGACTTGGGTTTCTTCCTAAGCAGTTTCCAGCATCAAGTTTCCAGCATCAGGTTTCCTGGTGTGACTTGACTATCCAGCTAAAAATATTAGTGAGGGAGCATTCATTAATCTCCCCTGAACCCAGTGGGGGTCCTGGCTGGAACAGTTGTGCCTGAGCTGTTGCTGAGGCTTTGCTGTGCCAGTGCTTCCAGTAATTTGATTTTGGTGTGTCTCAGGGAGTGATGGATTTCTCTCCTTTCATGGTGGCTGCTTGCCTTGTGATGTTTAATGTGCATAAAGCCTCTTTAAGCTCAGAGAGTAGATTTAGATTGGATGTTAGAGATGATCCCTGTGAGGGTGGTGAAGCCCTGGCACAGGCTGCCCAGAGGAGCTGTGGCTATCCCTGGAAATGTCCAAGGCCAGGTTGGATGGGCCTTGGAGCAACCTGGGCTAGTGGAAAGTGTCCCTGCCCATGGCAGGGATTGGAACTGGATGAGTTTTGAGTTCCCTTCCAGCCCAAACCATTCCATGACTCTATAATGCCTTCCCTAGTCTTAGGGAGTGATAATAATGATAAATGGGTGATAAATATGAGTCTTCCCCCTGTTTCCTATAAAGAACTGACAGCAGGGAAATGAAACAGCCATGGGGCATGGAAAGTTATTTTCCCAAGGCATTGCTTGGAGCCTGTGGCTCAGCTGGAGCTGAATCCTCCTGCCTTGCAGTGAGCTGCTGGTGCTGTCAAGCACAGCTCAGTGCAGGATCAGTATTGATTGAGATGAACTGGGGCCTTCCAGCACCTGAAGGGAGCTACAAGAAAGATAGGAAGAGATAACTTAGAATAATCTGGAGTGACAGGACAAGGGGAAATGGCTTCAGACTGAAAGAGAGTAGGCTTAGACTGGATATTAGGAAAACATTCTTTATCGTGAAGATGATGAGGCCCTGGCACAGGGTGCCCAGGGAAGCTGTGTCTGCCCCACCCTGGAAGTGTCCAAGGCCAGGTTGGACAGTGCTCTGAGCAACCTGGGATAGTGGAAGGTGTCCCCGCCCATGGCAGGGCATTGGAACTGGATAATCTTTAAGGTCCCTTCAACCCAAACCATTCTGTGATTCTGTGATCTGGGCAGATAACCCACATGAATGCCTTTGATTAATTTTTTGCTGTCCCTCACCTTTCTCCTTCTGCTGTTCTGCTTCTGATTGCTTCTCTCGTGCAGTAGTTGGTGACACAAAGCCACCTTTGCTATTTTGAAAACTCTTGTTCCAGGTGTGTGTTAATCTGCTCTCAGTTTGAGACAGACTCACTGCTTGCACTTCTGAGGTGGAGTTGTAGCTGTGTCACCGTCTCCTCTCCTACGAGCAGATGGCTCCAAAGCCTTGGGGGTGGGAGCTGAAACGCTTCAGAGAATCCTCCCTCTCAAGGATACTGTGGAAAGAGTGATTGATGCAAAGTAAAACAGTGCTAATTGCAATGGATGTGTACTGACAACTTGATAGTTGCTGTGATAATTACAGTAATTAAGGAGATGTTAGCATTTTTTTGCCTGTGTCTATAAATGGAAAAGGTAAGAGAGAGTCTGCATGGAAGGAGAGGACCCATGAGTCAGGCTCTGGGATGGCCCTGTACCCTGGGGGAAACGTGGCAGGGTCCTGGCTGTGGAGGCAGCTGGGGATGAGATTTGTAAAAGCAATTCAGAGCTTGGTTCTTCCTGAGCTTGAGGGGAGCTGAGGGTTTCAATGTCTCTTGACAATCTGGTTCTCAGCATCACAAATTGAGCCTGGCAGCTTTCCCATGGGAAGGAAGATCCATAGAACAGATCAGTTCCCATTTCCTCACTCAGGCTGTTGAAGGAGAGGGCCAGGACTGCCAGCCCTCCTTGTCCAGTGCTTGTGTGTGGATTTCCAAGGACTGTGTAATGGGAACGAGACATTTGTAGTTTGATCACTCAATTATTATCACCTTCCCAGCTGGCAGGTACGGGAAGGAGTTGAGGTTCTGGAACACATGTTACAGACAGGTAGAAAAATTATAAAATAAAAAGCCTCATAAAATCAGGCCTGCTCTGCTAAATTAATAGCTGGCCTGTCACTTCTTCTAAGTGCAGCTAGTACTTTGCAAGTTCTCAGTCAAAAACATCTTGAAAATGAGAGTTTGTTAACACAACAGTCTATTTCTAGGGTTAAAAACAAGTGCACCTATATAAACAATAAGATCAGTCCCATAAGAATCAGTGAAGAAAATATGTAAACAATTCAAGAACAGAGAGATTTGATAAACAAGTAAAATATATTTTACTAACCAATAGAGTAATAAGCAAGAAAGCTATTAACCAATTATTGATAAACAAGTAGCATATCTTTTACTAACCAATAGAGTAATTAGCAAGAAAGCTATTAACCAATTAAAGTTGCTCATGAGGGCTGTAAAAACTGTATAAAATGAGCTCATTGAGGCTGTCTCTTCCATCTCAAGGCCAGTAAGTCTGGGACAGCAGAAGGAACCAGCAGAGAGCTGGGATAGTTTCAGCCTCTGCTGTCTTTTATTTATTATTGCTTTAAAGCTAAATCTACAAAGGAAGAAAACTTCCATGGAAGTGGAAAGAACAGAAATTTAGCAAATGTCAGAAAAGTTGATGGGCTGGATGGCATTCCCCACCTCCCACTTCAGGTTCCCTACCTGGGAGCACTGGGGGCAGATGGTTCCCAGTTTGAGGACAACTGGGTTGACTTGGCACTGAGATTCATACTGGTAATTTTTCATGTTGCTGAGCTCAGTGTCCATTTCTCCCAAGTAACTTTCCCACGTTTTTTCAAACTTCCTGAATTACTTGAACCTAAAGAAGATTTTAAATGCTACCTTAAGTGTTTTTGCTTTTAGACCAACTTATCCTACTTTATTCTAGGCTAAAAAAAAAACAACCACAAAACAACCTTTTTTTTTTAATTCTGCTTTCTGTGTCAGGGTATAAATGGTACCTGGGCATTCACCTGTTGGCATACTGTTAGGATAAGCCTTGAAAATGCAAACCTTCAATGCATTAATGCATAAAATGCCTTTTCTCCTGTGATCTGAATGGCCGATAGAATCTTTGGTTGGGTGGTAACCTCAGCAAAACTGCTTGGGAAGGACCCAGATTCTACTCTGCTGGTTTTGTGTACAGCTGTCTCATGCTCTGACCTTTTCTCAACACAGTACCTGAAATTAAAGAATTTTGAGGAGGAGGTCAGAGCCCAGCGAGACCTGGATGGCTTCTTGGCCAGAGCCAGCATCATCCTGGATGAAACAGCCACGTCCTTGGACGATGTTCTCCGGGAGATGCTGAAACACTTCGCCGAGGATCCTGAGAACATGGAGCCCAGCTGCAACTTCGAAAAAATCATGAACACTTTATTCACAGATTCAGGGACCCCACGGGAAGGGAACGGTAATCAGCTCTTGGTTTGCTTTAGCTGGTGGGCTGCTCTTCATTTGCCATCCTTGCTGTGGTGGGGTGCTGGACACTCACTGTATGGTCCCCAGGCTTGCATGTTGCATGTGACCCCGTGGGTTGATTTTTTTCCCATGTCACTCAGACTGAAGGGCCTCATTTCTCCAGGGTTTTTGTGTTTTGGTGGAGTCTTGCCCCTGTTTCATTAGAGATCACCCATTGTGGTTCTCTCTGGGGTGAGGAGCCAGCAGCACTGGGGTGTCTTGTCTGCGTGGACCCTTTTGGTTTGCTTGTCCTTGTCAGCAGTGGCTCCTTTGCCTTGTGATTCTCCACCTGAATTCACACAGGCTGGGGAATTTTGCCTGTTTTGGATGAGTAATTGGGGAGGGTTGATCCCTTTGTGTCACTCCCAGCCCATTGGAGGAGATTTGAGACACTTGATTTTCCTCCAGAAGCTCAACCGGGGCAGCCCTAGCCAACGTTGTTGGCTCTGGTGTCACCTTAAGCTATCAACAAATGTTGTAGTGTAGTCTAAAAAACACTGCCTTTTAGCCCAAGATGTGAAGAAGCTTAACTGAGCATTGTTTCTCTGTAGGCACCCCTGATGTTTCAGAGTCAACAGGAATGAATGTACAAACATGTCCATCGCACCTCAAATGTAACTGTCACAGCCTGAGTGAATTTGTTTAACAGATATGTCAAGTCCTGAGCATGTAGTAAGCATGTTCATGCTTTGGTTACTTCTTGCTACCTGTCTTAGAGCTTCGCATTTGTAATCCCTTTAATTTAGGCTTTCTGCCAATAAAGAACAAAAAGTAAGTAGTGCCATAAACTAGTGTGAGAGCAGTAGCTGGGAAGAGGGGGAGAGAGGGCAGGGGAATGGGAAGGTGACACCCCTCCCAGTCCTGTCTGTGTGTGTGTGGTGGATAATGCTAATCTAATAACCCAGTACTGCAGTAGGATGATGTTGGGAGGAGAAAGCAGCTGCTTTTCTAAGCTGTGAATAGTTTAAGGACACAGTTCAAAAGCAGCAGGACAAATGTTTCCATCTCTCTCTGTCAGCCCCCACCCCTGCATCAGTCCATTGGGCAGATAGGAATGCTTGGGATTAGTAGTCAGCTTCCATTTAGAAAGCAATGTTATTTACAGCTGCAGAATAAATGAGGACAGCCTGTGATGTTTCCCTCTCTTCTCTTCCCAGTTCACCTCTTATCAGACACAATTCAAGGGGTCACAGCCACAGTCACGGGGGTGCAGTATCAGCAGTCCTGGCTCTGTATCATGTAAGTACCTGAGTTAGATGAGCAAAATCACTGACATCCAAACCTCTTCCTGCTGCTGGGAGGAGCAGAGGTTCAGAATGTGCCCTTTTGGGTTAAGATGGTGGTGCTTGTTCCATCCATCCTGTGGGATCTGTCTCTCTCTGGGCTGCTTCTCTTTGCAAACACATGCAGTAGGTGACCACAGCCCCTCCAGGGCATTCAGCTCTTGGATGTTATAGAAATCTGCTGTTAACAAGCTAAGAATGCTGAAAAAATGAGCCAGAAAATGCTAATTACTGAGAAATGCTAATAAAGGAACTTCTCAAAGGGACAAGCAAACTAGTTCATGGGCTGCTTTGCCTGCCAAAGTCTGGGAGCCTGGACCAAAAGATTTCTTAGGTCCTTTGATGGAACCATCCAAACTTTGTAGCTGAAAATTGAAGTCAGACATTCCATGCTATTTAGACACTGATTACTTTGTCTGACAATTAATTTGGACGCTGATTAATTGTCAACACTGTTAAACATTGGAGGAGCAGGCCCTTAAGAGCTCTGTCACCTGGGATTTATGAGATGTGGTGGCTTCACCCCAGCTTGCACTTGACCAGAACTGGGGTTTGAAGTTATTGTCTCCAAGTCAGGCCTGTGGGGTGAGCCAGGCTGTCCCTTCACAAGGGACAGGCCAGAACCTGAGTCCCTGAGCCAACCAAGGCAGTGCCTTTTTGACTCTGTTGCTTTATTCCTGTGCAGTCTTAAAGTCCAGTTGTCAAGAAATATGTTAATTCCCAGAGAAATGGCTGGGATATGTGGGATAGGTGCCTAAAGGCATGCACATATTTTAGCCTTCACAGCCAGTTTGCTGAGACAACTGTCACAGTAGTTTTCCTTCTGCTTGCACTTCTTCTCCTGCCCTCTGCTTATGGCTGGGGAAAATGGAGAGAAATAGAGGATTTAAAAAAAAAATCAAAAAGGAGACAATACCATCAACAAACAAGGAAAAATCTCCCCCTTGTTTTGAATCTCTTATGAAGGAGAAGGATGTGATCTCCATGTGAAAAAGAAGTGATGGCATATCAGGGTTGTGTCCTGAGAGAGAAGAGAGCTGGATGATGTTTTGTGCTTTGTGTGCTACCTTACACCTGGCACGTACAGAGCAGGACAACAAAGAAGAAAATGAGTTTATAAAGTGAAATGGTGTCAACCAAGAGGACTTTGGGGCAGTTTTCTCCTCTTTGGATGCCATAGGAAGGGTAACAGCAGTAAGGATATGTAGGTGCTGCTGATACAGAGGATGGAAATTTCTCCTGTGGGGTGAGACAGCTCTGTGGAGGGTTTTGGGGAGTGTTGCCTTAACACCAAAGCATTTTAAAGGTCAGGATACAAATGCTGTGATTACATACATGAGACTGAAAAGGGTGGGTTCAGCCTGTTAGGAAAGTGAGCCAGGGCTTTAAATGCATCCATGTGAGTAATTCTGGCTTCCATGACAAGAGATGATTTAAAAAATAAGCTCACAGCCTGAAGGTGTCTTGTGCAAAACTTTCCTTGTTTCTTCCTTTTGTTGCTCTGAAGAGGGAGAAGAAAGTGGTGGGAAAGCAATGATGAGTTATTAACTATAATTATCTAATTATTGCACTGTATTTCTGCTGGAGTTATTGTGCAACAGATTGTGAACCATATTTTTAGATCTTACATTTTTCTTGAAGTCAGATTGCAAAACAGCTTCCAAACCTCTGAAGTAAAAGGAATTTGTTGATGAAAAAATTTTCCATATGAGTGGGAAGAACCTTTAAGATATCTGCTATTCTTTATCCTTGCATTTGGTCTATACTCTGCTAAATTTTAAATTAGCACTGCTGGCTTAGTGCACCTTAACCAACTTCTAATTCCTGGTGGATGAGATTGAATTGATATAATAAGATTATATTAATGAGGAAGAACAGCTCAGAGATAAGGTTTTGGTGGTGTTGTTTCTGCATAGATGATGAGGGGAAATACAGCTGAAATTAGTTTAGGGTGAGAAAGGAAGGAATTTTGTAGGATATTCACTGAGTTGTGCAGAGCCTGGCTGCAGAAGAATATTCCTAATGGAGACAAAAATATGTTTCCCTCTCCTTTGTGCTGGAAAGAAGGCTCTTATTTCTTACCTGACTTATCCTCTGTTAGAAGAGCAGTGGGGAAAACCTGGGGTTGAAATAATTGTTCTGCTTCTGTTGGATTTGGTGCTTTTCTGATGGTTTCGGGTCTAGGAAAGCTCCAGCAAGGTCAGACATCCCATATGGATCTGGGCTTCAGCCACAGGGCAGAACAAACCCTTGAGGAACTGAAGATCTCAAGATTTCAATGTTCCAGTGAAGTCCAGGAAAACAACTGAGTTCTGATTCTCTGCAGGCTTTAGGGGTGGTTTTGTCAGGAATGGCCAAAACCTGATCTTGCTGAGGCCACACCAGGATACATCAGCTTATGGAAAACTTAGGGTTCTTCTCTTAAAGTGAGAGCTGAGAGTATCACAGCCTCTCATGCCCCAGTGACCAGCAGCGTCCAGCTCTGGAAAAATGAAAGTTTCTATTTGTGTACATGGTCATTTCCTAACTAGAAAGCAAATCTTGAGAGTTATAGATGAGCTTCATCAGCCCAGGACAAGATCTCATACCTTTGAAACCATGGACAAAACTCTTTTTTCCTTCTATCCCAGCATTTGCCAGAACAGGAAGACATAAATTGGCCCAGAGATCTCCTGCTGCTTCCCTGGGAAGCTGCTACTGGTTGTTTCCTTGGAGAACCTGGGATGAGGGATGGTCCTGTCCCAGAGTGGGGAGTGCTGGACTGTTTTCCTCAGTTATTTGAGTGAGGAAGCTCAGCTGCTGGTAGGAGCTGCAGCATGGAATGACTGAAGCAGGCAGAGGTGCTGCCCGGAGGGTGCTTGGAGCTCCCCCTGAAGCACCCAGACCTGCCATGATCCCAGCACAGAGGGGTAAACTGGATGCTTTCCATGTCTGGACTGGGAAAAATGGGCAAGAAGCTCCAGTGGGAGCTGCTGGTTTTGGTGTTGCAGTTTTGTGCCTCAAAAAGGCCAAGAACCCCTCCTTATCCCATGAAGAAGTGACTCTATCACAAGCCAAGTCCTGTCACACCCCACTCCTTCTTTAACTGCCTGACAAATGAAGATGAAAATTTTTTTAATGATTTTTAGTTTTTTCCTCTTGGAGTGAAGGATGTATGGTTTTAAAACAGCTTAACTGGGTGCTTGGTGGATTTTTCTCCCTCATGTCCTGCTAGGAGAAACATCAGCTCAATGGGTTATGGAACAAATATCCCTGAGCTGCTGGAACCCCCCAGGCATCCCAGCTTCCAGGCTGTATTCTCCCTGCCAGCAGATTGATATAACTGCTGATGTCCAGAGCTGAATCCTTAGAAAAACATGAAATCAAGCTGCTCCATAGTCTGGATGGAGTAGTTGTAGAGCCATTTCTTCTGGCTGGATTGCTAAGGCACATGGACTGGGCATTAAACTGATTTCCTAAAGTTGTTTTAACAGGCAGAGCAGAGGGGGGAAAAGCCTCTCTGCAAGCAAAGAGTGGCTCAGTGGTTTGTCTGCTCTGTGTTGCTATAGAATTTCTGCCTTTGATGTAGCCTGTCATGGCAGTGACTCCTGTGGAGGAGTTTAACTCAGAAAAACCCAGGTAGCCTCTCAAAAATAGGTATTGTGAGATGATACTGGATAACCAGCAAGGCTGCTGTTGAGATAATCAAAATTTGAGGAGTAAGAGCCCAAATTTAATGTATTTCTGTGAAAGATGTGACTGGTGTCTCTCTCAACAGAAGTAATGCAAGTCCATTTCATGTGTTTAAGGATTTTTCCAGCCCCAGAGGTCTGTGAGTCTTTCTAGAAAAGTCACATTGTCTCTGATTTAGCTGTTGAATAGATTGCAAATAGAGATGCTTCAGTTGCTGTCTCTTCCTCAGATTATTCTTTTAAAGGGCAAAATGGGAAATTAAAACAGTTGGACTGCTTAAAACAAATATTTTCATTTAGAGGAATGATTACAAGATTTGGAGCCTTGTAAGCAAGAGCCTCTTCTCCAGAATTTACAACCATCATCTCTCAAGTGTTCTCTGGGCTCAGAGAACCATATAATTTTTTTAAGGGCCTCTCCATCCTTTTTGGATTTTCCCAGATTATGCTAGAGAGCTGAAGCTTTTGCAGGTGCTGTTTTATGAAGAGAAAAGCTCAAATTCAACCTCTGCATTAGGAATTTGGTTCCTGAAGAAGAAAGATGGCTTGTTTTGCTACCTGCAGGGTCTGTGCAGGGATGAGATGTCTCCTTATAGAATCATGAAGGTTGGAAAAGTCCAACCATTAACACAGAACCACCGTGTTCACCTTAAACCATGGCCCAAGTGCCACAGCCAACATCTGGCAAGTGTTCTTTGAACTCAGAGAACCAATTAATTTTCTTTTAAAGGCCTCTCCTCCCTGTGCTGGGCCATCCCAGGTGGTGCTGGAGAGCTCCTACAGGTGCTGTGTGCTGTAAAGGAGTTCTTAATACACAGTGAGCTGGAGGAAATCCTTCCCCCTGGAGAGGATGAGTCTTCCTGGAGCCCAGCAAGGTGCATTTGCCAGGCCAAAAGGACTTCCAGCCTGGAGTGGGGGTGTTGTGGCTGAGACCAGCCTGTGCCAAGCTGTGGGTGAGCTGACTGGCCTGGCCACAGCTTCGTTCCTCACTTGCAGATCCTGGTTTCTCAAAGCTGGTGCCTGGAGCTGCTCGGCAAAGGAAGATTTATTGGCAGTGGTTGAGAACAAGAAGTGTCATTGTTGTTCTGTGTGGGGACAGGAAAAGGCTGGCTGGCTGATTACCTCTGCTGGGCACTTTTTCATACTGCAAGGGATAATTTGTTTCTGAATTAATTTCCTTTCTTGCCCTTTTAAAAGAGGGTTTCTGTTTCTCTTAGGTCTCCATAATTTGACCCTTTTTATGATTTGGTTGAGCAATGTGTTATTACTCTGATAACATCTTGGGTGTGGGGCAGACCTGGGGCACGTGGGACTCGGTGGATCTGGGATTTTGGTGGAGCACTGCCAGTTCTCACCATCCCAGTGCCACCCTCAGCACCACCAGAGGCAGAGAAGAGCACAGGGAAGCAGAATTTGTGCTATAATTTAAATGCCCTTTTTACAAGCTCAATTATTGGGGGATCAAGATAAAACTGCTGAGAACACAACCTGGCATCTCATTAAATCATAGTCCAGCATTTCCTGGGGTGACTAATACTGGGTGAAAATAGATTTTTCAGCTTTCTGGCCAAACCAAGGGAGAATCAAATGTAGCTCAACTCAAACCAAAAAGGAACTTGGAGGCTTTGACCAAACCAGACTTGATTTAGAGTCAGCTGAAAATGTCTTGCTAGTTCTCAGGTTTTTGGGGCTTTAGCTATTTACCCTCCAGCTTTTTTTTTGCTTTTTTTTTTCTTAGTGGGAATTTAAGTGCTACTTAAAAAAAAAAAAAAAACAAAAAAACAAGGTTGTTTCATTTTGAAAGTGATTTTCTTCTTGGCCTGAGCTGTGCTGACTTTTACCTGTGGTCTTGCTTGACTTGAGATTTCTCCATGTGAACCAAGGAACTTTTTTTTTGTGTCTTTTACAAATATTTGCACAATTCTGGTTGGGACTGCAGTTTAGGTTTGTATTGTATTTGTATCTGGATTCTGGAATTAAAACAAAAGTGGGAGCTGTAAGTGCTACACCAGGGAATAAGATTTGAGTCAGCTAAATAATGGTTTAAATTTGAAGAAAAGCTTGAGCTGCTGAATGATACATGGGCAGGAGTGACTTGGCCTTGCACTGGAAGTATTGAAACATCATTTTTTCCCACAAATAAATGGATATAACAGAGGGAGAGCAGACTGAGATGAGGCTGCTTTCTGCACTGTTTCTCCCCTCCATGCAGCCAGGCTCAGGAACATCCCATCTTCTCTGTGGCACCTGTTTAAATCTGGTTTTAATCAGGTTTGTCCTCACTAAATCAACTCCAGCCTGATTTGTAAAGGTGTTCTTGATCTAAATTATTTGTACATTGACCTAAGTGTTGGAAATTCTCAGTTTTAGTGGTGTGATATTGGGATTTAGATCCATGTGTCAGTGTCCATAGAGTTCTTTACAGAGGAGCTGGAGGAGACTCTCAGAAGTGTGAGGAACCTCAAACTCCAGCACTCTGGATAAAACTATTTGAGATGAAAAGGGTTGATAATGACAGTGAATTTCTTGGTGTCTTATAAATGTGCTCTGTGTGAAATCTTGCAGTACTGTGGGATCCTCTTCTTGCCCAGTCCCTCAGCTTAAGGAAACGGTGAACTCTTGACTAAGAGAAACACAAATTTTTGGTGGCTGCCATGAAAATGATCTTGTGTATGAGAGAGACCCAATAGCAAAGCTCAGTTTTTTACAGTCCAGTTTTCCCTCTGTACCCAAGAAGTTCTTGAAGCTGGGATTGTGGCACTGCTGGCAGGACTCCAGTCTCTGGAAAACACAGCCCTGGTGACAATTCATGGAGCTGAAACATAACCTTGTCACTCCAGGGAGAAAGAAAACTCCAGAACATGTGGCTTGCTTCATTATTGCACTTTATAATAGGCTTTTCCAAGTTGCTTTGTACTTCAGTGGTTTCTTGCTTGGTCAGGTCCTGCCTGGTGCACATGGTAGGGAAGGGATGATGTCTGGGAAGTGTTGGTACAGCTCTGTGAGCCACAGGTGCTGATACCTGCTGCTGGCCATGTCTGGGATAGAAATGATGTCCAAAATGCCCAGCAGACCTTTCTCTTCAAAACAGATTCATTGATGAACTTGATGCCTCAAGTTTTAGCTTTTATATTTTTCAGATTCTGTGCTGCTTTAGTGTGTGGGTCTGGGCTTCACATTAAGTGTTGGTGAGCTCTCTTCACCTAGTAGGGAGACAAGACAATTCCTTCTCCAGCTGGGCACCAAGGACAAATGATCCAAATCTCAGGCCCAAGAGCACAAACAACGTGGGCTGAAGAGAGAAAAACAAGCAGGATGGGACTGCATGGGCTAAAGCTGGAACTGGACAATGAACTGCAAGATGCAAATGGAGCAGAACTGATCAAAGTGAGAGCCCCCGTGAGCGGCCGTGCATTTTGTGACTACTTTGGTTCATCTTGGGTGTAGCCCTGGCTGGGCTCTTGTGCTGCCCAAGGTAGATCTGTTGAGGCATTCTAATAAATCCCTACTTTATTCTTTAGCTCTGTCTAGTCTCTGTTCTAGGGCAGCCTTCACAAGGCATCAAGCTCAGCAGCTGAGGTATGCAAATGCTGAGAACTGAGCTCAGAATTAATGCTAATGGTGCAGTAATCATTCACTGCTGGTGACCAGGTGGGTGAAGGTGAGAGAACTGAAGGTGTTGGGCCACTTGAAGGTTCTCCAGTTGTCCCAAAGCCCAGAGTTCATGTCCCCTCTGCCTTGTTGAGCTGTAACACAAGGAGACTTGTCTGCTGTCCAGCCACAGCTGGATTGCAACCAGGGGCTTGGCTATGGTTGTGAAAACAAGTGTAGCTTGCACTCTATTTTCAATTACTTCAAAAGATATTTATTCCTCACCTTAGGACTTGCCTTGATCTTTCCCTCTTCCAAAGCTGATTCAAGTACAAAAAGAACAAGAGGCTGTGGTGAAGGGAAGTTAGGAAATAAATTAAACAGTGTCATCTTTCTCATGCTCTGTATTGTTCTAATTAAGCTCTCAGACAAGTGTCTCTATGAGATTAATTTATAGAAGCAGGCTGCTTCCAGTCTGAGATCAAGAAGTCAAACTCAGTAAGAAAATACTTGATGGTGTGATTTTTAATTTTTTTTAAATGCAAATAGTGAAGAACTTGATAGAAAATAAAACGTGGTCCAGACTAGGACATCTGCAGCCAAAGATCTTGTTAATGGATCAGCCCTCAGGGTGCATGGGCATGAGAATACATCTTGAAAGGAAGGAAATAAGATGGGATTATGGAAGAGAAATTAGAGAAATAAATCCTCCTGTTGGAGGACTGTGATAGGTGCTTGTTAGATGAACAAATAGAGCAAGCAGCTGAAATAACTTTGAACCAGGTAAAAGGAGGGGAAAATCACTGTGAGGTAGGAAAACACTTCCATACCTCTTCCAGGTGTCTGTAGGCAAGCCCTGTGTGCATTTTTCACCAGTGGTTTACAGAAGGGTTGGGAAGTGGTTGGTGGCTTTAAAGGGAACAGGAGAGCTGCATGCCAGGCTGGCATTGCCCTGCTGCCCCTGCAGCAAGCCCCAGAGTTTCCCAGCAGGAAAAGTGGCAGCTAAGCAGGTCCCAGCTCTGATTAAATATCCCAGGGTGGGGACAGACCTGGACTCTCACAGCCTCTGGAGATGATCCCTGTGTTTATTCCGCACAACTTTTTTTGCTAGTCTTGGTTCTGGGAGTCAAACATCCATCCCATCCCCTGGATCACAGCCAAGGATTTCCCTCCAAGCACTAATCCTCTCTCTGTGGTTCTTGAGCAGGGAGGTCAGCCTGGTTTCTTTAACACTTGGGAGCCAGAAAGGGGAAAACAACAGCTGGGAGCAAATGGGGAAAGCCATTACAACAGAGAGGTCTGCCTGAGGCAGAAGTGGGCGTATATTGGCTTGGCATCTTGCCTTAGTGTTTCCAGAAGCACCTTGGGAGATCAGGTGAAATGAAGTGTAATCTGCTTTCCAATAATGCAGGTGTTTTTTAATAAGAGGTTTTTTTGTGTGTGTGTGTGTGTAGAAGCTTCTATAGCTCTGCAAGTACTTGGTGTGTTGTGCTCTCTGTCATTTGTTTTCTTGGCTGTTAAAAAGCAGCTGGAGGAAAAGGCAGAATACACCTCGAAATCTTGAAAGGTATTTCCCATAAAAACATGGATGTCAAATTGTACAAAAGGAAGCAGAATTGGGCTAATAGTAACTAAAAGTTTAACACTTCAGAAGTCTTCAACCAACATCATCATGTGTTTCTCAAAGGTGAAATGTGTTTTTATACCTTGTGCACCAGGGGAGATCACGCCTGGTGTTGTGGGGCCCAGTCTGACAATCCCATTTTCCCCCACAGTTGCACTATAAAGTCCCTTCAGCGACGTCACGTTTGCATCAGCCGCCTGGAGAGGCCTCAGAACTGGGGTGAGAACTCCTGTGAAGTCAGATTTGTGATACTGGTCCTGGCTCCTCCCAAGATGGTGAGTTTTGTCTTCTTGCTCCATAACTTCAGGAGGTTCTCCTGAGTTTGCTTTTCCTTGGGCTCCTCCAAGGGTTAATAAATGTTGTTTTTGAAACAGAAGGGGATGTGAAAAGGCCTGAGGTCTTCTCAGCAGCTGTCAAGATGATTTATCCTGTTGGTTGAGGGGTGGATTGGTGGGCTGTGTCCTTGTCTCATGATCTGTATCCTGATGGGGAGAACACTCTGTAGTCCCCATACACACCTGGGATGCCCTTAACACCCCATGGATTCCCCTCTCCAGCTGGAGCTGCTATTTTTAGAAGTAAGAAATGCAGTTCCTCACTAAAGCCAAGCTTTTGAGAGGCCCTTATGAGGCTACAGCTGGTGCCCCAGGGCAAAGGTCTGGGTTGCTTCCCAACAAACTTCCCTGATGGGGCTGACATTTTCCCTGCACGTGTGGCTGCAGCAGCTGGAAGTGATGTAGCCAAGAGGAAGATGATTCTGTTTTTGAGCTCTCTTGCAGTGAGGGTGAGACTTTCTGGGAGCTGCAGTGCTTTTAAGGTCAGCCTGTCCCTGAGGCTCTTTGGACCTTTCAGAGCTTTTAGCACCTGAAACAGCAAAGTTAAAGCTTGCTCAGGTTCTGGTTCTTCGGTGTAGACAAGAATGGCACAGTAGAACACTTTAACTGCAATCAGAATATCAGAGTTGGAAGGGACCCACAAGGATCATCCAAGTGTGACTCTGATATCATGGGGTGCATCAAGGTTAATTGGGGATCACCATCCTGTCTTCCTAGAAAGCACTGGCCTGACCAAGGTGGTTCTTCCAGCTGATGGCTGAATGGTTCAAAGCTCAAGACCTTTTCACACTCCAGCTGGCTGTTTACACCTTGGGGCTGCTGGGTCTGTGCTCCTGGGAGGTGCTGGAGAGGTTGGGGACCTTTCCTGGGACAGGATATGTCCTGATTCAATTTCCTGCTCTTCAATGCTATCTGTGTGACCTTGGGACCTGCTGGTCTGGCCTGTCTCCTCCCCCCTTCACCACCACCCATGTTTAAATGGGAATACTGGTGTTTCCTTCTTTCCCAGGATTTCTGGCAGGTCTTTCCCAACCGAGCCACTCAATGCTTTTGGCATCGACCTCGAAGCCAACAGGCTGAAAACATATTGATGTTCCTTGTGCAAAGCAGGAGGGAGAACACCTGGAGCTGTGTGCAGTTCCATGGATCTGTCCCTCATTGTTATCTCGGGCCAGCTACGTGCAAAGCACCCGGCGAACGGCTCCGCATCCGCTCGGATCCCGAGAGTTTGCAATTCCAATGGTCAGCATCAAATTAAGGGAAGGGAGTGGAGGCCAACAGAGCTTGCACTTGCCAATGTGCTTTTTTATTTTAAATGGGTTGGTGGAGCCAGCCCCAAGTGCGCATTTCTGGTGCAGCAGTTAAAATAATTAACCTGCTGACAGCAACACATTCAATGGAGGGGGAGGAAAGTCCACAAAATGGGCATTTGTTATGCTGGGAATCCAGATCCTTGGCCTTGCTAACATGGAGGAAGGGAAAAAAAAGAATTTTCCTGCAAATATCTATCCTCTCTAAACTGTTCATCTCCTTGGTAAAGGAAAAATGGGAAGAGCGTTGGGAATGTTGAAGCAATCATTGCACATCCAGCCCAAGGATTGTTGCTTCTTAGAGGTGAAAGGTGGAGCCTCCTCTGTGATGGCAAAGCCAGGCTGGTTCACAGACTCTAAAAGCAAGCCCCAGGCAAAATCCTTCACTTAAATCCAAATCTCTCCCTAGAAACTTAAATTGAATGTGCCCTAGGGAGTGTTTGACTGGACATTCTTGGTGATGGAATCCCAGAATGGTTTGGGACATTTAAGGCAATCTCATTCCAACCTCTGCCATGTTCAGGGACACCTTCCACTGTCCCAGGTTGCTCCAAGACCTGTCCAGCCTCGCCTTGAACACTCCAGGGATGGGGCAGCCACAGTTTTTCAGAGCAAGTGGAAGATGGGGCAGCCACAATTTTTCTGAGCAAGTGGAAGAGAGGAGGGTGATGTGAGTGATGGAGGAAGGACAGTGTTAGCAATGACTCTGGGACCAGCTCAGTGCCACCCACGCCTGCGCTTCTGCGTCACCCACGCTGAATTATTTGGTTGTGTCCATGGAGAAATTGTTCATCTGTTCAGTTGTGAATCATGAGAAGCAATTGGGATCAATCACAGATGCTCACTCTTCTTTTCACAGCAGAGTGAGGAGCTTGGAGATTCTCCAGGGCTGGGGAATGTTTGGGTGTCTCTGGTAGCTGCTGCATGATGAGTGTGGAGTGTAGAAGAGGTGGGTGGGTTAAAACTTGGCATCAGAAGGAGCTTTTAATGAGCTGTGGTTCTGTGTAATTTAGTCTTGGCAAGTATCTTACCTGTCCTGGCCACAGTAGGAGCAGGTGAGCAGGTCAGGGCCTGGGGAGATTGGATTTGGTGGGTTTGTGCAGGGGTGGGGACCTCAGCCTCCTTCACTCTTCCCTTTGCTTTTAATTTCCTGCAGAAGTAAAGCAGCTTGGATTCTGTTGGAAGCTGGACCCCCACAGATCAGGCCTGTGTCTCACAGAAATAATAAATCCTGAAAATAAGCACTTTTTTCATGTCTGCAAGACTCCTGTCCCTTCCAAACATTTAGTGAAGACAGACAAGAGCTCCTTGTGTGTGTTCCCAGCTGTTTTTTCCCATCCTTTCCTCTGTGCCAGTGGTTATTTGAGCTGAGAGCTCTCAATCTCCACTTGTGCTGCCAGAATTGCCCCAGAGTGGCCAAATGAGTTGAGTTTTAATGCCCAGAAAATAGGAATCAGATGAGCACAATAATCTCAGTCTTTCAGATAAGACATCAGTACCTGCAGAAACCTTGACTGCAGCACCCTTCTACCCCAGGAGCAGCAATGCTGAGGTGCTGTTAAGTAGCAAAGATTTTTGCCTTGTCTTGAAGGGAAACCAGGGATAAAATGCACACTCAGCATGATTCAGCTTTGGATTGGTTTCTGGGAAGTTGATCAAGTAAAGATCAATCAGGGCTTCAGGACCTGTGTTGGTGCCTCCACAGGATTCTGCTGTGGATGTGTGTTCATCTGCAACAGCTTCCACATGTGCCCTCCTCCCTCAGGTCTCTCTGGGATCCTGGGAGCCGGGCAGGTTCCTCTTCAGAGGGATAAATTATGGGATTTACCTTTCAGAAGTGAAATTAAATGATTTTACAAGCACTTTTTCTGTCTTTTTTTTTTCCCCTGCTCAGAAAAGCACCAAAACAGCCACAGAAGTGGGCAGGACCTTTGCCACGATGTTTTCAGACATAACCTTCCGGCAGAAGCTTCTGGAAACCAAAACTGAGGAGGAGTTCAAGGAGGCCTTGGTGCACCAACGCCACTTGCTGACGGTGGCCAACCAGAGACCCTCAGGAATGAAAGATGGGCACAAGTCACACGGTAACAAACAACTCAAGGTGAGGCTTGGCCAGCACCTCTGCCATGCCCTGGTGTCCAAATCCATCAATCGAAGGGGATTTGGGGTGAGGAGATGAACACTTGAGGCCAGTGGATGCGGCAGCATTCCCAGCAAGCTCCCAACACCGAGGCTTCCCCAGACTTCTGCTGTGTGCACATCCACCTTCCTCAGATTCTGCTGTAAATCTCCAAAAAGCCACTTTAAAGAGGCAGGTGCTGAAGGGATGCAGAGCACTTGGGGGTTGAAATGGTTACAGAACTTTGATTCCAGATGCTTAGTCAAGGGTGGGATTAATGGATCCCTGCTCCTTGTCAGTCCAAGGTACTTAATCCTTACAATCAGAAGGCTCTGAAGGAAGCTGCTGCTTGTCTTTCCTGCAGCCAAAAGGCTTCTTGGCCATCTCTGCACGGTAATTTCACTTAAAAGTTGCCTGTCAGTATTTGGCCTGAATTCTCCCTGTTTGATCTGTAGCTCTGTAAAACATTACTTGCTTTGTACTTTAAAGTTTGAGGGAAATGCTGTAACTCAGCTTTCTTTTCTGGAATTTCCTGTGTGTTGGTCATTGCTTTGTTTTTCCGTTCAGAAATCCATTCTTTAAGCAGACAGCATACCTGAAAAACAAACTGTGTCATCTCCAGCATGCTGCTCCTGTCTCTGCATTACAAATAACCCCAAAGCTTTGGGTTGCTTATAGTGCAGGAGCTGCTTCACTTATCACTTTTTTTTCCCCCCTGGAATAGATTTAAGGGGTTTGATCTGCACATCTGGAAATGAGCAAAGCTCATGTTTTCCCTGCAGAATCCCCTTGCTTATAGGTAGTGCTTTGAACTTTGCTAGACCCCATATCTGCTCTTAACTTTGCAGAACAAGTCCTGAAACCCTCTTTAAACCCAGGTCATGCAAGGCAGGGATCTTTGGAGTAGTAATTTACCTAAAGTAGGTTTAACCCTCTATACCTGGCCTTTCAAATGGGTTTTTGTTAGAGCAGTTAAAGTGTCTGACTTTGTCTTTTGCTAAAAATAGTAAAAAAAATGTCTCCAGAGGGTTTTCTGCTCTGTGGCTTGGTGAGGAGGGCTGGATGAGACACTGAGCTTGTAGATTTTGGCCCTGAGACTGGTGATTCCTGCTGGCCTGCTTGGAAAAGCAGCCTTGGCCAGGCAGAATCCTCATTTCTCCAAGCCAGTGCTGTAGAGGGTGACACTTCTTCCTTCAGCTCTTGCTTTTGGCATTGACAGTTGTGGGCCTGGATTTGCTGAAGTGTTGTTTTTTTAAAACCATTTTATCCTTGAGCTCTTGGGAGATGCAGCCTCTGTATCCCCACCTTGCCCTGCCAGGACAAGGAGCTGGGAAAGGAAATTTCCTGGCAAGCCAAGGTTTGCCTAGAGAAGTGAGGTTGATTTGAGCTCCTAGGCTGGATTCCTCAGCTCCTGAGACCCATCTCCAGCATCTCCTCCCTTGTGGGGAGGAAGCATTTAATATGAGCACAAACCCATGTGAGACCAGGAGTGTAATTTCAACCTGTCAGCCACCCCCAGAGAAATAAACACCCTCAGTGGAGCCCCTGGACTGTGACAAGTGAGCTCTCAGGAAGGTGTAAAGTCTCTGGGTGACAGGAAAATCTGACCTCCTGGGTCCTGCAGTGATGGGAGAGGAAACAGGCCTTAAATTCTGGGTGTGAGTGGGATTTTTGCAAGTGCTTGTTTTTACCTCTGTTGAAATACTGAGGGGGATGTGACAGTCACATTCCCTGCTGTGCCTACAGCACTGTCACTTTGCCTTGGCTCATCTCAGAGGATTATTTAGGCAAGGCTATGTACTCAATCATAATTAAGTCAGCCTGAAATCCTCTTGTTTACTGAGGCATCTAATTGTGATTTTGTTCATGGAGGAGCCCCTAGCAGCTGTGATGTTTTTCTGGCTGTGATTTTGTGTCCTGTGTGGATTTGCTGAGGGGGCTGTGTGTGCTCAGCATCAGCAGGAGAGGGATACAGATGATGCAGTGATTTTGCACAGACTCATGTCCCTGATCTCTGTAAAATACTCCTGCAGCCCCCCAGCACTTTTGGGGAGGGCTGAGGAAGGGTCAGAGTTGTTGGAGCAGATTTTTTCTGTTTGGCTTTGTAGCTGCTAAGTGCTGGCTTAGCCTCTTCCTCTAACCCAAATAATGGCAAGAAGCTGGGAGAGATTTGTAGAATGCAAAGTGGAAAAATTCATGAACTTCATCTATTTGGCTAGGTTGGGGGATAAAAGTGAAACCAAAAAAGGCTGTAACTTTGGAGGCCAGTAAACTTAGTCTTTTGCATTTTGTGGTTTTTTATCTTTTGTACTCAGCCTTTTAGCAGCCTCCTACTGGAAGGAGACCTGCAGGAGGGCTGGAGAGGGACTTCTTCAAGGGTGTGGAGTGACAGGAGAGGGGGGAATGGCATTAAGAGGTAGATTTAGATGGGATATTAGGAAGAAATCCTTCCCTGTGAGACCCTGGCACAGGTGCCCAGAGAAGCTGTGGCTGCCCCTGGATCCCTGGAAGTGCCCAAGGCCAGGCTGGACAGGGCTTGCAACAACCTGGGCTAGTGGAAGGGGTCCCTGCCTGTGGCAGGGAGTGGACCTGGGGGGGCTTTGAGGTCCCTTCCAGCCCAGACCATTCTGTGATTCTGTGATATCTCTGGTGCAGCCCAGGTTGAGTCTGAGGGTAGAGAGCAGAGAGGAAAGCTCACAGGAGGATCAGCCCAACAGAAGGAACAGCTTTTCCTACTGGTGAGGTTCCACTGACACCCCCTACCCTCGTTTCACACTCACACACACAAGAAATGAGTGCATGAAGAAATCAGGGCGAGTCTTAAACATAACCCTGGTGCCTTGTGGGATGAGTTAGGCAGTGCTTTCCTCCTCAGCACACTCCCAGCTCCCTGGAACAGGCTTTGTTCCCCAGAGCCCTCTCCCTGCTGCCCCAGGCCAGCAGCAGCCACGCTCCTCCTTCCCTGGAAGATGAGACACCCCGAGCATCCTTTTCCCCGTGCTCACTGCAGCATGATAAGTAAACATCCCAGTCTGAGGCCATTGTGATTCTCTGGCTGACTCATGCCTTCAGGAATCTTTTTCTGGGGGGAAAAATTAAATTGCTTTTCGAGTGCATCTGGCTTTGATGTCCAAATCTGCCACCAAATATGGTTGAAGCACAGAGATTTTTCGGAAATGCTTAAAATGCAGATGTTTTGCTGGTGTCTGCTGGCAACACATCTGTCTGCTCATCCTGGTTAGAGTTGAAACTGTCCTAAAGTTCGAAAAGTCCTACAGGTGCATTGGCAAATTGCAACAGAATTGACTTAAATAGCTGAAATCTGAGATGATATGGTCACTGATAAAGGAGCTGGTCCTCTTTTGCATCCCAAACCCAGTGATTGCTGTGCCCAGTATATTCCTTCTAAAGGAGAAGATTCCCTTCTTTATTTTGTTTGTGGTTCCAATTTCCCAGGTGCTGCAAACAGGTGAGTCCCAGGAGAGAAGGCAAAGCTGTGTGTAGTCCATTAAATGAGCACTATACCTTTCTAAAGCAGTCATTTTTATCAGTTTCCACATGAAGCAGCCAAAGGAAGAGCTCCCTGCTGCTTTGAGATGATCTGTCGGTGTAAATTTTGTGTCTGTGATTTTTATTTCCCCCCTTACACTCTCTAGCAGAGGTTATAAGTCTTCTGTGCCTGGTTCTGCAACAAATACATGAAATGTTTTAGCTGAGGCAGCTGGGGTTGTTATCACTGCATAAAGGTGCATTTGATTTTCAGAGTGGTTTGTGTGCTCTGAGAGTAACAGGAAAAAAAAAATCTGACAGGTGCCTCATTTGTGAGTGTTGCCTACCCTGATGCTTTCCATGTGCTTTCCATAAGGAAGGAGTTGTGAGGATTGGGAGGCTGAGAGTCAACAGCAGCTGTCACATCTTCCTGACAAGCTCCTCATTGCCTGTGCTGAGCAGTAGATCCTATCAGTAATCCCACTGCACCTTGCAGGCCCCCAAACCAGGAATAAAAGGGAACATGTTGGATTTTTGGAACCCTTCCTCAGTGTTTTTATTGTGTTTTAATGGGCAGAAATTATGGCTTGGTTGTGGGGATTTATTCAAGCTTTTCCCTGTTGATGGAGTTTGAGGTGGAGACAGCCTAAATTCCCTCACATCTCTTTGAGGTCTCCCTTTGCCATGGCATTGCCAAGGAAGAGGCACTTGCTGGGGATCCTCTTTCAGAGGTTTCAGGTGGATTTAGGGGAATTTTTGTGCTGGCATCTAAAGGAAAAGTTATGTGGAGGGATGGGGAAGGCACCTCAGACGTGTTTAACCCCAGGGCACCCAATGTCTGATCCATCCAGTGGATCCTCAGCTCCCTCACCTGCAAAACAGGGATGCAGATAGGAATGGGAGGGGGAAAAGGGAAGGAAGGGAGGAAAACAGGGTGGTCTGGGGGATTTTCTCTTTTACAATGCTATGAGGATATAAATTGAATCCCGGCGAGTTTATTTTTATTATCATGACAAGATGGGATTTGAATGCCCTATTCAAAAGGAGCCCTCTCGCTCCTATCAGGGTTGAATAAGGAGCTTAATCTCTTTAACAATGCACGAGCCTTTACACTGACACAGCACTTCCTTCCTTTCTTCAGCTGCACGACTTTCTCAATATTGGCAAGGGGATTTCTGATGACATTGCACGAAGATTCCCAGTGTACGCGCTGGACTTCACCGATGGTACGTTGGCCAATGTTTATGGAAGCGCTGCCCCGATTGGGGATTTTTTTTTTGTGATGTGATGTCCTGTTTACAGTGTGCATTCAATGTGTGCTTTGATATGTGTAACAGCTCTCCTGGCCCTTGTTTAAAAGGGTGTTTTGGCAAAAGCCTGTGAATGGGCAGCGTGGAGCACTAGAGATGAGGCTCCTGCAGCGTTTCCTTAATGAAGGTGCTGGCTGTGCATGGATGAGGATTTTAATTTTTATTAAGCAGTGATTAAATGGATCAATTATTGCCGTGTGTAGACTCAGATCAACTCCTTGCAATCTAATTACTCAGCACTGGCCTGATAGGCCCTTTCTGCTGCCTCTGCAAGTTAGCTCCACACTAATTATAGTGATGCTGTGGGAGTTGAGAACGCTTAAACAAAATGTGAGCTGCAGTAACTTCAGCCCGGTGTTGTGAAAAACAGGATACGGCTCGTCCGCTGCCGCCAGATCACAGGAGCAGCACACAGTGTTTATAGTGAGCCTCAGCTTGATGCAGCTCCCACTGTGGCCTTGGGGTGTTTAAGAGTTGTTTTCTCCCTTTTCACTCACAGACTTTCACTTTCTTGAAGGCTGGGCGGAATCTTCAGGGCAAAGCGGGATTACGGAGCCCCAGCCTGATATCAAAACGTGTTTCATGCAGCTTGTTGGGGAGCTGGTTAATATATTCAATCTCATACCCAGAAAGTTCAAATAAAACAGAGAATTAAAGTGTAAGCAGGGAGAGCCTTGGAGATTTATCAGATAAAGCAGGAATTTATCCTGTCCTGCTGTTAAATCCACCTTAGCTCAAGTGTGTGTCCCTGCCTTCCTCAGTGCACAAGTGCTGTGAAGGCTCATGAGATGAGGGTGATCTTACTTGGATTAGGCATAAAAAAAACCAAGATGCCCACCCAAACCCAAATTTTCAGAGTCTTTTCTTGCAAAGCCACGTTCCACAGGCAGCTTAAGCTTCAGAGAAGCCTGGCCAAGGCTGTGGATGTGTGTCCTCACTCCCTTCCAACCTGCAGAGGAATGTGAATGAGATGTTGGCTTAGCACAGGGGTTGAGTGCTGGGTGCTTTCTCCAGGTGCTTTGGCACTGCTGGGATGAAACTTATTTGCAGGAGACTTGTTGTGATGGGAGGGCTCATGCTGATTTCTCTGGGATTTCAGGGTGTTTTAAGGAGGACAGGGGATGTAAAATAATTTTCAGGGGAGCAGCAAGGATTTGGATAAAACAGAAACTTGGCATGTGCATCACTGGCCTCAGGTCTGGCAGGGGACTTCAGCTCCCAATCTGGACACTTCATCCCTTTAGCTGTTGCTTTCTAGAGCTGTCAAAGGCTCATTTTTCATTTTAAAAGGATATTGAAGCACTTGAGAAGGGAACTGCTGCAGAAGTGCCTTGTGGGGACCCATGCTCACCTCAAGACAGAGCAGTGTCTGCTGTGCCTGCCTGAGCCCAGCAGGCACAAAACCATCAGATTTTGGTCCTGCAGCCAATTCTGGCTGTAGCAGACTTGGAAGCCCCCTTCAGGGTCCATATTGTGGTTCTGACTGCATCCAAATGACCCTGTGGGTGCTGCCTCAGCCCTGGGCTCTCAGCTGTGAGCCCTGCAGGCTTTGCACACACTGATGTACAGAATGGGCATTAAAATTGAGATAAAATGCAGCCACAGGTTAAAAAGTGTCAGTGTTTTGTAATACAGCTTCTGGAGAGTGGAAAAGAGCCCAGTGAAACTCCAGAACTACTTCAGCTCAAATGGGATGTTCTCACTGTAGGAGCAGTTGTGCCCTTTCAATAGGAGATGGGGAAAAGGGATTTTCTAAAAACCACTGTATGTTAGTGTGGCCATTTCTTCCCAGAAACCAGAAATTAGGATGAATTCTTTAAGGAACTGCTTGAAATGAAAAGCAGATGGAGCATGAAGCATCTGCCATAAACCACTGAGACTGAAGGTGATCAGGAATGTGAAATTCCTGGAGCATCTCAAAGCAGTGGTGCATCAGAACATGAGGGATTTGAACTATCCCAGTATCTGCACTCCAGACAGCCACATGTGCACCATCAAAGAGCTCTGAATTACAAAGATGCTGGGTTTTGAATGGTTGGAGTCTCTAAATCCTCAATCTGAGAAGCATCCTGGGGTTTGGGGTTAGACAGATAAACCCATCAGGGACAGGGTGATAAATAATGAGGCTTTTTGTAGGACCAGCAAATCTTTGGCCAGTTGGAGTTTTCTGGGATTGGTCCTCTTCACACACTGCACAAATTATCCTTAAAGGAAAAGTCTTTCTCTTTTTTTTTTTCCCTTTTACTCCAGATTAGGAACTTGTCAGCTTCATTTTGTGGCAAAGTCTTGTGCATTTTACTGAATGGGTCAAAGGATCAAGGAGAGTTTTCTAAACTTTTTTTCCAGGATTTTGGTGATAAAGATGGCTTTTAATAGATGTTTCCAGCAGGAGCATCTGAAGATGAACAGTTGGGTTATGCTGAGCCTGAGAACTCCTGTAGTTTTCCTTTAAACTGGAATTTACTCCATTTGGCTGTGACCTTTGTGTGTAGGATTGTCTCTTAAAAAACCAGTGTGACTGAACCTCATCCTGATCTTGTCAAATTGGCTCAAAGCACTTGTGTGTCAATTTTATTACTCTTTAAGCCTCAAATTGGAACTTCCAGAAATTTCTTTATATTGAGGCTGGTTTGAGTGAAAGGGGATTCTGCCTGGACTCAGATACAAGATTTCTGAAACTCCTGAAAGCTGCTGTCCTCATTCTTCAGTGTTATCTTCTGGTACAACACAGAGGAACAAACACAGTTGCAGTGCCTGAAGTGCCCAGTGGGAAATGTGAGGTGCCTGAGATTTTTGTGGTGAGCTTTGTTGCTGTGTTCTTACATATCCGTATTCCTTCACCTCCTGGGGAGGGAAGATGAAGGAAAAAGAGGAGAACTGAGGTTTATTCTCTTTCTCCCCATTTTTTTCTGGGCCTGTGTGTTTGATACCTGTCTGTGATGGGTGGATTTCTCCCTGTCCTTGGTCCTGCAGAGGGTCCCTAACCAGCTCCTGAGGTCTGCTGGCAGCACCCTTGGGATGTGCTGTGGTGTTTTGCAGGAGGGAGATCTCCAAAGCTCCCTGCAATGTGGGCATGCTTAGATGGAAGGCTTGAAAACCTTGGAGAAATGGGATTTGAATGAGAACTTTTGTTTTGCTGGCTGTCTAAGGTAGTTCAGAGCTTAAACCTTGATCTGAACCCAGAGCTGAAATGTTGACCATGGACTGGTTTTGGTGTGTGCCAAATCCTCATCAGCTTTCCTGCCTGGTTGCCTTGGCCACCTTGTGTGTCAGGATTCCATTCCTGGGGAAGGAGGGGAAATAAAGGGATTGCAGATCCCTTCTCTTCCGTGCCTCTCCTGCCCTAGATCAGATATGAGGGAGCTCCTGCAGCCCTTCATCCCTAAATATCATCTGGGTGCCAAAGTTTAACATCCTGAACTTGTCATGAATCCCCAAAACATCCAGCCTGGGTTGCTTTGGGGTCTCTTTGTGTCAGTGGTGGATGGGAATGTTCTAAGGATGCATCATGTTTTGTTGATGGATATTTCCTTCCAAGAGACCCAGGATTTCTTGGAAAATGGGCTGAAGGAAGTGAGATGGAAAGGGAAAGGACTGAGCCTTGATCTGATTTTTCATGCCTCTCTGCTCTCAGCATATGCTTGGCTTCTGCTCCAAACTCCCTGAGTGGATTTCCTTTTTCAGTTGAGTTCTTAGTCCCACTTGTTCTGTGATTTACTCCTCACAGGACTTCAGGGAAGATTCATCTTCACAACACTGGGCAGAGTCCAGCAACCCTCACATAAATGAAAGCCCAGCTTGAGGGCATTAGGAGAAGTTTGTAATTCTGAGTTTTACAATGTTTTTAATATGAAAATGGTTTTGTTGTTTTGTTTTTTTTTAATTAGGGCTTTGATGACCTTGCTGCTGTGCTGCAGGTCAGTGTAATTAAACTCTCTTTTCATGGGATATTTCAGAGAATTGGGAAGAAATGTTAACAGGCAGTTCAGAGAATGTCCATCAGTTGTGATTTTGATTTAGTAAATATACAATTAATAGACTTCAGGAGCTGTAAACCCAGTTTTTAGGGCTGCTGGTAGTTAACTTACTGCTGTGGAATCCCAAGGAAAGTGAGGACAGAATTGCTGAAGTTTCCCCTGAAACTGTAACCTTGTCTCTACAAACTGTGACATTTCAGAAATCCAGGCAGGTAAAATGGAGCTGTCACGTTGATGAACATAATTGCTCCCCATTCCAGTGTGTAGCTATAACTTAATTTCAGGGGAATGCTCCTGTAATAATCAGCTACTCAAATTCTACAGCTGGACCAAGAGTTGATTTTTATGCTATAAATTTCCATGGTGCAGGTGGAGTGACACATTTTTCAGTGGCTTTATGAGCCTGTCACAGATGAAATGCCATCATAATGCAGCTCACCACCTTCTGAATGAAGCCACAGCAGTCCATGGGCTGCAGAACATCCTGAAAATGTTTCACCAGATGTTGGTTTTAAAAAGGCAGAAAGGTAAATTGTGGTTAGTGCTGGATTTCAGTGCCTGTGGCTGTACAGGTGGATCTGTACAAGGAGAGGCAGTGTTTGGTCGTGGCTGCAATAAAGGAGTGAGCAATCAGCTTTGGGAAGGAGTGTGTTTAATCTGGTGTAATTATTGTCTCCATTACAAAGTGAATTTTGCTGCCCACCAGAAGGATTCTTGATCCTAGAATCTTATCTGGCTGATTATGGATTAAAGAAAGTGCTGGAAGTCTTGGACCCAGCCAGGATGAATCACAGAATCACTGAAGTTGGAAAAAACCTCCAAGATTGAGTCCAAGCTGTGCCAAATCCCTACCTTGTCACCAGCCCAGAGCACTGAGTGCCACCTCCAGTCCTTCCTTGGACAGCTCCAGGGGTGGGCACTCACTGCCTCCCTGGACAGCCCATTCCAGTGTTTAACAAGCCTTTCCATGGGGGAATTCCTCCTGATGTTCAACTGAACCTCCCTTGGTGCAGCTTGAGGCCATGTCCTTATGCATAAGGACCTCCATGACCAGCAAGGGCTCCTTTGCTAGGATGGAAACTGAAAATGAGCTTTTGTGATGCTCTTCAAGGTTTCTTCCTTCTGCCTTCTCATACTATGGTTTAACTACCTGAACCTTTTTAAAAAAGATATTATTTGCTTCTCTGAACCTGGTTATCCTTTCAGAAATGATTTCAAAGCTTCCAGGCATCATTACCCCTGACCTTTCATATTGGAAAGACTCCCTTGTCCAAAAAGGAATATTTTGAAGTGACAGAGAATCCTCTGAACCAGAGTGTGACTGTGTCTACTCATGGAACCACCCCTCAGCCCTGTTTGTCTTGCCAAATCCTTCCTTTTCTCTAAAGGTTTTGAGCAGTTTGGAGTGTGAGGTAGGAGCCTGCAGCTGTTGGACTCAGGATCATGGGATGTCCTCATCTGTGAGAATTGAATTCCAGGCCCTTTAGGTTGCCAGGAGTGGTCAGGAATGTGACCTGTGGTTTCTGGATCTTCCCAATAAATGGAAAAGAATATGCCTGGGAACAGCTGGTCTGGTGACTCCCAAAAGGTCAAGCTCATATTTGCATGCTTGAGGTGTCTCTTGTCAGGTTTTAGCCTGGAGTTTGAGGATGCTGAGCATCAGAAGTGCTGTTTGTGTCTGTTCTCTCCTGCCTGCAAGCAGGCATCTCACAAGGTGTCCTTTATTCATGTGGCTGCCTGTTCATTACACATCACCTTTGATTTTTGAGTTTTTACATCCTCCTCCCATCCTTATCTCTGCCCTGCAAATGGTGCAGAAAGCAGATGTTAGATAAGATCCCAAAGTCATTGAGAGATTTTTGTTCTTTTCATTCTGGTGATAAAGATTTTCAGTGTGGCACCAATCACCTCAAAAGCCAAGCCCTCCTTTATCTGATCCAACTCATTGGGTTTTACCTCTCAGCAAGGGACTGATGCTGCAAAAGCTTAGGTGGGAATTTGGGAGCTCAGGGCAGATTCCTCTGTGGGATTTCTCTGCACTGGAGCCTTCCAGAAAGAGCTCCAAGCTCTTCTAGCTGTCTCAGAGGAACAGCACCATCAAGGATGGTGGCACAGGCAGGCTGGAGGCTGAGGAGACTTTTTCCAGTGCATCCTCTCTGTTCTGTGGAAAAACTTGTGTTCTCCTGGAGCAACATCAGCTGCTGTCATCTCATCCCTTCTCCTGTGCATCCCCAGTGAGCTCATATCAACATCAGCCTGAAAACAGGAAGGGGAAGGGAAGCTACTTCAGAGGCTCTTAAATTCATATTCTGACACTTTAATTCTCTTTCTGGCTGCTTTGTGTTTTGGCCTGGTGTGTTTTTTCCGATGGAGATGAGAGGGGTGAGTGGATGGAAAAGAGAGAGGCTGTTCTTTCAGCAGGGCTTGTTAAAGCAAATCTCAGTGTAGCCATTCCTGACCTCTGGGGCTGTTTGTTTTTGTGTCCTACTGTCATTTTTTGGCTCAGGGTAGCATATTATTGATTCAAAGCTACAGCCTTAGACTTCTGTCTAGGGAAAAATGAAGTGCTTCATGTTTTCCTGCCCAAGACAAGCATAGGGAAGACAAGAGATTGTCATGAAGCTCATCAGGGACACAGTCCAGAATGCCTGAGAAGTTGGTGTTAAAAAGGCAGGAGTGGGCGTTTATGAACCCCAAAACTTACAGTTTCTGCCTTGATTCTCTTCCAAGCTCTGAGGACTGACAAAACTGAGCAAAAGGCTCCTTGTATTTCCTGTTTTGATGATGTCAAAAATGTCTGGTGGCAGTTTTGGTGCTACTTCTGGTCCCAGATGAACAGAAGAGTGTGGGTTGTGCAGAATCAAACATTCACAGTTTGGTTACATGTTTAAAGCGTGGACTGAATTTCTGCTTCTTGAGATGAACTAGTGGTGCCTATGGCTTATGTGAGAAGGTTTTCAGTGTTTTATCAACATGATTTTTGTTGTGGTTTGCCCTAGGTATTATTGGGAACAACAAAGCTATAGGGAAATTCATCACGACCATGATCTTTCTGTACTTTGCCTGCCTCCTTCCATCCATTGCCTTTGGGTCCCTCAATGATGAAAATACCCGAGGAGCTATTGGTGAGTTCATCAGTTCTGTGCTTCTTAAACTTACCAGTTTTGTGTATTTGATTCCATGTATTCAAAGTGTCATTCTGTTCACAGAAGGTTCTGATAGTTTCTGTTTACAGGGGGAAAACAAACCCAAAACTATGACTGAAGGATTTTTTTGTAATTAAGGTCGTTACTTTTGTTGAAAACCAGAAAAATTGAACACTGCTTTGGGTGTTATCATCTGACTTGGACTGATTCAGATGTATGCTACTGTATTTTTGAATTATGCTAACTTAATGTAATTATTTCCACATTTTTCTTGGTACAAGCTCCTGTGCTTTTGACCTGGATTTGATTGCCAGTATTGAAATCCCTGGGACAGAGCTAAACATCATCCTTTATCCCAGTTGTAGAAGCAGCTTGTGCTGCAGTCACAGTTCAAACAAGCACTGGTTAGGTCTTATAGGTGTTAAAATAAAATAAATACATTTAAAATGTATATATAAAATATAACAATACACAGAAAAAATCCCAGAGTCCACCAATTAGCTGAACATCTGGAAGCCTAAATTATGGATACAAATAAAGAGTCACTTTTTGATTTATGAGTGTGTTACCTCTGCACTCTTTAAACATTTCTTCTCCTCATTAGTGGTTGGTTTCTCTGCCCTGTGAATGCTCCTGGATGAGGCAGGGATTGACCCAAATCCCTGTTTTTGTTTCCATCCTCCCCAATTCCAGATGTGCGGAAGACAATTTTCGGGCAGTGCATTGGAGGGCTGCTCTACGCCCTCTTCTCGGGGCAGCCCCTGGTGGTGCTGCTGACCACAGCTCCCTTGGCCCTCTACATCAATGGTGAGTCTGCTACAGGTCTGCAGCAGGGGATTGAGGGATTGGGACTTTGGGTGAGAGCTTTGTACAGCTTGAGTTGGGTTTGTTTGATAAATTGATGTCTCATGGCTGTTATCAGGGGAGGGTTCTCCCCCCAGAGGGTGTGGGGCATGGGAACAAGCTCCCCTGGGGAGTTACAGGGCACAAAGTCAAGGAATGCTTGGACAGGGCTCATCATGGGATTGATTGTTGGGGTGACCTGTGTGGGGCCAGGAGTTGGATCAATGATCCTGGGGGTCCCTTCCAGCTCAGGATGTTCTGGGATTCTGCAAAACCTGAATCAAATTCCTTCCCTTTCCATCACCATCAGAATATCCTAAGTTAGAAGGGACCCACAGAGATCATCAAGACCAGCTCCTGCTTTACTTCAAATTATTTTTCTGAAAAAATCATTTTACAGAGTAAAAAACTTCATGAAAATAAGCATTTCTTCAGCTTCAGTGAGGAAATCTGTTTAAGTAATGGTTTTCTCATGTGGTTGGGTTTAAGCAGCTTGAGACAAAGTTTTTCGTGTTTGTTGAGTTTTGGATTTTTTTTAATCAATGTTCTAAAGTATCAGCAGCAGCTTTCCAGGTACTGCAAGATGATCTCAATGAACCAGAGATCAGCCAAAGGAACAAGCTCAGTGTCTGTGAGGATAATCAGAGGATGGGCTATGACCAGCTGGAAAGAGCAGCTGTGCTCAGTAGCACCCCAAAATGTCAGTGAGAGCAAATTCCAAGTGCTTTTGTGGCCTCAATCCCTAGGAAAAATGCTTTGAGCAGTATGGGGGGAATATTTTTCCAAGTGTCTCTCCCCATTTCTCGTGATGGAAGAGGAGAACAGTTTGTGTTGATCCAATGTCCCTCTGGAAGTGCAGGAATATGGATTTAATGGTATTTGTGATAAATGCATTGGGGTGAAGTCTTGAAATTGGTTCTTTTTGGCCTGGAGCAGATGGGAATCACTGGGTGGCAGTGACAGGAGTTGATTGTGACACATGAATGCTTCACTTTTGCAGTCATCCAAGGAATCTGTGACGACTACAACTTGGATTTCAGTGCTTTCTATGCCTGGATTGGACTCTGGAACAGCTTTTTCCTTGTGATCTACTCCCTCTTTAATTTCAGCCTCCTGATGAAGCTCTTTAAAAGGTAGCTATTTTCAAGAAGTCATATTTTGATCAGATTATTCTTCAAATGGAAAAATTACACATTCCACAAGCTCCTTAATTACAAACTTGCTGCAAAATGTATTTTGTGAGATGAGGAAAGTATCATTTTGGCTTATTGTTCCAGCTTGAAAGAAGTTCTCTGATTTACTGGGTTTTGTTTCTAAGTTGGAGCCTAACTCAAATTGGTTTATTTTCATGTAAATTGATGAATATGCTGATTTTTCTTTGAACAGAGTTGAATGCAGCTCTATTAATTCCTGGGCTTTTTCCACAGGTCAACAGAAGAAATAATTGCACTTTTTATATCCATCACATTTGTGCTTGATGCTATCAAAGGCATTGTTAAAGGTAAGTCTTTGCAACAGTGTTTTTCAGAGCAGATCTCTGCTTTGCTGCCTTGTCAGAGGCAAGCACAAGGCTGCAAAAATGTGTGATGTTTGCTTGTTCTGTGTTCAAAGTCTTCAGGGAAAAAAAGAAAATCAGTGTGTGTGAGATGGAAGCAGCCCTTTGTCAGCAGTTTACCTGGGTGTGCAGAATTTTCAGCAGCTCTAATTTCTGTTGGTTGAGACAAAATTGATTTCTAAACTTTCACCAAATTGAGAAACCATTATGTTATTGATGTGAGAGCCTTCTGATTCCAGTTTGGTTTTGAATGGTCCTGGCAAGAAAAAAAAGTCCAATTTAAATGCAGTGTATGGAGTCCTTATTCCTTGACACTTTATTCAGACTCTATGAAGGGGAGTTGAAAGATGAGTTGAGATTTCCTGGTTTTCCCTGAGCTCTGAGACCCTTCTTTAATGGCAGTACAAGAACTGCAGTGCCTCCAGCACCTTCCTAAAGTTCCTCTGCCCTTTCCAGCCATTTGGTTTTCCCATTTCTGGGTTAAATTCTGAGTCTCCATGGAGAGCCTTGGGGTTTAACAGATTCCTCTGACACTTCTCTCCCTCCCCACGGGGATTGGCAGGAGGTGTTTGAGAGGGTGAATCATGGTAGCAGAAATACCTTGCGAGTGGCAGCATTTCTGTTCATCCCAATGAGGAGTTGGACAATGCCCCATTCCTTTGATTTTTATGACCTGTTGTCCAACATCCCAAAGTTTGGGCTGTCCTTTGAAATCCTTCAGGATACCCCCAAGGCACACTCCTTGTTTTTAAGATACTCAGGCTTGCAAGGGAATGCTTTCCAAGAGACTTAACACTGCAGAGCAATTTGAAGTGAGATACTTTCTCGCTTCACTGGGAATCCTTAATTGCCTTGTATGCTTTGATTGTGCAATCAGAGGGTGTTTTTTTCTCTGTAGAACACCTGCATCTTTCAAATATCCTGCTTAGAGCTTGGTGAGGGAGAGGTTTTTCTGGGATAGCTGTTGACTCTGTGAGCTTTGCTGAGTGTGTGCTGTCAGTGCCCTGTCCTGGAGGCATGGGACAGTCTCCAGGTGGTCCTCAACAGAACATTCAGCTGCTCTGTAAAAGTTAGCAAATATTCACAAAGTTTCTGTAGCCCAGAGCTGATCTCCCATAGCAGGGGTTAGAAGTGCAGGAAGCATCCACTGGTCTTGTCTGCCAGACTTTTAGGAATATGCAAGTAAATCCTTGGAGTATTGCAGTGGGAACAGAAGATGCTGTAAGACAAGGGGCAGTGGCCTTACTGACAGAAACCGGGTTTAGATTGGAAATTAGGGAGAAATTCTTCCTTGTGAGGGTGGGGAGGCCCTGGCACAGAGTGCCCAGAGAATCTGTGGCTGCCCCTGGATCCCTGGAAGTGTCCAAGGCCAGGTTGGATGGTGCTTGGAGCTCATGGGGGAGGTGGGAAGTGTCCCTGAACAGGAAGGAGGTGGAACAAGATGATCTTAAAGATCCCTTCCAGCCCAACATATTGTGTGATTTTATGTGTGATTAGTGAACCAGTTGAATTCTCTTTGTAATTGTGAAGGGATGAATTTTTAAGGAATGATGGTAATAAAGTCACACCAACACTCCTTTCCAGCTTATGTTGGCTTCAGCTGTACCTGAGAGTGTTCAGGGCATCCACAGGTGGGACCAAAGCTGTTTCCAGACACAGGAGGGCACTGGTGCTGGCAGGCACAGACTTTATCCTTAACCCTCTTAGAGCCCATATTTAAAAACATGACACCAGTGCAGCTCATGGCCACAGGCTCATCTTTGTTCTTCCCTGCCTGTTTTTGCGGAGGTGATGGTTCACTGCTGCCGCCTCCTCCTCCCACTCAAAATTTTGCTTGAGCAGTTCAGTAGGAAGTGAAAGCTGGTATTTTCTCCATGCTGTTTAAATGTGTCCTGTTAGTGCCTTATCCTGCTGGCACCAACTCTGGGCTTCCTGAGTGCCAGGGCACAATGGCACCTCTTCCCAGATGTGTTCATAGCCTTGATTTTGTGCAAGGTACACATGCAGGAAAGGAGGGGAGGGGAACTAAAGCCGTGAGCGTTCATGCGGTCCCGGTGACACTTTGTTTTTGCTGCCTGGCCCGGCCACTGAGGCTGTGTTTGTTTGATCTTGACATCTGCACTGAGCAGGAAATGGTGGTGAGCAGGCAGAGGAAAACAGAACCAGCTCGTGTTGTTGGAGGCTGGAGAAGGGCTTGGCCTCAGCCAGGGCACCCCCGGCTCTGCTGCTCTCTCTGGATGGTGGCAACGAGGTTCACTGAGCTCTGGTGTGGAAACAAACCAGAAATGTTCAGGAATCAAATCCTTCCCAGCAAGGTGGTACGGGATGAAGGCCTCCACTCTCTGTCTTGGTGTGTTATTGTTGCTTGAATTAAAATACAAGAGTAAAGCAAGGTTTTTTCCTCTATCCAGGAGGGACTGGAGCAATCCTGCCCGGGTTGGTGCATATAAATAGAATTGCAACCTCAGAGATGGAGCATGGAGTGATATAGTCAAGCTGAGCACCAAACATCAGCCCCAAATATATTATTGCAATGTATCCCAGCCCTAAATATATTATTGCAATATAGCCATCTGTGGGAGCTTGAGAAAATCTACAAGACCCAAAACAAAGTCACTTGTTTGTTACTCATTCCAGTCCAAATCTTAATCCAGAGGAATGCAAACACATTCTCTGTAGTTCCTGGGTTGTTTGTGCTGCTGGTTTCTCTGATGCTCAGATGAGTCTCTAGGAGTCAGTAGCACTTAGGGTGAGCAGGCTTCTCTCCCTGGCCAGCTGTGAATTCCCGGGAAATGCTGCCAGAGTCATTTTTGTCAGGACAAAAGCATCCTTTGGCATTCAGAGCCGGAAAGTGCAAATCTTCTAACGACCCATTCTGTGCCAGGCTGTGGGCCATGGCAGTGCCCTGGGCCCCAGTTTTACCTGTTTGCAGAGCAGGTGTGTGTCCTGCCAGGGCTGAGGCAGCTGGAGCACAGACAGAGGGAGGAAATAAAGGAGAGCAGAGCCTCTTCCATAGCACGCGATGGGGAACCTTTCTGGACTTGGGTCAGGATGGGATTGCTCCTCACTGGGGGGAACCTTTCTGGAATTTTGAGGTATTAGAGATATCTAATCTCCTCGTTCCTGGCTCCTCTTAGTGCAGTTTGAGAGGTTAAATTTTGAACTGTAAACCTTGTGTGATGTTTAAATTTATGTACAGATGTATTGAATGTGAGGCAGTCTTGTCTCTTGCGGCCTATGTGCCACGCTGACCTCATCCACTTGTGGAATGCCCAGACTCCTTTTAAAGCACCTTTAAATCCTTCCAAAGATGGTGCAAGAAAGATCATTACTGCATTTCAAATGGCTTCTTGGCTGAACTCAGGGCATTTTACACTGGAGTGAGCTCCAAAGCAGCAGTAACACAGCCTGGGCTTCAGGCAGACTCAAGGTAGTTGCAACTATTGGTTGTGCTGCACAAGAACATTCAAAGTTTCTTCTCAAATATTCAGAATTAGTTTGTCTTCCCTGCTTTCCCTGTGGCCACTGCAGATGGAAAAGCTAAACTGTTTGGGGCTTTCAGAACCCAGATTATTATTTGAGAGTGAAGGAAATGTTAGGAGGTGCATTTTAGCTTAAGCTTCAGGTGGTTGTGTTTTTCCTAGAGAGGATGGTCTTGCCCTGAAGTTCTCTATGCAAAGTTTGCAGGGTTATTTTGACCAAAATGAAGAAAGGTAGTGAGACTGCAAAGCTCTGGCGTGGTGGTTTCCATGCTCCTGTATTTCCCATGGGTACAGGGAAGTGTGGATGCTGCATGTTGCCATTTGAGCAGATATTGTGGGAACACTGAGGCTGCAAAGCCCAATTCCCATCTTCTGGTTTTACTCACTCCTTCAGGCTGTTCTTCCCCAAAGAGGTTGAATGATCCCAAAACCATATTTATACACTTGGAGCCAGCCAGTGACATAGAAATGGGACCACAGTAAATACTCAAGAGCAGGAGGGTCTTTACAGCTGTCCATTCCTTATATAAATGTCTTTGAGCTGATCTAAAACATTTATGGACAGTTCCAGGGGCTTTACTGGGTGTTTTGCTTGTGCAGGTTTACTTCAGGTCTGTAACTCTAATTTGCATTGTAAATTGAAATGTTCTGCCAGGTTTTGCATAACATCAACACTTACCTCTAAAATCTGGACTAGCCTTGGAAGGAAAATAATTAGTGTACACTGTGTAATCCACTTAAGGATCTGTGCAGCCTGGCTGCTCTTAGTGTTTCCAGAGAATCCTGATGGAATTTGTTTGCCAGGCTGCTGAAAGCAGGTGTCTAGATAGAAATATTTATATGTGTATCTAACAGCAGTGCTTCCAGTGTTGGGAACAAAACCACATAATTAGCACTGGAAGTCCTTACAGTGTTGCTTTATAGATTAATTTAACTCCTACCTGTTAAAATAAGTGAAAAATCAATTTGTGAAGCTCTGGCTTCCTGAGAGCAACAGCTCTGATTTCTCTCTGCAGGCTTGAGAGGCAGAGCTGGTGAAGCATAACGTTAATACTTCGTGATCAAGCAAGAAAGCCACTTTATTTTACTTGCTTTGATTGTCACACTCCTCTCCTAACGCTTGCCTGTTGGTTGTTTGTGCAGTTTTTAAGAAATATTACCACCACGGGCACACAGGAGATGGAAAATCACAGGCTGATGCTATCCCTGGCCTCGGCATCAACACCACCTTCCTGATGAACTCCTCAGTGAGCGAGAACCAGACTTGCACTCACGATGGGCACTACGGGCGTGAGACCGCCGTCCTCAGCCTCATGTTGATGTTGGGAACCCTTTGGCTCGGCCACACCCTCTATCAGTTCAAAAAAAGGTTTGTTTAGAGCTCAGACTGCTGATTATTTCATGTTCTCTCTGAGGGAGTCATTAACAGCTTAGATCTTAGTTCACAGATTGAACCNACACGCTCAAGTATCTCAATGTCCTTCCCAAACTGAGGGGCCCAGAGCTGGACACAGCACTCGAGGTGCAGCCTCACCAATTCTGCAACCCAGGAAAATCAGGTGGAAGCCAAAGGCAGGGATGAACTTGCCAGGGCCACCTGGAAAATATTCCCAGCAGAGCAAAATGTTAGCTCAGTGGACGATGCCCTTCTGTCTTTGGTTTGGCCTCACAAGTGACTTTCTAAAAAAGCTTTGGGTTCCCAGTTCATGTTGGGATCCCTGTATCTCCCTCCAAACAGGCATTGAACCGTTTTGCTGGGCAAAAATTCCTGATGGTACAGGAAGGTCTACTGGGAATGTACCTTCAGTGTGCTCCTGGGAGTCAAACTCTGGCTCTATTGGGGTTTGCTCCTATTGCTCTTAAAACTCTTCATTTGAGATGCAGGAAGCAATTAAGGTAAAGTGGAAATGAGACTCAAATTGGTGCTTGAAGGCCTTTTTTCTTCCTACCTTGCATCTTATTTTCTTGTTTCTTTGTGTTTTGCTTCTGCATTCATCAACCTTCAAAGGCTGTAGATTCCAGAAGATTTAGGGCTGAGTGAAAGACTAATTCGTCACTCCAAGTATCTTTTCAGCATTGCAAGATGGGACTGAATTTTCACTTCTAAAGCATTAAATGTTGTCTGGATTGAGTGATTGTCCTGACAGTGGGGTGCTGATGGGAATTTTTTGTCTCTTTTGCAGCCCATATTTGCACGCAAGGGTACGTGAAATTCTGTCTGACTGTGCCTTACCCATTTCAGTCCTGACCTTCTCTGTTGTGGGTTCCTATATCTTCAAGGAAATTGAAAGTAAGTTCTGGTTTTGTTCTCTGGAATACTGGGATTTATGAAAGAGAGAAGTGAAATCCTAGAAGAGTTTTGCTAATAAATAAAGTTCTTCCATATAATTTCACAAATACTGCGTGTACCTCCCTCCAAGAGCTCAGATTTCCTCACCATTAGATTTATGTCATTCAAAACCCTGATTAAATGAGGCTGGGGCAAGAAAAACTATCCAGATGTGTCTTTTCAATGAGTTTGAGGTGTGTGTCACAATAAGGAAGATGAACAATTTCTGGCAAAGAACAAAGGGCAGAGTAATCAGCAGGCAGGAAGGGTTGTTGCCAGTCATATCAACATGGAGTTGGTCATCCCAGTTTGTCCTCTTTGTCTCCAGTTTGTTTTCCTAATTTAGGTGAAATGGTGCAGAGCATCTGCGCAGCTCTAAGTTACACAAGGAAATCTAAAAATGAGACACCATTCATTGGCCAGATAGATCAACTTTTCCATATCAGGAAGCGATAATGGGGACAGGAATTGCATTGTCCTGCAGTGACGTGAGCGGGTGATGTGAGGAAATGTATGGAAACAAATAAGAAATGGCTTTTTTTTTAATTGTGATGGCCATTCCATCCAGTTGGATTGCAAAATGTTGTGTGGCCATGTGTGATTTATCCCTAGCCATGGATTGCTTCCAATGGCAGCAGTTTTGATTTAGATTTTATACTAAAATGCCTTGCGCAGCTTGCTGGAGATGAGGAGGTTCTCAAATGCCTCTGTGGGTTGATGAGCTGAGCATTATGGTGCTGGTTAGAAATAAGGCTTCCTCATCTAAAAACATGTTGCATCTGTGGAAAACAAGTTTCCCTGTTTTGTTTTGCTCCAATATCTGTAATGCCTCACTAGGACTAGCAGTGATCTGTCCCATCAGGATGGCAGCCAAGTCATAAGTGGATGGAGGAAAAAAATAAACCAAACCAGCCAGATGGACCCATCTTCCATGGCCTCCAGGCTTCCACATGCCAGAGCATCACGCCTGCTTTCCTGCTTGCTTCCCAGTACTTCGTGGTGTGGGTAAAACGTTGATGGTTGGACAAGAAGGTGCCTCCTAACATCCTTCCCCTCCTCTTTGCAGTGTCCAAATTCAACTACAATGCCTCTGACAGCTTGTTTGTGCTGGCCCCTGTGCAGTCCCTGTCCATTGGGTCGGTGATGAGCGCCATGGGACTGGGATTTCTCCTCTCCATGCTCTTCTTCATCGAGCAGAACATCGTCGCGTCCCTCACCAACGCCCCGGAGAACAGGTAACGCCTCTGGTGCTGCTTTTCCCTCTGTGGAGGGATGTCCCAGGGTCTGTCACCACCTCTGCTAGCCCAAAGCTTGTCAGAACATCAGAAATGTATTCAGGATGTGTTTTTAAGAATTCCTGTTGTCACAAGTGGAGGTAACTCTGCTGCTTAACTCCACACCATCCCCAAAGCCTGTTGGTGTGGCATTGAGCCAAAACCATGAATCCTCAATGAGCTCATCACCTCAACCTGTTTCTTCTTTACTCCTGCCCAATACCATTGTTTGTCACCTAAAACTCTCAAGGAAGAGTTTGGGAGACAAGAGGTGGCATAGTGAATGTGAAGTGGATAGTGAAGACAGTTTGAGGTCTTTGGATGCACCTCAAGGTATTTAGGGAGTGTCTGACACATGTGGACACTTGCACTGCTCTTGCAGTACAGAGAATTTGTTGAAAATGAGAAGTCAATGACCTACATAAATACTGTAGCACAGTGAGCTGCAGCTGAGCATCAGGAGTGTTTGGAGTTGGTAAATTCCAACTGAAAAAAAGGTGGAAGTGCAATAAAACAATATGTTCAATGTCTGATAAGTCTCACTATGTGCAAACTTGAGATGTTGCACTATTAAAATATTCCCTCTGATGTTTTTGTGCCAACTGCAATCAGATGTGATGTCAAGAATGAACGTGGATGACTTTTTTCCAGGGAAACCACCATGTCTCTGAGGATTTTTTGCTAATGTGATGCGTGGGAGGGTTCTCTCCTTGCATAATATCCATTAGCATTCTCCATGTTGTAGCTGGAGTGACACAGTATTAGGAGAGAGGAGACAAGCTCAAATTCAGCTACACTAATTTAGTTTCCTTTGACCACCTCTTATCTCTATTATATCCCTTCAAGTGTTGCATAAATCTGTATGTAAGTGGGTCATCTCTTGGCTAAGATGAATTTCTTCTACACTTTTGGTATTTTCCACTAGAATGTCTTTAAGGAATATAAAATATTCTCTGGAGTTTTTCAGAGTGTTTTTCGGAGCGCCTCGGTACAGGGCTGAGCTGATCAGGTGTTGGGGCAGGGATTTTTAGAAATGTAAAAACTAGGACTTGACACCATCTGTTTGTGGTGCCATCAGAGACACCTTGAACTATCCCAGGTTGCTCCAACCCCCATCCAATGTGGCCTTGGACTCTTCCAGGGGTGGGACAGCCACAGCTTCTCTGGGCAATCTGCGCCAGGGCCTCACCACCCTTATAGGGAAGGATTATTTTCTCATACCTCATCTAAATCTCCTTTTTGTCTGTTTGAGTCCATTCCCCCTTGTCCTGTCACTCCAGGCCCTTGTAAAGTCTTTCCCCATCATTCTTGTAGCTCCCTTCAGGTCCTGGAAGGCTGCAATTAGGTCACCCCAAAGCCTTTTCTTCTCCAGGCTGAACAATCCCAGTTCTCTCAGCCTTTCCTCACAGCAGAGGTGCTCCATCCCTCTGATAATCTTAGTGGCCTCCTCTGGATTAATTCCAACAGGTTGGTGTCCTTAAAGCCTTCTGAAAAGAATGGGGAGGACAACAAACAATGACCCTGAGGGTGCTGAAGGTGCCTTAGCTCAGAGAAATCAGCACGTGAGCAGGGGCTGTGTTTCCAAAGCGTGAGCCAACGCAGGAAACGCGTTTGCAATCCCACCCTTCCTGCCAGCACCTTCCAGGGGCATTGCAGGGTAGACACCTACCTGACCCACTCACCCCACAGCCTCCTCAGTCAATGGAGGGGGACACTCCCAGTGGGAGCAGGCTTTTGTCCCAAAACAAGCCCCACCCAAGATTTCTGCTGCCCAAACAATGGCTTTGATCTTCATGTGCTGGGTCAGCTCTACCATCTCCGTGTGCCTCGTGTCCAGGAGTATCATGGATGGCTCCAAGTCTGTGCTGAGGTGTTCAGTGGAGCTTGTTTGGGTGGCACTGACACATCTAAATGATGCTCCCTTTCCAGCTGGTGGTGCCCAGAGAGAATTCAGCTGATCCCTCGTGTTGTGAGAGGATGTCAGGTGCTCCAGTGGCAGAGATACAGCCTTAGACCTTTCAGTGAGGGTTTAAAGTCTGAGAGTTGAGTCCTTTCCCAGCTTTTTTTCTAAACTTTACTCATAATATCTTAGCAGTTGGTACAAGATACGAGTATTCAGGAAAGGGGCAGGCCTTGGAAAAAATGGCAAGGTTAAAGTAGATGTGAGTTCAGTCTTAGTGCTGCTTTCTGCACAGTCCTGGCAAAGTGGGTGTGCTCAGATTCTTCAGTGAAGGCTGTCAGATTCCCCATCTCCTAAAAAATAAAACAGGGAGGCTCTGCAGCATTTGATGAACTTAGGAGCAAATTTCCTTGGTTGGCTACCAACCCTTTGGAATGTGTTGCCCAGAGAAGCTGTGGCTGTCCCATCACTGGAAGTGTCCAAGGAGAGGTATGTGGCTGTTTGGAGCAACCTGGGGTAGTGAAAGGTGTCTCTGCCCATGGCAGGGGATTGGAACTGGATGATCTCTAAGGTTCCTTCCAACCCAAACCATTCTGTGATCCATTCCATGATTCTGTGACTACCAAGGAGGAGCTGAGGTTTAATGAATTCCTGTCCCATTTTCTTATCATGCAGTAGCAATTACATAATTAGGGGATTACTGCAGCATACCAAGCACGTGTTCTGCTCGTGGGGAAGGAGAGAGATCAGGGTTACAAACAAGAAACTTCAGTGTCAGTACATTGACAACAAATGCTCAGGATTTTATCCACTCTCTATGTGGACTCTGCAAGCAAACACACACATGGATTTTGTGCAGACTCTGCAATAAATGTAGGAGAAAAACACTGATGAAATTTTCATGGGCTGTTACTTTAGTGGGCTGCCTTTCTGCTCAGAGTTGTTCTTTCCAGGTGACAACAGCTTTGTGGAGCAAACCATCACATTTCACTCCTTTAGTGTTCACACCGTGCACACGGTAAATCCAGAGGTGTGAAATCTCTGTGTGTGTGTGAGAGCACTTGAGTGTTCAACAAAGGCAGCCTGTAGGGTTTGCAGCAGGTGTAACCAGGTGTAACTGCTGTCACCAACCCCTCGTTCCAGGTTGGTGAAGGGCACAGCCTATCACTGGGACCTGCTGCTGGTGGCACTGATCAACACGGGGCTGTCGGTGTTCGGCCTGCCCTGGATCCACGCGGCCTTCCCGCATTCCCCCATGCACGTCCGGGCCCTGGCCTACGTGGAGGAGAGAGTGGAGAGTGGACACATCTATGAGACGTGAGTAGATCTCCTTGGATTCATTGGTGGCTTCCCAATCCTTTGGGAACAGTGGGATTGCGTGGTTGGGGTGTTGGGTGTTGTATTCCAGATAAGAAAGTGATGGAAAGGTGCACCCAATGAGCCTTGATTTGGCTTCATCACCTTCACTCATGCACTCAAATTCATGCTCTGGCCAGTGGCAGCATCCTACAGGGATCCCACCCACTCCATTGCAAACGCTCCTCTGGAAAAGTCAGCCAAGGCCATTTTCAGTTTCAGCCTTGTGGAAAGCTGAGGAGATGCTTTGGCCGGATCTCTCCGGATGCTTTCCCCAGAAAGAATCCAAAGCTGATTCACTGCCTGAAACCTGTCTGGTGGTTATTACAAAGGGGAGGAAAAATGCACCATTATTTCAGAGCTCCCATAACATCTCCCACCACATTTTGGGAAGGAGATGCTTAAATTCTCTGGGTTTTAAACAAAAACAAGTGTGAAGCCATGGCTGGGTCATGGGTTTCTATTTAAGACCAACTCTTCTGCTGCTCTGAGTTGAGCAACACATTCTTATCACAGACCTATTAAAAACAGATTAAAAACCTTTTTCTCATGAAACAATCTCTGCTCTGGAGCAGATCTGGCCCGTTTGATCTCAGTCTGTTGCAGTTGAGTGCTTTTACTAAAGGAGTGGTAATTTCCACTCACATACCATTAGTTTTAATTATCCTGCCTTGGTTTCCATTTTCTGCATTGCCACTTATCAAAAGTGAGGCTAAGTGATCGTTGACTTTGGGGGATGGAGTGGGTCTATCTTAATCTCAGTCTTGCCTTCATGCTTGTTTTGGTGCCAAATGGCCCAGCCCAGCCAGGCACAGATGATATTTGAGTCAGGGATGGACAGATTTCACCTTCCACATCTGGAAATTGCTGAGTTCTGCTGCTCCCTGTAACTCTTCTACAGATCTTTTCCTGGGAGATCAGTCCCTTGGGTTTGTATTCCCATTAGGATATGTTGCTATTGGTTGTTTCCACAACTGTATCTCTCTTGAATAAATGTTAAATCCTATTTAAAGAAAAAATCAACTTTGAAATTTGAGTTCTGTAGGGTTTTAATCCATGCCCTTGCTCCTCATGTCCATGATCTGCTCTGGGATACCTCCACTCTCTGTTTCTTTGAGAGATGCAGAACTCACACTTTGAAACCCATGTGCCAAACCTCCCTCCTGTGTCTCCTGTTGTCACTTTTAATATCCAAGTGCCTCTTTTTCCTGTTTTTCCACTGTCTTGATTCTGTATTCTGGCTTTGCTTTGACAAAGTCAAGTCCCCTGCCTGAACTAAGGACTAATTCCTGCACTTCTCCTCTCCTCCTTCACCCAGCTGTCCCAAAAAAAAGCACCAGAGAGACCTTTTTGGCCACTCTGACCTAAACACAGCTCCAGTGGTTATCCTGGAAGGGCTGAGGGCTGCCCTGATCTCCCTGAGGATGTTCCATCATGGCACAGCTCTGCTCTGCTGGAGGCAAATCGGTGCTGGGAACTGGATATTGGGAGTGAAAAAGGGAATGAAGGTTTCCTAGTGCTTTGAACTCCCTTTGAGACCAAAGCTTTTTGTTCTCTGCAAAGCACTGGGGCTAGAACAGGAGGCTCCAAGCAACGTAGTCATCTTTTTTTTTTTTTTTCCTTTTCTTTTCTTTTTTTTTTTCCCCTCTTAGCCAGCTCTGCTGAAAGAGAAATGAAGCTCAATTAGAAAATCAGCTCTGTCTCCCTTGGCAGGCTCCTTCCCTGCACTCAAATCAAAGCTCCCACAGGATGATGATATAAACAAGGATAAAGATCTGTCACAGCGAAAGCAAAATTTTCTTCTCCCCTGTAGAGAAACGATTTAAGTTTCCTGTGGCAGTCTGCAAACAGGCTCTTGTTGCTTACTTGGAGAAGTTCAGGAATGGCTAATCCCATGCTAGCCATATTTAGAGGATTTTGGGGAAATGAGCCTGGATTATGCTCTTTAATCTCCATTAATTACTTTATTTCCATCACAGCACAGACTTTCTGGAGCTGTTTCCTCAAGGGCCAAACCAGATTCTGAACACATGAAAATCAAGGATTCCTCTGTTGACTTGATATGACTGTGATGTTCTTATTCTGGAAATGAGGTGCTAGAATTAGCAGAAGACCAATCTAAGGCTGGGAACATCAGTTTTAAAAATATCATGTTTGGCCAATTATGAGCAATTTTAGCTATGTTCTGATAAAATATTCCAAACTACTAAGTGGCATTAGCAGGAGCTGGCAGCAATTGCAGCACATCTTGCCTGTGATCAAACAGGTGCTGTGATTGCTGCATCCCTAAGAGATGGCTGCAGAGAATCCCATGAACTTCAGAAATCTCTTACCTAAGGGCTGCCACTCTGAGCTTGTTCTTGCAGCCTTGCATCTGATTGAAATGTGGTTTTGTAGCTCATTTTGTTCCTGAGCTCTTCCACTTGCATGACTTCCCTTGCAGACTTGTGTGTGCTTGCAGGGCAGGAGCCTCCCCAGCAGGAGGAGAGATCTCTGTCTGAAATAGCAGAAATTCTTCCTCTGTGGCTGACCTGGTGCTGGAGGAGCTCTTGCTGTACCTGGATGAGGTTAAATCCTTAAACTCCTGCTTCTCTGAGCCACCACAGAGACTCATCATGGTCCTGGCAGCTCTGGAGTGGCCAGACTCTGGAATTACTCTGGCACAGCACTTCAGTTGCACTTTAAGCTGCTTGGCTCTGTTCATCTCCAGCACTTCTGTGGTGATCCAGACCTGGAGGCAGTGGGAAAGTTGCCAAACTCTGTCCATTTAGGTGATGTCCCAGTTCCATCAGAGCTGGCAAGAGTGAAGCACTCTGCTCTCCCTCAGCTTCTCTAGGCACTGGCAGGGACCCCTTGGATGTAGGAGACTTGCAAGAGGATCCAAGAAAATCTGTTTGGAAGGAGAAAAGCTGTGGTTTAAACCTGTTGGAAGGTTACTTAAAGGTTAACACCTCTGTGCATCCTGTCCTGGTGATCCTGGCTTATTTGTAGAACTTGCCCCACTACTCACAGAAGAATTCCAGTGTTGTTCTCAGGACTTTGTGTGCTGTTTGTGGTACCTGTTGTTCCTTAGGTCTCATGACTGCTGGTGTTAATTCTGCCTTATTGTCCAAATCTTCAGAGCAAGCTTTGGGCTGTCACCCTTTCCCTCCCTCTCCAAATACAGGTGTGGAAGGCTCCTTCATCCCCTCAGCTTAATATTGCAATAATTCAATCTTCTTCAGAACAGAAGGGATTAAGAAGTCCCAGCAATGCATGTGCAAAGGAGGGGAGTGTGTTTTGATAGATCTTTGGTGTTACTCCTCAGAGAAATTTGTGTACAGGGTTAATTAAGAATTTGAGAGGTCTCATCCAGGGAATGAGGTCACTACTAAATTACACAAAACAACCTATGGGCAAAAATTTTCCCTCGTAATAGGGGGATTTATTCACTGGCTTATCCACTGAATTGTTTGATTTATCTTCTAAAAAAAAAAAAAATTAGGAATCCTCTTTTTCTCTCCTTGTAAATAGTCTTGACAGATGTGGGTTTTCTTTCCTCCTGTTGTTTCTGATATTTTTTTTCAGACTGGGAGGAGATGCTCACAGATTTAGCTGGACTGCACAGAAAACACAGCAGCCTCCCCTCAAGCAGGTTCCTAAAGCTGCTGCCTGCTTTCCTGTCAGTCTTCCCCTCCAAAAAGCTCAATTTGTGGCCTGTCAGCTCTGGAAAATTTGCATTAATTAATGACATGTTTTGCATGGTAATAGGCAATTGCCCACAGCAGGACTGAATCCCTGTGTGGTGCTCTCAGCATTCCCTTCCATGTAAACAGGGAGATCCTCGTATCCATCAGAAATGCTGACTCGCTGTCAGGAGACTGCTGACTTTCTGTTTGTTTTTTTTGTTGTTTTTTTTTTTTCCTCCAAGATGTTCCTTATTTCCTGGAGAAGTCAATGAGTTTTCTTTGGGAGAGAAGCCAGTTGCATGTGCCCAGGGTAAAGCAAGGGAAGGATTACTGACCAGAAAGAGGATTCTTGGCTGGTTTGTTTTTTTTTCTTTTCTGCATTGTGCTAAACAGAATCAGTTTCGAGGGCAGTTTAGTTCAGGATAGGATCTGTAGAGCTTTACAGAAGGGGAATTTGGCACTTTTCCAGCTGCTCTGTTTGAGCTGTGGATTAAGTGCCTGGCCTGGCTCCAGCCAGGTTCTGCCTCCTCAATGTCAGCACACGGGGCCAGAAGTGCTGATTTCAGTGCTGGGGATGAGTTTCCCTTTCCCCACGTGTCCCGCTCCTCCACGGAGCACCCACTGGGATAAACACTTATGGCTCTTGGGGTGTTATCCCATCTCCTAACCCCTCTTTTCCTGCTGCCAGGATTGTGAGTGTGAAGGAGACTCGGCTGACAAGTCTGACTGCAAATTTCCTGGTGGGGCTTTCGCTGCTGCTGCTCCCGTTCCCCCTGCAGTGGATCCCAAAGCCCGTCCTCTTCGGCCTCTTCCTCTACATCGCCCTGACCTCCATCGATGGGAACCAGCTCTTTGAAAGGGTGGCTCTGCTGCTCAAGGAACAGGTACCTGGAGTTGTGTTTGCAACCCAGCTGTTCAAACTGTTGCTCTCTCACTGTGGGATTTTTTTTTGTGAGGTGTTTTTTTGTTGTTTGTTTTTTTTTTTTTCTTTTTTGTTGGTGAGTGGTTTTTTTTGGGAGTTTTAAACCCCCCTGTGCTGTCAAGTCATCTGCAGAGTACATGCATTTAAAAAAGTAATAATATAAAATATAATAAGCACAACATCAGGAAATGATGATCTTTGATTTCCCCAACAAAGCTTCAGGCAGGTATTTTTTTGTGCTGTTTTACACTTTCATTTTGTATGAAATAAAGCAAGATGGGATTTTAAACTCAAAATGAAATTACTTGTGTTATTGAAACCTCTGTGATGTGGGCTGAAAACAAACCTGGAAGATGTTTTTTTAAAATCTGTCTCTGTTACAGGTGCTAAAAATGTGTTTTTTGGGAGTGTAGGTGGTACCTGGAGCAATCTCCAGCTCACCTTCTCTTATATAACAAGGGTCAAGAGCTTTATAAGCCCAACATTTGGCTCTGTATCTCTGCTAATCTGTCTTGATCTCCAGTATTACATCCCAGAGGTTAAAACTGTGAAATTTGGGTAAAGATCACATTGGTCATGTCATGTCAATTTTTGAACAGCTAGTGATGTATGTGACTTATTACTTCTGGTTTTAGTAGGAATTATGTGTGGAATTTTCCAGGTTTTGGTGTGCAAAATTAAAAAGTATTCTCAAATATGGAAAACTCCCTTTTGTGGAAACCTTTTAATGAGTCATGGCACAATCTGAAAGCCACTGAGGCCGTGCTGGTGCCAGCAGACAGTCGCTCATCCTCTTCATTGATGTATAGACAGTGAGTCAAAGCCTGTGCTCAGACATGAGCAAGGAGCTGTCAAAAAAACCACCATATTTAGCCTATTAATGTCATTTTTTCCCCCTTATTTCTCAAAAATGGCTGGCTTATGGGAGCTGAGAAGATCCCTGCAGTGTGAGCACAGCCTCTTCCCACACTTCCCTCATCTCCTGGTTTTCTCCTAAAGGGGTTCAGCCAAGAGATGGGAGCACCTGGGGCAAGCCTGGAGCCTTGCAAGGCTATAAAATAATATAGAGGAGCTGGGTGTCAGGTGGAGGAGCCGTCGACAGGAACAACACCTGGATGCATCTGCTCTCCTTCCCCCTGCACACCTCACAGGCACCTCTGCCTGGGGAGCCCTGACAATCCCAGTCCTCCTCAGGGAATCTCATACTGCACTTCCCAAGATCTTACATTGCACTCCAGATGTTCCCAGAGGCAATCCTGGCCCTGAGGGGTGTCCTGTCTCCTCTCCAGGCTCCCAGTGCCCAGTCATCCTCTGGGTCTTGCTGCCCATGCTGTGGTTTCAGGCACTGGAATTAACCCTACAAATCCAGCTGCTGAACCTTTTAAGGACCCTGATGGTGATGCATTGCTTGTACAAATGGATGACTTCCCTCAAACCCTGGTGTCCCAAAGCCCCATTCTGCTGTCACAAGTCCAGGTCCCTGCATGTCTAACCTGTGGTTCTTCTCTTCCCAGACCGCTTATCCTCCGACCCATTACATCCGCAGAGTTCCCCAGAGGAAGATCCACTATTTCACAGGCCTGCAGGTCCTGCAGCTCCTCATCCTCTGTGGGTTTGGAATGTCACCCCTGCCTTACATGAAGATGATCTTCCCCCTCATCATGATAGGGATGATCCCCATCAGGTAGGAAGCTTGGCTGTCTTTTTTCCCTGTCTCCCATGCCTTGTGTCTTCAGGTTTGGATTGCTGGAAGTCTGAGGAGAGGAGGAAACTGGGAGCTGGGCTTGTTTAGTCTGGAGAAGAGAAGAGTGAGAGGGGATCTCACCAATCCATATAAATATCTCCAGATGGTGCCAGACTCTTTCCAGTGGTGCCCAGCGACAGGACAAGGACTAAAAGCAACAAATTAAAACACAAGAAGCTCCACCTCAACACGAGGAAGAACTTCTTTATGTTGAGGGTCACAGAGCACTGGAACAGCTGCCTGGGAGGCCGTGGAGTTTCCCTCTCTGGAGACATTCCAAATCCACCTGGACACATTCCTGTGTCACCTGCTCCAGGGGGATTGGGCTGGGTGATCTCCAGAGGTCCCTTCTAGTCCCAGCTGTTGCATGAAGTGTGAGTGGTTCAGGAGGGTTTTCTGCATTTTCCAGACTAACCAGCTCCTGGAAGTGGGTAATGAAGAGGGTTTTTTACCAGCTGCTCAGGCCTGAGGAGGAATCAGGATTTCATTGCTGCTGGGAGTTGTGCAAAGGGTTCTGGGCTGGCAAGTGCTCTTTTTCCAGCTTCCCAGGAGGCAAAAACTCTCCTTTTTAGTGCGTATGAGATGCCTATCTTCCTCAGAAGCCATAGTCCAAACCTCTAGGTGGTATTTGATAATGTTCCTTATCACTTTGCAATTTGATTTTCCAGCAGAGCTGGAAACTTTTCCTAAGAGGAATCCTTATCTCTTACCCAGTGCTGTGGTGACCTCCCAGACCTCCTGCACTGCTGGATGCCCCTGTCAGTGATCAGTTGGGTGAAACTGGCCACATTTAGACTTAAAATATATATTTAAAGCTGGGAGGACCCCACAATATCCTACAGAGAGAGAGAATTGAGAGAAAATTATTAAGAAATTAAACTAATTTCTTCCTTGGGGTTCATTAGCAGCCACTGCCCATCACTCTCCAGTTAAATCATTCATGCTCTCAGTCCCTTGGATATAATGAGAAGCCATAAAAAGATCTTGAAAGGAGCAGATCAAGTTTCCAGTCCACTTGATTAGTTTTAGGCCAGCATGATACCAGTGATATCTGCTTCACTTTGAGCTTGCAGTCCCAGAGATTTTGCCTCTGATCCCAAAGTTCAGGGCTGCCAGTTTGCTAATCTGCACCACCTGCAGTGGTGTTTGCCTTGGCTGATAAAGATGGGTCCAGTCCTTTCTGAAACAAAAGCAAATGTTAGAGCTACCATGGCTTTCAACAGGATCATGTCAGAGCCATTTGGGCTGGATTTTAAAAGATAAACAGGCTTGGAAAACACAGAAATTATTGTTCCTCTGGTAGTAATGCCCTTCACACTGGTGGCACTTGGCGTGCCTGGATGAGTGGCTGGTAAATATTCCAACTGTGAGCAGTGCTGGATGAGTGGCTCTGTGGGAATTGCAGCTCAGTGCAGAACAGAAAACGTGGGGCACACTCAGCCAAATTCAGGTATTGGACATGGTATAAAAAACTCAATTAGTGTGGTGAGAATGCAGTCAAAAAACTGATTTTGTACTCAGAGCTAGATACTAATCTGCAAATATATCTTCTTTTCAGTAAATAAGATGCTGTCAGTTTATATCCTCTGTGTTGCTAACTCATTTCTCTTTCCAGGGCAGTTTTTTCCCAGCAGCTGGATAATCAGCCCTGCTGCCAAGGGGAAGATGCTGCTGCCTGGCACAACATGGAAATTTGCCCTTGGCTTTCCTTCCTCTGATTTCTTTTGCCTTCGTGTAGTTTCTGTGGCCTCCAGCCAAGAAGGCAGCACCATGATCCATGAGCTCTGTAGTTAATGACTTTTTCCCAAAGATTTGGCACTCTAAATAGATGAGGCAGTTGAAGAAATTTAATATCTTTTCTCTTTTTTTTTTTTAAGAAGTGAAGGGTGAAAGAGGAGATGGGACAGTAGCCAGGGGGCAAATTCAAAAATCAAACACAAATGAGTGAGGCATGGCTTGGTGTCCCATCCAGAACTCAGCCACGTCCCAAAGCCACATTTCCATCCATCCAACAGCTTTAGAAACATGATTTGTGTTGTCATTAGTGAGGGATCACTGGTGTGGTCTTAGACAGATACTGAGAAGCCACTGAAATCCATTACTGCAGTGGAAAACAGCCTGTTGGAAGAAAACCTGATCTCTTTGGGTATTCCCAGTTCCTGGCTTAGATCCAGAACTTTGGGATGATGAGTTTTTGGTTGCCCACAGAGGAAACTTCTCTTCAAGCTGTCTCTTATCCGGGCTCCCATGGCTCTCAAGCATTTTATTCTATGATGGATCTATTTAAGGAGATCTGGTATTTCTCATTAATAAGTGATGTTTGGGATCTCTTGCACAGCTGTTGAAATCTGAAAGTGATTTTTTGGTGCTCTGTGAGTTATTTTAACGGCTGAAGAGTCACTTCCTTGTTAAACAAGGGAAAATGCCACATAAATGTGCATTTTTTTTGTTGTCTTTTTTTGTTGTTGTGGTTGTTGTTGAGTTGTAGTTTGTATTTTATTATAGGGTATTTTATTTATAAAATATTTAATTAGTTAAAATATTTAAATATTTGTTAAATTTACTTAAATTTGANAGTTAAAAATATGATTTTAAAATATGTTTTAAATTAACTTAAAAGTAGTGTTAGTTCTTATTTTAAAAATTATGTATATAATATTATTTATTTATGTAAATATATTATTTGCTTTTTATTTAAAATTTATGTATATATGTGAATAGTTTTATTTATTTACAAGATTTACAAAAGCAATTTCACAGTGCCTTTCTAACCCAAATATATTAATTTGTGAGGATGTTCTTGAAAAAAAATCAAATTTAAAAAAAAAATTAAAGTAAGGGAATCCTTGTCTCCACGTGGAGAAGCCAGACACCAGGTTGGGATGGTCTTGTTTGGAGTCATGGCTTTTCACCTCTGTATTTTTGTCACCCTGAGGACTTGGTGGTGACAGAGCTCTAGGAAAGTGACTTCCTGCTGTGAGGATGAGGATGTTCTCTTTCCTTTGCAGCTGGAAGGAGGAGGGAAGCTGGAAAGGAAAGGGAAGGGGAGGAGGGAAGCTGGAACAGCAGAGGGAGCCTGGCACTGCTGTTCCTGTCGATGCTGTCTTTGCATTTGTGGGGTTTTGCTGTCCCCGCTTTGTGTCCCCCTCACTGGGTGAACGTCACGGCCAAACTGACCCGGGAGCTTTGGGACAGGGAGGAAGATGCTGCACAAACAGGGACTGACCCCCTCTGCCTGCTCTGCCTTAGGTACAACCTGCTCCCCAGGATCATCGAGGCCAAGTACCTGGATGCCATGGATGCAGAGTACTGAGTGAGGGTCCCTGGCCTGCAGAGCAGCACAGACAGCCCCTTGGGGCCAGCCAAGGCGTGGGACCATCTCCTGCAGTTCTCTTTCACCACCTTCCTCGTGCTCTGACGTTGGCAATGCACTCCTGTCACAGCTCCACGGGGCCTGTGCCAGACCAAGGGAGCCTTGGACTTGAGAGGACGCTGCTCTCTGGAGCTGTGAGGCGAACAAGCTTTATGGAAAATGCTACTTTCCACATCCCCAACCACACAAACCCCAAAGATCAGCCTGGCTGCATGGTTGGAGCATCCAGACTTGTCCTGTGTTCCCTTGTTTGAGGGTGGGGGTGGCTTTTTTAATGCACCACATCCTTTTCTTCCCCAACACTAAGAACAGCAACTGACCCTTGTTTTATAGAATGACAGCCCTGGCCTGGCCTTTGAATCCAATTCCCTGTGCACCCAGTATTCCCAAATTGTGTTCTGGGTGGGATGGCCTCGTGCTAAACCACTGATGTCAGGAGAGATGGTGCCTGTTTTCTCACATCAATGGGTTTGGAGACAGTTGCAATGTGTACTGCTACAACCCACAGTTTTGGATGAATTTTTAATCCCAGCAAATGAGCTGGGAACATTCAGAGGCTGGGCTCTCATGGCCCTGTGGATGAAACCCCTGCTGGGTTTGAGCTGTTTGGGCATTAGTTTGGATCTTTCTCCCATTTCTCCTGGGTAATCAAACACAGAATTGTAGGTTTTGCACAACTGCAGCATTTTTTGCTTGCACCCAGAGGGCAGTTGTGTCGAGGTTGCATATACATATGTACAGTAGTGCCTATGTGTACATATATACATATGGAGTTGTGTATATATTTTGCATAGATATACAAATAGGCCTGGTTCTTTCCAAATTCACAAGTGTTTTGTGCAGTCAGTGTTACCCACCATGTCCTGACCATATACTTGTTCTCTGCTTCAGTGCTGCTTTTTCTCATTTGAGATTTGGTCACTTTTATTCCTTTGGAAGCTGCTCAGTTACTGGTTTTGTTCACGTGTTGCTTTCTTCAAGGTGTTTTCTTTGCTTTCTCCTTCCTGTGGCTTGAGACCTTCATCATTCTGTCTCGAGGCTCCACCATGTGAATTTTTCATTTAATTTTGATGTACAGAATGCAATGAAAGTTTTCCTCTTTTCACCTAANCCCCCCACCCCAGACTTTATATTATATTTCTGGATGAATCTTAACTTCTGCTGTCTTTTATATTTCAGTTTATTTAATTTTGCTTGTACTATGGTCAGTTTTCTTATTTGGAGTACTGTGAAACAAGCTGCCCTTTAGTTCAGTGCTTGGCACATCACAGGTCACAGCTACAAATGTTCAGAAAATTGTGGACCTCGATGATGAACTTTCAAAAGAGTAGAAATGAGGGAAGAAGAGGAATGTAAAATATGAATTTATCAGCACAGAGGAGTGTTTCTTACCAGTTGCTTGCCCAGTAAATGATGCAGAGTTTTTTCCTCCCACCCCAGCATGGTGAGGGAGACCAACCCAGCCATGAGGGAGGAAGGCTTTGGGTGCAGAGCTCCTGTGCTGATGCTAAGCCAGGCTCAAGCCACTGCAGATTTGGTGGATTTGCACTAAAGATCAGAAGGTATTTAATCTTTGTGGAGCTGCCCACGGCTCTCAAACACGTGTGCAGAACTAACTTTTTCATTTTCTTACGAAACCCTTTGTATTGAGACTCGATAGAGGAGAGCAGTGAGAGTTCCTGTACCCATGGTTTTATTTCCCTGAGGGAATTGTAGGAGAAACCCCTCAGCTTAGCAAGCAAAACAATGTCACAGATAGCAAAAACATGACCTTCATGTGGCACCAAGCTGATCTGAGAAGTCTCAGGGTCAGGGTGGCCACCCCAGTGCATCAAGGCAGGGAATTTGGCTTTCAGCAGCCTCAAGGGCAGCAGGAGCAGCTCCTGCCATGTCTGCCAAGAGCAGGTACAAACCCAAACGTGGTTTCTGAACATTTTCCCCAAAATTCCCTGGCTTTTGAGTCGTTTCTGTGCCAGGATCACTCAGAGCTGTTAGCAAGGGCTGCATGTAGGAACAGGGGCAGACAGGATTTCAGAGGTGGCAGAACTCTGTCTGATCTTCAGTCAACAGCAAAAGGGCAGGTGACAGGCAGCAGTTCAGGACCTGCTGGAAGCCAGGGAGTGCAGAGGGCTGCTGAGGCTGAAATAACATGTTTTTCCCACAGATGTCAAAAGATTTAAGCAAAGCTGCAATCAGAGGTGTCATCCTCTGGCTGAGTAAAGCTGTAACACACACGTGTCCTGTGGGTGAATTGCTGGTGTCTCCACAGGAAAATGTCACCTTGGGGGGGTGGTTTAAGTGATATTTTGGATGCTGTGGCTGGAGGAAGGACAGGATGTGCCCAAGGGGGTGTAGCTTTGGTCCTGTTTGAGGCCCTGGGTGGGATTTCCTCAGGCACAGAGCCATAGTGGGGTGGACTGGCCTGCAGGCTTTACCAGATGAAATAGTTTTGAGATGCACCCTCCATCCCCCACTTAGAAGAGCCAAAAACGTCCCCATTAAAGCCTTTTTGAAAGATCAATTTCAGATACTGTCAAATGTTGCAGAGAGAATTGAAAATCCAGGCAGCAGGGAGGGTTAAATATCAACCACAACTCTTGTTTGTATCTTTTATTTTCCTTCACCGGTGTGACTTCAGTGTTTGTATTTTCTTTGTAGCATCAGTAGGATTCTGTTCTGCAGGGTTTTTGTTCTTACAGAAGTAAGGGGCCAAAGAATCAGCTGATGTGAAATCAGCACAGCTTGAGCGGGGGGAAAAAAGCTGTGCTGGCTTGGACTGGTTGAACATTTGGACCTATGTCTCAATATTTGGGTGGAAGGGAGATGTGAGACTCGAGGCCTCTTGTCTCAGAAGGGGTTTTCATGATCCTGCAGAGGATTTATTTTATTTTTCCATGCCTTTTCTCTTCTTGTTTGCTTCTGGTTTTGCTGACTTAAGTGCAGGCGTTTCCAGGAAGTAGCTGACTAGGGAAGGAGGGTTTGTTCAGAGTTGATTGAGCACTTTAATACTTCTGTGAAGGTTTAAGACAATTAGAATGTAAAAGACGTTTTATTATAAGCTCTTTATATACGCACAATGCTCTGTATAACTGTTGCCAAAGAACTGAGTCTGAAAGGTGTCAAGAGCTGTTGGGAGAGTCCTTGGGGTTCACCTGGCATTGCAAGGTAGGGAAAAGCTTCTGAAACGAAGTGGATTTTGGAAGTTGCCATTTGACAGCTGCCAAAACCATCAGAAGCTGGAGATAGAATAAAATTCTACTCTCACACTTGTAGTTTTTGATCCTTGCATTGAATGTAGGAGCTAGAAGTGAGCTTGACAATTAAAATTGGATTTGTACCTGACTGGTTTTGTTGGTCTGAGACTTTATTTTGTTGCTTTTGAAGACGTCCTTGACGTGCTGTGTGTGGGATTTGATGTGTTTGCCCATGTAAATGAAGGGAGGTTGGTGAAAAGGTGGAACTTGCTGAACAAGCAGTGCAGCACTTTTGGGATTGCTTAGGAAGCACAGCTGACAACTGCACTGCAACAACCCCAAACTCCCTGGCACCAACATTTGAAGTTATTTAATAAATATCAAGCTCCACTTGGGTGTGCTGCTGAAGGATGGGGATGGAGTAAAGGGATTCAGCTGGTTTGGCTCAGAGCTGCTGCTGGTGAAGTGGTCCAAGATGAGCCCCAGCACTGTGGGACACAACATGAGCTTCCTGATGATCCAGGGGACTGGGATGCTCTGGAAAGAAGCAGGGTAGATGGCCACACTTACGTACAGTTGTAGGTTCTTCCCCAAAATTCCACATCCCCAGCTGCACCCAGAGACTGAGACTTCACAAACTTCTGCTCATGATATTTGCCTGCTGTAGGAGCTGCTGCTGGACTGTGCTCTGTGGACACTCCTGGGAGGAGCAGGAAGTTCCCTCAAAGTTGGATAGAGCTGGAAAATGTTGGAGGTGGGAGGGAAGGAGTTGGTTTGGGGGGGGTTTTGTGGAGTTCTCAGCAACAAGAAAGGGACCTGAGATGTCACTTCACCAAAAGCAGCTCCTGTTTTCCAGTGTGTCCCACAGGCATCTGCACCACTGTTGTCACACATTCATGTTACTCCTTTCCAACCTTTTTTTATTGTTTGTTGCATTCTGAATCTGCTCTTTGCAGGGTTTTTACCTGCCTAGAACGTTGATGGGCAGAGCCAGGGGTGGCTCAAGCACCTCTGTTGTGTCTGTTCCCCCAAAACTCAGTGCTGTCATCTCCTGACCCAGCTCTCTGCTTCCCCAGCCCACTCTAGAAGCTGGCTCTGGAATTTCCACTGGGGAAATGCAGAGTGGGAATTTTTCCTGGAGAACCTGAGCCTGTGTCTGGCAGTGGCTGCTCCTTGGGGCTCCTTTGTCAGATAAGCAATGATGAAGGATTCATAACTGCCCAGCAGCTGCACCTCCCCATCTCTTCAGAAATCTCCTTTATGGCCCCTGTTCCAGTTGGGATGTCCTCCTTTCATCTGCCAAGCTTCCAGAACAACCTAAATAGACATAATTGGGGGAGGTTGAGTTGTTTTCTGTATTGAGGCCTGTGAATGTTAGAAGAGAATCATCTTTAATTGTTTTTCTGTCTAATTAAGGCATTGAAGGACCAAACCCTGGCCATGCCACTCGTGGCTGCAGCACTGCTTGCAAAGAGCAAACCATCAACGTTGTGGGCAGAGCAGAGGGGAGGGAGTTGTTGCAGTACAAGGTTTAGAATCACAAATTAGCACTTTCCTCTCTGGCTTTTGGGTGTTTTCCTCTCACACTTCCCTGGCTGTGTCTTTCTTTGCCTTGTACAAAAGGCTGCATGAGCTGGGATCACTTGGCTCTGCTCTGATGTCACATTAAATATTGAAGAGCCTGTCCTGGGGGAGCTGCTGCCTTCTGCTCCCCATCTGCCTCTCCTGCAAAGAGCTGCTCACTTGGAGACTCTGCTCTTCATCCACGAGACAAATTCCTGCTGCTGCAGGAGCAGTGCCCCTTACTCAGCCACAGAAGGGGAGCAAAATGCAAAGAGTGGGGGAAAACAGCTTGAAAATAAAGTCTCTCCCTGCTGATCTGAGTGATGCTGGCACTTCTGAGCACGTGGGGAGAGCCAGGAGCTCTGCAGCAGGGAGGTGTTTGTGATGTGATCAGGGGCCTGCAGAAATCCTCCTTGAAATGTGGGGGACTGATTGCAGTGCTGATTTTGGGAGGGCTGGGAGAAGTTCTCAGCTGCCCAGCAGCAACAGTTGGTGTCCTGGAACGCTTGTTTTAGGTAAGTTTTCCATGGCTGGATGACCTGGGTGGTTCTGCAGTGTCCGTGGCAGTGAGAGCAGAGGTGGCTGCAGCAGAAGGTGCAGCCCTGGGTGCCCTGAGCATCCCCAGTGCTGGGGGTGAGCTCCTTGATGGAGGTGACAGAGCTCGGGCTGTGTCCCCTCCTGTCTGGAGCTGCTTCCCCTGGCAGCTCTGCTGGCACCTCTTTGGGGTTCAAATTGCTCAAATTTGGGACCAGTGCCACTGATTCCAAACAGCACCTCCAGGGAGTGCTGGCCTGCTGGAGCAGGATTTTATGGGAATCACATCTTCATGGAATCACAGAATGGTTTGGGTTGGAAGGGACCTTAAAGCTCATCCAGTTCCACCCCTTGCCATGGGCAGGGACACCTTCCACTGTCCCAGGTGGCTCCGAGCCCTGTCCAGCCTGGCCTTGGACACTTCCAGGGGTCCAGGGGCAGCCGCAGCTTCTCTGGGCACCCTGTGCCAGGGCCTGCCCACCCTCACAGGGAACAATTCCCTCCCAACATCCCATCTAACCCTGCCCTCTGGCAGTGGGAAGCCATTCCCTGTGTCCTGTCCCTCCATGCAGAGCTCCCCTTGCCTGCCCAGGTGTTGGCAGCTCCCTCCCACCTCCACCACTTCTGATATTAAAGAGAAATTATGATCCTGGCATTGAGTGGCCAAGTCTGGAAGCTGCAGCCACTGGGAGGTGTTGGATGTGTCCTTTGGAGGTGCCCTGCAGGTCCAAGTGGATCCATTCCCATGGGAGAAGGAATGATCCAGCTGCAGAGCACAGCTGCCACTGGGGAGTCAGGAGCTGCTGGGTGACCCTGGGAGGGTTTAGCCTGTGGTTCCACACTGGTTTAATCAGTGACTGAGGGCTCTGCTATTTTTGGAGGTGTTTATCCCCTCCTTTCCCTGTCCTCTTTGTTGGTGTGAGTTTGCACCTTGTCCCCACAAAGGAAAAACTCAATGATCCTTGTGGGTCCCTTCCAAGTCAGGACATTCCATGATCCTATGAGGTGTTACCCCAGAAAACAGAAATTCTCTTACTAAGAACTGCAACAATTCAGCTGCTAAAAAACCCCAAACTTTATCCAAAGTACACCCTCAAATTAATGCAAACCAACCCCTTCCCCGTGATCCCACCTGAGAAAGGCACATCCTAAATACATAAATATCTTCAATACTCCCTCATTTCCCCTCCTGCTTTCCCTGGAGGGAGTGTAAATGCAGGAAAAGCCCTTTTATTTAAGAGGAGAAACCTTCCAGGGGCAGACCCAGCTCGTGTCCAGCCCTGCATCCCCTTGGTGGATTTCCAGTGATGTGCAGCAGTGCTGGGTTTATTTCCCCCTATGATGTGTAACTGGTTCAATCCTTCCCCACGGGGAGACCTGGAGGTTTGTCCCAGGATTCTGAGAAAGGATTTGGAGTGAGGGAGATCCCTGATCAGGGATTTCTGGCCCATGGATATTGCACTGGCTAAAGAGGCTCTCCCAGAGCACGTCCCTGATCTGGTGTTGATTTTCCAGTGAAGGATTTCTTTTGATAAGAGTTGCTTGGAGGGGGAGGGAGAGAGAGGGAATTCCTTGGTTGTATAAGGAAGCTCTGTGTTTAAAATGGAAATAAAAATGAAATATGCAGTTCATATATTTCTACTTTTTGCCCAATCCCTGTCTTTTCTTCAGTCTGGGTTTCTCTCCCAGTGCTGAGGGTGTTTCTCTGGGGACTGGGGATATTTGTGTAATCCTCAGCACTTGGAGCACTTGAGCATCTCAGCTGTGACTGTAAGAGCACGTGTCTGACACGTGAGAGTCTGGGGAGCCAAAAATTGGATTATTTCATCATTTAATGGAGAATAACTGCACCTTTTACCTGATTTGGTGCACTGGCAGCATCTGGAGCTGGCTCTGACTTCCTTGGCGTCACCCAAACCAGAGATGAGCCCAAATCCTGAATGTTGTCATTGGGAATTCTCCCAGGAGTGAATTTGTT
>VXBC01002088.1:14937-40004 GCA_013399945.1 Ploceus nigricollis | reverse complement strand
CGGGGGATGCTGCAAAGGGGAGGAAGGGGCCGCAATCCGGCTTGGATCGAAACAAAACTTCAAGGGGAAAATGGGGTTTGAAACAAAACAGCAACAACAATTTAAAAAAAGAGGATGCGGGTTTGTGCGTGATGCTCGGAGCATCCAGGGGTGAGCCCTGCCCTGAAGTTTCCTTGTGGATGGCCGGGAAATACTTGCAGGGGTGGAATGCCGGGGGTGGGAGCGCGGCCGCGGCTCTCCGAGCATCTCTGCCGTGCGTGGTACCCTGGGTGCTGCATGCCATGGATCCGCTCCCGCTGCCACCCCGTGGCTACTGACAGCCCGTGTGTGGCCACTGCATGCCAGGAGCGGGGATTTGCGGTCCCGGCTTTGAAGTTCGCGTGTGCCAAGGGCAGGGGACGCAGGCGGCGGGGGCTGTGCCCACACTGGTGCTGTGGCTCGTGTTGTCGCATCCACAGAGGAGGCTCTGCAAGGGATTAAATGTATGGATGCAGAGGAGAAGTGCAACAGCAGCAGGCACAGCTCGGCAGGGAAACACGATCCACAGTCCGTTCTCTCTCCTGGAAAAGCACATGGATGACCAGGGAGATGTTGCAGGCAGCCCGTGCTCCTTCCCAAGTGGAGAGCGGCTTCCTCCAAGCATCCCCCGGCAAAATGCGTGTCCTTAAGGAGACTTGGGAAGCGGCTTCCTGCCGAGCACGTGAGATGCAGCCGCAGCTCTGGGGAGGCAAGAGCTGAGAGGGGTGGAGGGGGGTGGTGACGGTGGGCGAGAGGATGATGAGGGGATATTCGGTTTTCTTCGCCCTGTTTGTGACAAGACGTTCTGGTTTGTCACCGGAGGTGTCACTGCTGGGGGAGCGCTCGTGGCGAGCTCGGAGCATGCTGCTGAGGGCCAGCCCCAGGAGGTTTCTGGAGCAGCACCTTCTCCTGGTGGAGAGCGCAGAGCAGCAGCGGCCGGCTCGGGAACCGCTCCCGAATCCATTCATGACTGAGGAACCCCCCGCCCCAGCCGAGCCCGAGCTGCCGCCCTCCAACCTCACCAACGCCACCGACTGCGGCGAGGAGATCCTGCTCTATGGGGACACCGAGAAGGTCGTCATCGGGGCCGTGCTCTCCATCATCATCCTCATGACCATCGCCGGCAACGGGCTGGTCATCATCTCCGTGTGCATCGTCAAGAAGCTCCGGCAGCCCTCCAACTACCTGGTGGTGTCCCTGGCCGCCGCTGACCTGTCGGTGGCCTTCGCCGTCATGCCCTTTGTCACCATCACGGACCTGGTGGGGGGCGAGTGGCTCTTTGGGAAGGTGTTTTGCAACGTGTTCATCGCCATGGACGTGATGTGCTGCACGGCCTCCATCATGACCTTGTGCATCATCAGCGTGGACAGGTAAGGCAGGGCCGGGCTGCTGCCCTGCGCTCAGGTGGGCTCTGATATTCGGGGTGTTTCGGGAGGTTGGGGGCTGCTAGAATCGTGTTCCTGGTTGGATCAGTGCTCCTGGAGGTGTTTTTTCCAGGTGATGAGGGTTTTCTGTGGGAATTCAGTGCCTCGTTCCCTTTGGAAGAGCTGGGCTCAGGGTGTTTTCTCAAGTTACTTCCCTAAGTTACTTCCTTAGTCTTCCCCCTTTTGGCAGCTGCCTCACATTGTTCCTGAGGAACAGCACCTGACCTTCTCCATGGAAGGTGCCTGGGCCATGAAACCATTCAAGAAATCAGAAAAAAAAAAAAAAAACCCAGATGCACTTTGGAAATCCAGGTTCCAGGGCTTCTGGAGCCAATCCTGTGGGATTCTCTGCTGCTCCCTGGACTCGTGCCTTGGCTAAGGATGTCAGCAGCTCCCCACACCCCATCCCAAGATCCCAAACCCCCCGGTTTAGCTCAGCGAGCGCATTTGTGAGGATTTGCCGGCTTCACCTCCCACACCTGGAGCTGGGAGGGAAAGGCTAAGCCTGCCTGGCAGAGTGGCCAGGCTTGGACAAGTCAGCACCTTGGTGGCTCTAATTTTAGCAGCTGCGTCATCGGGGCCATCGCGCTGATGAGCCGGTGGCCGGGGCTGACGTGTGCTGCCTGCCGGGGGGTCGCTTTGGGCTGAGCTGGCGCTGCTGGGCTGGGCTGCTTTGGGAGCAGCAGCTCAGGGAAGGGACACATCCCACGTCTGAGATGTGCCCTTTCAGCTGTGCCACCTCCCCGCTCACCTCTGCAGGTGTGACAGCAGGTGACAAAGCAGAAAGGACAGAGAAAATCCTGCTGCTGCTTGACATCCCCCCCCAGAGCAAGCCAGCAGTGAGTCCTGCTCCAAAGCCTTCATCCCCACCAGCCACTGCTCCCCTGGGAGCTGCAGATCCACAGCCCTGGGCAGCTCAGAGCTGCTGGTAGAGAGAAAAACCCCTGCCAGGCCACAGGCAAGGTTCAGCTCTTCTGCTGAACTTGCTTTATTTTAATAATTTTCCTGCTGGGGAAAAAAAAAAAGCAGGTGTGCTGAGAGCTGGCAGGAGCCTGACTCTGTGAGAGGGAAGGGATGAAATGCAGGAATGAAATGTGTCAGTGCTTTCTCCTGGTGGGTGAGGAGCAGGGAAGTGGCTGCACACTAACCAGACTGGCTTTGCTTGAAAATTTCACCCCCCTTTTCCTTCTCCTTTTCCTTCTTCTTTTCCTTCTCCTTTCTTTTCCTTTTGCCTTGTCTTCCCTTCCCTTTTCCTTTTCCCCCTTTCCCCTTTTTCCATTTTTCCTTTTTCCCTTTTCTATTTTTCCCTTTCCCCTTTCATTTCTCCTCAGCCAAGCATGTCAATAACTCTCCCCATGCCACCCCAAGTCCCCAAAAACCCAATGCATGCAATCCTTTTCCCTTTTTTTTCCTTTCCCTTTTCTTTCCTCTTTTTTCCCTTCCCCTTTTTTCCTCTTCCCCTTCTCTTCCCATTTCCTTCCCCTCCTTTCCCAACCAACCAATCCCACCCATCCCTTGGAGCAAGACTTTTCCAAGCACAAATAGGAGAGATCTTTCCCCAGGAATCCTTGCCATGGGTCCCACTCCTCCACCACGTCCCTCCTGTCCAGTGTCACTGCTCCAGGGAGTGATGCAGGCACATCCTGATTTTGATGTCACTTTGTCTTTCCTGGGAAGGAGGGAGGGAAAAGCTGTGTCCCAAGAGGTTGTCAAAGAGCCTGAATTTTCTGGTGTGGCCTTGTCCCTCATGTGTTGGCACAGGAACTGCACTGGGATCAGTTTGCTCCCAGAAGTTCATCCTCACCACGCCACAGGCCTGATGGGGAAGTTGAGTGGTTGCAGGGCAGTTGCCTGGAATGTATTTCCAGCATGGAAAGGAGAAAAAGAGCAAGGATTGAGCAGAGGGAAGGGACTGGACCATCCCCCCAGCTGTGCCCAGCTGGCTCTGGGTGGGAGGAAGGACAACCTGCAAGTGGAGGGGGCTTGTAGGGTCAGAATGTGCTGGGCTTGAGGAGGGAATGGGAATTATTGGGATGTCCTCTGGTGCACATTAGAGGAGGAGGTGACTGGGCTGCTGTCCTGCTGCTTTCCCCCTCAAGGATCCCCAGGAATGGGCTGGGAGTTGTGTGAACCATCCCAGGGCAGTGTCTCAAGCATCCTGTGCAGCATCACTGCTCCACATCCACCCAGCATCCTCAGGCAGTGTGTGGAGGTGGACTGAGGATCCAGGATCATGCCTGGATCTCCACTTCCCCCCTGAGCCTGGGATGGGCAGGATTTTTCATTTGACTCTTGATGGAAACATCTCCAAAAGCACAATTCTCTATTTCTATGCTGATACAACCAAAAACCAAAAAGCACAAGGAGAGCTGAGCTTGCAGAATCCCTGAAAAAACTTGCTCCAAAAGAAATTAAATTGTTATCTCAGCGAGGCACCAACCCAAACCTCCCACAGTGATGGGGACCACCTCTTCCTCCTGCCCTGTGAGGAAGAAGATGAAAAGCCCTGGTGTTTCTCGGAAATAGAAATATTTCCTCTGGTTCTGTCCTGAATCCAACTTGGTCAGCACTGTCAGGCCTGCTCCTGCCAAGGAGGAGACCCTGTTTTTACTGATGGCTGAGGTGTCCTCAATATTTTGCTTAGCATAGATGGAAAAGCTACTTGGTTTGCCCAGGATGATGAGGACTATTAAAATGTAGGCTGCTGTTATTGATTATTAATGCCAAGGGCTTCCTAAAAGCCTCTCGATTGAAGCTGGTAGAACTAATCTTGTCTGAAGCGAGATTTGATTGATTTCCTTTGAAATCAGAAAAGAAAAATGCTGGAAACATCCATCTTCCTCTTATATTTTCCTTATGTAAAAGCCTGCCAATGTTGCAGATTTTTTAATGTCACAAACCAAAAACAAACCACCAACGAAAAAATCCCCTCTTTTGGCTGCTCAGCTTTGATGAAACTCTCCATAAAAATGCCAAGAAGCTGACAAAAGGAGCTCCCCAAAGCCCACACATCACTTCTGGCATCCCTGGTGGAGAAAAAACTCTCCATCCATTTCCCAGGCAGCTCTGCTGGGGCTCTCCCCTTTCCCTGGCAAGTATTTTCCACCCAAAATCAGATTATATGCTCCAAATTGGGGTCACCCTCAGTTAAAAGGATGCCTCCCCAAAGTCAGTGGGATGAAAACTGCACAGCATTTTGCTGGATTGCCTCTCCCATGTATGTCCTTGATCCAAATGTTGCCCAGGCTGGGTAGATCCCTGCTCTGTGTCTGGGATGGATCCCTGGGATGCTCCCCCAGCTCTGACTTAGGGCATGGGCAGGTGTAGCAACCTCCAGCTGCCTTTTGTTTCCTCCTCTCCTTCAGCACGATGGGGCAGGAATGGCATCAGCTTGGAAATCAGGGAAGGAGCTTCTTTTGGCTGCAGAGGAGGCATGGAATTGTGGTAAAACAGTGGGGTCGAGGAAACCTTAACTCTGAGCCCTAATTCTGGGCTCATTTGGACCCCAGTGTGAGTGGAGATTCATCTTTTCCCAGTTCACCAGCTGCAGGATGGAGAAAGGGGGAACCTCAGAGAGGTTTGGGTTGTTTTTATTATTTAATCCCTGGCATAATGATCCAACAATTGAAGGGGGCCTGCAGGGAAGCCACAGAGGGAATTTTCATCAGGAAATGTAAAGACAGGACAAGGGTAGGGATGGATGGGATATTGGGAAGGAATTGTTCCCTGGGAGGGTGGGCAGGCCCTGGCACAGGGTGCCCAGAGCAGCTGTGGCTGCCCCTGGATCCCTGGAAGTGTCCAAGGCCAGGTTGGATGAGGCTTGGAGCAACTTGGGATAGTGGAAGGTGTCCCTGCCCCAGGGGTGGAACTGGATGGGATTTAAGGTCCCTTCCAACCCAACCCAAGCCAACCCAACCCAACCCATTCCATGATTCCCACTGAGTGTAGAATAAACACTCTGAATTGGCTCATCCACGGGGTTTGCTGGTGCAGCCCAGCCTGGGGCAGATCTCCCACCCCACAGCCAAGGGGCTGGGACCTGCAGGATCAGGGATGTGGCAGGAATTTATTGCACCTGGCATGAGTGGCTGCACCATCAGCCCAGCACCGCGGGGGCCCTGCAAATCCACACCAAGTGCCTGCAAATCCTGGGAATTGCCTTTTGTTACCCGATTACCCTAAACTTGATATGCAGCACGACACACACACACAGAGAAAAACTAAAAAATTTCAAAGGGAGAGAATTCCACTCGAATTCCACCGCCTGTCAGCGCCACCTCGCCTCCTGTAAACGCTGCCCTATTTTGAGGGCTCCCTGCTCGTTTCAGAAATATTACAAAGACCTCAAAACGGCCCCGTTTCCTCCTGCAGCAGCAGCAGCAGCTGCACGAGGCACCCGCGGATGAAATGTGTCAGCTTTGCCTGCTTGTTAAACCTTGTCAGCGAGCGCTTTCCTCGCCTAGCGCGTAAATTCCTTGAAGTTTCAGCAAATCCCAGGCGGATCGGCTTCCAAAGGAACGCGGTAACAGCAGAAGAGAGGATGGCACGCGGCACAGCGCGGATTTATTGGCAAAGTTCGTGGCTTGGATATCCAGAGGGGTGATTTTTGGGGTGTTAATTTGGGGATTGCAAGAGCAGAGCAGGGTTTTCTCCCAGGCTGGCCTCATCAAGGGCCATCAGTTGGGAATGGGTCGCCCAGAGAAGCTGTGGATGCTCCATCCCTGCAAGTGTCCAAGGCCAGGTGGGATGGGCTTGGAGCCACCTGGGATAGTGGAAGGTGTCCCAGCCTGGAAATGGATAATCTTGAAGATTCCATCCAACCCAAACCATCCTGGAATTCTCTGAACACAGAGAATTTTGGTTGGTTCTTGTGACTAAGGCCAGCTCAAAAAAAGAATACAGAGGAAAATAAGGAAAGAACAACTCAGTGAATGAATTCAAAATCATTTTATCAGGGAGGCAGGGGAGAAGACTTTAGTCTCTCAATTGATTTAGCAGTCAGGAGGGGAGGAGAAATTAGATTTTTTTTTTTAATATTTTATTTCCATCTTCAAATCTTGGGGGATGATCTGGAAAAACGAAATAATCAGGGAAGAGAAAATCTCCTAACACAGTAAGACTGACTGTCAGAGAGAAATTATACAGCAGAGGTAAAATTTCCCACAGATATTTTCCTTTTTTTTTGTTCAGCTTTTAGCAGAAAGAACTCATAGAGCTGCTGTTCTCACTGCCCCTCTGGAGTGACACCGTTCATCCAAGAACAGTTAAGAGGTGATGAGTTCCTGCCTAAAAATTCCTGGCAGCAGGAGACTGGAATCAAAAAGGCTGTAACAGAACAGAAATCCATGAGTAGCTCGAGGTTTTTGCAGGATTGATTGGAGCTGAGTAGCAGGCAGATGTTTTCCAGGGGGAATGCTGGCTGACAGCGGCCAACTCCCCCCCAGATTTATTGCTTTACAATTCTAATTTACCCACAGCTGACACAATTTCTTTATCACACAAACCTCTCCAATAGAAGACAGGATAGTTCACGTTTACACCCCGGGGCACAACCAGGAGCTGATGGTGGGTGCAGCCTCCAGCTCCTTTCAGGCAAAATAACATGGTAACTCCTAACCCCAGGGGTCAGGATTGGGGAATCTGTGGGTCACCAGGTGTTTTTGGGATCTCTTACTCCAAACTCCACTCATTTTCCTCTTGAGGGAGAGCTGGACTCCATCACTTTGGCAGCTACTGGCTGTGCAAGCGAGCACACGGCTCCAGCTGCTTGGGTCACTTCTATTTGAGTTTCCAGAGGTCAACAACTTTCAGAGAGTTGTGCAGAGCCAGAAGGTCCCCCCTGAGCCTCCTCTGCTCCAGGCTGAGCTCCTTTCCCAGCTCCCTCAGCCTCTCCTGGGACTCCAGACCTGTCCCCAGCTCCATTCCCTTCCCTGGACACTCTTCAGCCCCTCAGTGGCTGTCTTGTCAGGAGGGGCCCAAAAACTGCCCCCAAACAGCATCATCCACTCTCCAGCTTTGCTTGCAGGGCTCATCCAGACACATCTTTAAGTCTTCTCAAGGGCAAGATTATTTCTTGGTCTCCCAGGGCCATCTTAGCTGCAGGATGTATTTCTTCACCAACAAATAAGAGAAGGCTGCAGTGCCTCCCACTTCCCATCAAACACTGCTAGGAGTTATTCCTTTCATCTGGAATCAGTCCTGTGACACATCACTCTGAGCATCACCCACCCCACTCCTGGGTGTCTCCTTGGGAAGAGCAACACTCTGGAGCGAGTTATGTGCCATGTCTGGAAGCTGTTGCATGTTCTCTGGGCAGAATAGTTCCGGTGGCAAAATAAAATTCTTAAGGCATTTTTAATTCCTGAAAACGAAGCTTTTTAAAGTATTTTTATTCCCCAGGAGATCATGCAGAGTTCAGACTGCACTCAGCAGTTCAACGACATGTTGTGTTATGGACACTCCACCCCTGGAAGTGTTCAAGGCCAGGCTGGTCAGGGCTTGGAGCAACCTGGGATAGTGGAAGGTGTCCCTGCCCATGGCAGGGGGCTGGAATGGGATGGTCTTTAAGGTCTTTCCAACCCAAACCATTCTGTGATTCCATGCAAAAAAGTGGGGAATAAATTGGGGTGTTCAGTCAAGAGATCCCATGCCTGTGGAGATTTTCATTTGGTGAATTAATTTCTTGTCCCCTCTGAGTGCCAAAATTCTCTCACAGCCGATCGGGAGTGAAAACCACCCACCAGCACCCACTCCTAACCCCTGACAACTCCTCCTCCCCGCAGGTACCTGGGCATCACGCGGCCGCTGACCTACCCCGTGAGGCAGAACGGGAAGCTGATGGCCAAGATGGTCTTCATCGTGTGGCTCCTGTCGGCCTCCATCACCCTCCCTCCTCTCTTCGGCTGGGCCCAGAACGTGACGGTGGAGCGGGTGTGCCTCATCAGCCAGGACTTCGGCTACACCGTCTACTCCACGGGCGTGGCCTTCTACATCCCCATGGCCGTCATGCTGGTGATGTACAGCCGCATCTACAAGGCGGCCAAGGTCAGCGCCGAGAAGCACCGCTTCATGAACTTCCCCAAGCACTACGAGGAGGAGGGCGTCTACTGCCTCGAGGCCTCCAGCCGCGCCCACCACAGCTCCCGCCGCACCAAAGCCGTGGAGGAATGCGCCACGCTCTCCAAGCTGCTCCGGCAGGACCGCAAGAACATTTCCATCTTCAAGCGGGAGCAGAAAGCCGCCAGGACCCTCGGCATCATCGTGGGGGCCTTCACGTTTTGCTGGCTGCCCTTCTTCCTGATGTCCACGGCGCGGCCGTTCATCTGCGGCATCCGCTGCAGCTGCATGCCCCTGCGGCTGGAGAGGACTCTGCTCTGGCTGGGCTACACCAACTCCCTCATCAACCCCCTCATCTACGCCTTCTTCAACCGGGATTTGAGGACTACTTTCTGGAACCTGCTGCGCTGCAGGTACAGGAACATCAACAGGAGGCTCTCGGCCGCCAGCATGCACGAGGCCCTGAAAGCCACGGAGAGGCACGAGTGCATCCTGTAGTGCCTGACCCACTGGCTCCTGCCTCTCCATGCTGGGTTCCTCGCTTCCCTGGCCTCCCAGGGGCTGGCAGGAACTGTCCAACCCTGCCAGACATTGCCGCTGAGGGTGGCGGCCTTTCCCTCGCTCCGTGAGGAGCTGCGGTTTTCCTCACCCTGGCAACAAGTGGAGGGAACTTTGGGAACAGCCCTGCCTTCTCACTCTGTCCCAGGTGGGAGAAAGACCTGGGGGGTTCAAGGTCTACCAATGACTGTGGGCCAGTCACACCACCTTTCTGTGCCTCAGTTTACCCATCTGTTATTAAANTTGTTTTTCCCATTTGTTATAAAAAAAAAAAAAAAAAAAAAAAAAGAAATAAACCCTCCCAGCCAACCAACCAAACGAAAAAAAAACTCTAAAAACTTGGTAAGACTGTGGCTCTCCACCTTCAAAAAGGGCTCTAAGGTCTGTGGAGGGCACACAAAATCCTGTGTAAAGACAACATTGGCTGCACTTCTCTGTGGAATCTGACAGCAGCTCCGTTGTACATCCAAGCCCCCGTGCCATCCCAGCTTGTCCGAACCCTTTTCCCCGATGTAATTGCATTTCACACCCTGAGCTCACGTCCAGGTTTGCACGTCAGAGCAGAAATACCAATGACCCCGTTTCCCCCCACACTGTAGCACTGCAGCACTTGAAGGAGACGAATTTGCAGGATGAAACACAAACGAGCGCGGAGTTTCCTTTACGGTTGGATAGGGAAGTTTGACGCCTCCTGCTCATCAGGGCAATGATCAGAGAGCAAAGCCAGTTGTGTTTATTGGGTTGGACTGTAATTCATTCCCAGACAAGTGACGTGCGTTCATCATTTGTGGCTAATTGACTCCATAAAAGCACGCTTTGGTTGACAACAGAAAAAACCATATAATTTCCCTGACAGCTTTACGGTATTTCAGTATGATGTCCAGCAAGCTTGAAAAAATACACTGAATGATGTTATCTTTTTCTTAAAAAAAAAAAAAAGAAAAAAAAAAAAGAGGTTTGGTTTCCTTATTTTGGTGTAGAATCTTTGGTCTCTCTGACTTCAAAGTGTCTCTTCACTTTTTTTTTGTGGTGGTGGGACTTGCTTTCCTGCAGTTGTCTTTCCTCATTATCAGCATTGCAGTGTCAAATTTGCAGCCCCACAAACCTTTGCCCGTTTGATCACAGAATCATAAAATCCCAGCATGGTTTTGGTTTGAAGGAACCTTAAAATTTATCTTAAAAACCATGGGCAGGGACACCTTTCAGTATCCCAGGTTGCTCCAAGCCCTGTCCAACCAGGCCTTGGACACTTCCAGGGTAGTTGATGTCTGTTCCAATTCTTGTTGAAGATCTCTGGGTTTTTTTGTCAAAGCCAGACTGCTCAGAGGCTCAGGGAAAGTTGTTTGTAGCCCTCTTTTTACTCTGGATTTGCTTTTTCTGGCATGAGTGGTGTAGTCCCACCTCTGGCACCCTCTGAGGCCTTCATCCATATCCGAGCTGGGTGTTGGATGTCCTGGCTGACTGCTGGCAGGGCTTGGCTTAGCAATCAGTGTTTCTCCTGTGATGCATTTTGTGTTCTCATTTGGCCTCTTCTCAGCAGCCATTTCTGTCCTGTCTCATTTCAGACCTGCTTTTTCTAGGGATGCCCAGTGAGATTCCCAGTGTGGACTGGTGGGTGACAGCAGGGAAAGTGGCTCGAGCCCACTGGGAATGTCCTGAGGGACTGTGAGGCTGGACACTGCAATGTGCCCAGATGTTCTCCGAGCTCACGTCCTCACAGATGGAGTCAGAATTGCACAGAGGAGCAGGGGAGGTTGTAGCTGTTGTCTCCAGAGGGAGATGTTTTAAGGCAGAGCAGAGATTTGAAGGAGAACCTAATCAGGAATGATCCTAAAGGACTGAACTGGAGTCCCACACACCACGTCTGTAGGGCACGCTCTGACTGCCCATCTCAGGACCTGCTGCACAAAACCAACCCCTTTTTCTCCCAGAAAACACTCCAGGCCAGCATCTCCTCTGCCACAGCAGCAGCTGTCACAACTTCTGTCCTGCCACAGGGACATGAAGCTCCTGCAGGCTCTGATTTCCTCCCTCAGCTCCTCCAGCTCCTTCCCTGCCCTTCTGACAGAGCTGTCTGCATTAAAACTGACCAGCTGCTAATTCAGGCTGTCTTGGCAGGGTGGAGAGCCCCAAGACAGCTCATTTCACATCCAGCACACAACAGAACCTGGTTGTGCTGCTGCAGTGTATTTATTGCTGTGCCTAAGGTCATTGTTTTACTTATTTTCTGTGCTGGGGGTTTTTAAACTGCCTTAAAAAAAATCATAATTCTGTTTAATTCCTATTAACATCCTTATTCTGATGGCATTTTTATCACTCCTTGGAAGTATTCTGCAACAGAGCTATGAAACAGTGTTTCACTTTTTAAATGAAATCATACAAAAAGCAGTTTTTTCTGGTTTGAGGGCTCTTCCAGAATTAAAAAAGTAAGAGACAGAACAGGATTCTGGATGATCCAAACCCCAAACTTCTTATAAGCAAAGAATCGAGCAAAATGGTTTATTTGTCTCAAAAAAAAATCAGTGTTTGCCTTGACTTGGAATTGAATGTTTTGTTGCACTCAAGGCTTACCTGATAAATGCTTCTACAGCTTAAAATGAAAATATGAAGGAAAAATTTTAAAAGGAAAGCTTTCTTCCCACAAACAATCCCAGAAGTTTGCATCCAAAAATATTTAATGATGACAGCTCCACTAAAACAAAACGTTTTGCTCCAAAAAATATGAGACAGGTTGCTTTTCCCAGTAGTTATTGACTCAAGCTTTGAGACATCAGCCTAAACTCTGGCTTTTTTAACTCCCCAAGATTAAATTGTGTTTGGGTTAAATAAAATAATGTGCATCCAAAGACACCAGGGCCTTTTCCACACACGAGTGAGCACCAACCCTTTAGTTAAGCCAGTCAAGATCCTTGTAGATGAGCCGCTAAATCATGCTGAAAATACTCTGTGGGTTTTATTATTTTTTTTTAATCAGACAGGAATCAATGCTTTTGGCATCTGCAAAAAAAAACCCACCCTGGCTTAAAAATAAATCTGAGCTATTTTGAAACTGATTTTAGCGCACACACACATGTGCCTAAGCAAACTGTGAAGAGAAATTAGCTCTGAAAAAGTCCATATTTAGGCAAAAAATTGAGTTCGGGGAGGAAAATCATCAATTTAGGAGGACAAGAGAAACTTTTGTGGACAATGAGAGATTCCCAGCAGGCCAACAGCAAGACAGTGGAAAAAAATGAGGAGCCTCGGGCAGAGAAAATTGAACTAATTCAGGCATTAAATGAGTAGGTCTCAAGTCAGCTTTTTATTCACTCCCTGTGCAGGGGAAGTGCAGGAATGCAGGCAGGGAGATCTGGGGAGAAAAGGCAGTTTTTAGAAACCCTCTGTGAGGGTTTGTAGGGTTTTGATAATGATTCTGAGCAAAAGATGTAAAGCCCAAGTAGTAAAATCCTGTGTTTGTCCCCCAAAATGTCTGAATCTCCCCACTCTGAGCCCAGCACTTCGTGGATTAACAGGCAGAGCTGGAGATGTGCAGGGACAGCTCAGCAAGGCCACCCTGTTCCCCATCTCCTCAGGAGTCCTGCCACCTCCTCCATCTCCTGGGGACAAAGGAACCTCAACCACACCGGACTGGAAGATGATCCAACCTGGAGCACAGACCTGGACTCTTACAGAGCCAGATCAACAAAAACGTTGTGGAATCCTTTGCTGTTCCACCAATTAAAGGTTCAGCAACTTGCTGAGCCAGGAGCGCTCTTGGAATGTTTAATAACCCCCAACACCTGCTCTCCTTCCCCTCTATTTAATTTTTCCCCACTCTGTCATCCCCAGGTAATGAGCTCCACAATTTAATTACTTTTTAGGTGAAGAAATGTCTCCCTTCCCTCTTTTAAACCACCTGCTGAGCTCTTTAGGCTCTGGCTGATCCCTGCCTCAAGAAGGAGAAGGAGTGATCAGCCCTGTTCACCCTCTCCAGCCCAATTACGATCTTGCAGCCCTTTGCCACATACTTCCTTTTGAAATAAAAATCTGTTCAACCCATAGTTCCTTTTCCAACAATAGGAGATACTTTGGGGAAAATATTAGGACAAGGACAGCCTGCACTGTGTGCCTTCCCACCCTTTGCTATGTTCAAGGCATCAAACCATGTTTAGCTCAGGAAATTCCCTGTTTATCCATGATTTCTGTGCAAGGCTCAGTGTAACCCCCCGTTTTTCCACAGGGAATGCCCAATCTTTCATCTGGGATTGGATAACTCCACATCAGAGCCCTGTATGAGCACTGCTGAGCTTGGCAAGCAGAAGGCTGATGGTGGCAACTGAGGGGGATTTGGGCCAAATTCAAACCTCAGCTTCAGGAACCTGACCTGCTTCTGAACCTGACTTTGCTTTGAGCATGGCACAGGTTCAGAAGCCTCCAGGCTGCCCTTCCAACTTCAGTATTTTAGGATTTGGATGATCTGTCTAATTTCCCACTCGATTTATCATCCAGGTTTTTTTTTTTGGCAAGATGATTTACAGATCTCCGACCCGCCATGTGAAAAAGCTCCTGCTATTTTGAGTCTCGTGTCAATAAAACTGAAAGGCAGCCACAAGACACTTTCCACCTGTGTCCTTAGGTAAGAAATGGGCTTTATTCTTTACTTTATTGCCATTTTAATCTGGAAATTTTTCATATTCACTATGCAAGATCTTTAGTAGCCTGACTATTCCTTTTCTCTATCTTGTGCATTACTCTGAGATGGAGTTTAAGCAAAACCCCAACACCACGAGATGAATGGGCAGGTCACTGCTTTAATATCATCATATTAAGACAAAAAGTGAGTATTTCATACAATCACAGAATGATTTAGGTTGGAAAGACCTCAAAGATCCCCCCTGCCACAGGCAGGGACACTTTCCATTAGAGCAGGTTGTTCAAAACCTTGTCCAACCTGGCCTTGAGCACTTCCAAGAAATTTTTCCAGCCCTTTCAGCACTGGCACCAGGGAAGGAAGCAGACAGCTCTGCTCTGGCAATTCCACTTTTTATTTTTTAATGACAAAATCTTCCATGCAGAACACAGAATTTCAGAAGATAGCAGGAGTTAAAAGATGGTATTATACAAATGCTTTAATGTGTGAAGAGCTGGACCTCCCTCGCAAACAAACGTGGAACTGGGTGAGCTTTAAGGTCCCTTGCACCAAAACCATTCTGGGATTCTCTAAGGTGGAGCTGCATGGTGGCTTGGTGTCCCAGGAGGTGGGACAGGAGATCTTTCTGCAGCCTGAACTCCCACCAGGGCCTGACATCTAGCCTGAGGGAGGATGACACAAATACAGGTGAGCTCCACGTCCTGTGAATGCTGGACAAAAACATCACCGAGGTGGGCACGAAAAACCCACCTGGAGATGGTCCCTGTCAGAGGCAGGAGATGTTCCCACCACCACACCTAGAGAAGCTCCCAGGATTTCTGTGCTAACTCTGCTGTGTAACACCATCCAAGTGCTGAATCCACCCCTCCAAGGTGGGCAGACTACTTATTTATTATTTTTATACTTTTTTATTGTTTCCCAAGCTCCATGCTATTTGCTTGTAATTCAAACTATATATTTTATTTTTATTGCCACTGTGCAGATTCTGGCTTTACGCTGACAAGGTCTTGAAGTCTTAAATGGTCTTTTCACCCTTCTCCCAACACTTTTCCACCACTAATCCCTGACTATTTCCAGGCTCAGATTGGGGCAGCCAACACATGCCGGGTGTTTTCCTGCTCCTCCCACCCAGCACACGGACCTTGGACAGCAGCAGCAGGACTTGGCAAAGAGCTGCTCTAGCAATTAAAGAAAGCAAAATCTTTACAGGCTGCAGCATGTGCTGTGCTTGGGGGTAGCTGGAAACTCCCAGCACTTGCTCAAGACAATGAAAATGATCTCCTTCTGCGTGATGAGAAAAGCTGCTTTATTTCGAGCCACTTTTCCAGCTTCTTTTCCACTCTCAGCCTCACATTTCCGACCCTTTGAGCACGATCAGCGATCTGTGAACACAGCAATTAGGAGAAGAGGGAGGCAGAGAGTGGCCAAGTGCCAGACACTTGGTGACAGTGTGTGACAACGCAGCCGCGAGCTCGTAAATCGCGAGCGCGGCTCGGGAGGGCTCCGCACAGAGCCTGGGGTTTTCCTGCTCAGTGCAGACAACCTCAATGTCTCTGTGCCCTTCCAGACTGTGCAATGCCTCGGTCATTCCACTCCCAGGACAAAGCTTTGGGCAGCAGCTGCTGCTGTGTGCTGGGGGTGAACTTGTCCAGATGAACCGAAGCCACCTCTCGGGAATTGGTGCCTCAAAAAAAAAGGGGGATACAAAGCTCTTAGAGAATGTCCAAAGGAGGGCTGTAAAAATGGTGAATGGTTTGAAGGGGAAGCCATACCACGAGTGGTTGAGGCCTCTTGGTTGGTTTAGCCTGGAGAAGAGGAGGTTGAGGGGACACTCATCGAGGTCTGCAGATCCTGTGACAGTGACAGAACCCAAGGAAACGTCTGGAGCTGTCCCAGGAGAGGTTTATGCTGGAGATCAGGGAAAGGTTCTTCCCCCTGGGCACTGCCCAGGCTCCCCAGGGAATGGGGACGGCCCCAAATCTGCCAGAGCTCCAGGAGAGTTTGGACAATGCTCCCAGGGACAGGGTGGGATTGTTGGGGGGTCTGTGCAGGGCCAGGAGCTGGATCCGTGATCCTGTGGGTCCCTTCCAGCTCAGGACATTCTGTGGTAAATTAGAAGCAATAGGAGGTAATGAATGTGACACCTGTAGTTTCCACCAGCCTTTTAACTTCACATTTCCATGCTCCTTCCCATCCCCAGGCCATGTGCAGGTCTCCTAAATGAGAATTTTAACCCTCAGGTAGGGGTGGCGTGGGAGAGTGTTCAACCTGTTAATTTAAGAATTAACATTCCAGGATTTTTTAGAGAGAGCTTTGGGAGGGTTTTTTTCATCTCTCCTGAAAGGCTGAAGGGGAAATATTGCTGATAACAAGCCGTGCTTTTTCCAAGCATCACATTTCTACAGCATTGTCAAGCAAAGTCTGGGCTACATATGGAAATGGAGGCAGCTCAAAGGAAATCAATCTGGTTGACTCTCCTTGGAGACATTAATCAGAGTTTGGTGCTGTCACTCCTCAAGAGCCACTTCTCTGCTGTATCTTTGAGACATCAAAATGCCAACAGCCCCGAGCAAGAACAGATCCTGCGTGGAAACAGAGGGATGTTTCTCAGAAATCTTGTTTCTGGGATGCAGCCTGAAGGCTCAGCACCCTGGGGAGCACCCAGGCTCACCCAGCCCTGCCTCCTGACCTGGGCATGGCCTTCCTGGAAAACAGTCCATGGGGAAACACCTCAAACAGCTCTTGGGATAAGTTTGGAGCTGTCCTGGCTCTCAGAGCCAGCTCAGGACACAATGTCCTCCTGGTGTGGTGGAAAAGTGTTGGGAGAAGGGTGAAAAGACCCTTAGAGACTTCTAGACCTTGTCAAGACAAAGCCAGGGCTGTAGAACTGCATGGTGACAATAGAAATAAAGTATGCAATTTAATAATAAAAAAGCATTTTTCTCTTGGGCACCCAATACAGTTCTGAAAATTGGTCCTAATCAGAAAATCTCTGGCACCATCAGATTTTAGCCCCAAAACCCTTCAACAGTTATTTCCCACTAGTTCACAAAGCAAGGTTGTTTTCTAACAGGCAAACACCCCACAATACATTTCTGAGAAAGGATCTAGGGTTGTGACTGTGGTTAGAAGAATGATGGCAGGAGTAATAGAGATGTAACAGAGAAAGCAAAAATATCCCTGTGAGAAAAAGCTGCCAGAACCAAAGATCAGGGGAAGAAAAATCCAGCAATTCCAGATGGTTTTTTTGAAATCAGAGTGATGGAGAGCCCTTCCACCTCTGCTTTTTTGTTTTTTTTTTTTTTTTTTAATACAGCACATCCTTCTCATCAAAATCCCTGATATATTTTTTAAAAGAAGCTTTAAGGAAAATACATCAACAAAGATGAGCTACTGGTAACACTGGAGCCTAGAAAAGAATAAAGCAGTTCAACCATCAGCAAACACAATACATCAACACCATCCCATATTTAAGTTTAAATTCTATTATCCAGTGTCCTAAATCCTCAAAAAGAGCAGCAACTGGAGCAGAAACTCCAATAATATTTTGCAATGAGTGAAAAGGTCAGACCTACAGATGAGCAGGTCTTGGGCACGGCCACTGCTGTACGTGGTTGCCACCCAGAACAGGGAAGATTTATACATTTGGGAATAAATATTCCCAAAGCAGGGGAAGTTTCAGGCATGTCAGACCTGGGGAAATATTCTTCTGGCAGCCTCCCCACGCAGGAATTGGCATTAATTGGTGAAAATTAAACTTTTTCTCCTGCCACAACTCACGCAGGGATCAGCCCAACCTTTGACCCGCAGCTCTTCTGCTCCTGCATTGAGGAATTTGGGAATGGGGTTCAGGCCATCCCAATGGGCTTTGGCAGCACAGCAACAGGGATTTAGGGAGGGAGAAGGAGCTGAAAGGCCTGAGCTGATGTCCTGTGAAGTGGCCACACTCCCTTTCCTCTCCTGGGTCACATCACAGCACGACAGAGCCATCTCCTCCCACAGCCCATTGCCAGGGGAGAGCTTTAGGATCCAAACTCTGTAAGGGATGGTGTCTGGACATCAAAGGCCAGATGTTTCCTTGAATTTCTTTCAGGGAACACCTCAAAAGGATATGGACCTGACTGGGTAGAAAATGAGCTTCTCTTTCCTTTCCCAGCCCCTGCCAGCGATGCATTCCCAGATCCTCGCAGTGTTTGGACACAAAGCTTATCTCCACTCACTTATCTCATTTCCAGAGTCACCAAAACACTTCATCAGAATTCACAATTCTCCACGGACCACAGGAACAGGTGAAAATGCTTATTTCTATTTCTATGGAAATTTTAGATTTCTGCTGATGCTTAGGGTAATGGCACAATGCTCCCATTGCAGTTGCTGGGGAGAAATAAAGTTGGGAAGTTATTTCCTTGACCAAATGGAGATGTCTGGTAGGGATGAGATTCATTTCACCCTAAAAAAGCTGTTTCTTTCCAGGCACAATAAAGAGAGCCCTGAGGGATTTTGCAGTGCTGAAGGTACCTGAATTTGATCTGAATCCTCTCCTATGTAAAACTCTGCCACAGCTGGAGCTGAAAGTGTGGCTTGGAAAGCTGAATCCAAATATTTGGCACGATTGCCAAGGGCTTTGACCCAGAAATCCCACACTGATAAGGATTGGTGTGGTCTGTGTGAGTGACACCATTAAAATCAGACCCCAAAATGGGTTAGAAACCTTTCAATTCCTGACACAGAAAAGTAGGGGGAAATAGTGATCATGAGGAGGCTCTGAGGGCTGGAGATGGAGACAGGTTAAGAGAGCTCAGCCTGGAGAAGAGAAGGATCCAGGAAGAGCTCAGAGCCCCTTCCAGTGCCTAAAGGGGCTCCAGGAGAGCTGGAGAGGGACTGGGGACAAGGGATGGAGGGCAAGACACAGGGAATGGCTTCCCACTGCCAGAGGGCAGGGATGGATGGGATATTGGGAAGGAATTCCTCCCTGTGAGGGTGGGCAGGCCCCGGCACAGGGTGCCCAGAGCAGCTGTGGCTGCCCCTGGATCCCTGGAAGTGTTCAAGGCCAGGTTGGCCAGGGCTTGGAGCCACCTGGGCTAGTGGAAGGTGTCCCTGCCCATGGCAGGGGGGCAGAATGAGATGGGATTTAAGGTCCCTTCCAAGCTAAACCAGTCTGTGCTTCTGTGATAACATGGATCTTCAATTTGAGAGGGAAACTTTGAGTATTTCAGTGTTTGCTGGAAGCTCTCCAAGGGTCAGAGCTGGGATGAAGCCAGTGCAGGAGACCCCCGTGTCCATCCTGCCCCAGGGGATGTGTCAGGAGATACCCTTGGCCCAGCACTTGGTTTTCCACTCCTCTGCCCACCTCCACACCTTGGGCTGAAGTGGCCCTTTAGAGAAGTCTCATGGTTTTAATTTGAGAGTGACAAGAGCACAAATGCTCAGCTGGACGTGGAAAAGTCCCCAGAGGGGCTGGGGGAACCTCAGCCTTCCTTCAACTGACCCAAAAGAAATATCTCCTCAGCTTTTCAGGCTCATTACTGGCAAATTTATCTTACTCAGCCTCACTAATGCGACAAATCAGAGCCAAGGCTGACCTGGGAGGGACCAAGCAGCCTCAAATGAGGTCATCAGGAGAGATCTTTGTTTTAATTCAGGGATTAAAATAAAAATACATGCTCGCACGCCACCAGGACTAAGTCAGTGACACTTCAAAAATATCACAGCTTTTGGAAAGCTGAGAAGACATTATTTGGGATTTAACCAGAAAACATCTCTCTGACTGACACGATGCCACCAGCTGATGGGAAGTTCAGTTCTCTCCCCACCCCCCAATGTCCTATAAAAATAAGTGATGGAGGAAAAAAAAGAAAAAAAAAAAAAAGAAGAGAGCATAGTGAGAAATCTCTTGGCTGTCAAAACATCCATCAGCAAAATGAAACACAATGTGGACACCTCACACTTAGCACTTTTGTTCTTTACTGCCAGAACCAAGGCAGAAATGTTCCAGTTTAGGATCTGGACAATAAATCAAACAGCCAGCCTTGGAAAACTTCTGAGCACTGAGAAAAGTTACCTTGATACCTACAGAGATGAGACCCACTTAATCCCTCTGAAGCTTTTATTAAGGCTTTTCTTTGCACTTGTGCTATTTTTTCCCCACCTCACAATATCTCACGGCAGGTGGGAAGGGGAAAAAATAGTCTGCAGCCTGCTAATTAACTAGGTTTGGTTTAAAGGCTGCAAATTACAGCGAGATGTGACTGTCTCAGGTATTTCCAATGCTCCAATCACTGTCACACCTCGGTGCTCTTCCCTCGCTGATGTGCTCAGCCCCTCGTTGTGCAGTGCCATTATCTTCATTCCAGGGGAAGGAGAAGGAGGGGGAGGACTGGAGGGGCCTTCTGGGCATCCCACAGACACCTTGTTACACAACACCTGTCTGGGCATACCAAGAACAAGCTCTCTCTTTTTATTTTCCCCCCTTCCAGGAGTTTTCAGCCCCTCTCCATCCCAGCCTGGATTATTTCACCACGAGGGGAAGGTCTGGGCAGATTCCAGCTTGGCAGCAAGACCTTTCCATGAGGTGGCTCTTTGTTTTTTTAGCACTGATTTCCTTCACTCCCTGCTCAGGATATTTATAGAGAGCAATCAAATGACGTCTTAGATTTCACTGTCAAGGCAGGATGAGGCAAAAATCTTTTTGTCTCCTCTTACAAGAAAAACTCTTCGTTCCTCTGCCCTTCAGCTGCTCCAGTTTGGATCCATTGGGTGGACACAAGTGGATGTGCTCTTCCTGTGAGGTCAGAGGGAGTTTTTACAAGGATTTGTAGTGATGGAGTAGGGGGAAATGGCTTTAAACTGCCAGAGGACAGGGATGGATGGGATATTGGGAAGGAATTGTCTCTGTGAGGGTGGGGAGGCCCTGGAATGGATTTCCCAGAGAAGCTGTGGCTGCCCCTGGATCCCTGGAAGTGTCCAAGGCCAGGCTGGAGAGGGCAACCTGAGCTAGTGGAAGGTGTCCCTGCTCCAGGGGTGGAACTGGATGATTTTTGAGGTCACTTCAAACCCAAAGTGTCCTGTGAGACACACTAATGTGGGCAGCTGGTGTCCATGGCACTGGGACACACTGGAAAGGGAGGTGGCTGGCACTGGTGCACCCACAGGCCCTGCTCCTCCAACAGGTATCAAAGCAACTTCCCCGACCTCCTTGGCCTCAGGAATTTGAATTTCAAGCCAAGCTACCTAAATTTACTGTACATTTAGTCCTAGATGCCACTGCTGTTGGTGCTGCCTCAACAGCTGGGTACACTTCCAGGGAGATCCCAAAAGGAAAACTTACCAAGGCCCACAGCAGATCCAAAAAAATCCCCCTTCCTTCCTGCACAAAGCACAGCTGCAGACTCTGAGAAATTCAGGAGAATTTCAGGAGAAATTCAGGAAATTCAGGGTTTTTAAAGGAGGTTTTTGGTTCAGAGAGAGGCCCTAAGCCACAAGAAGGGATTTCACCAGGGGAAGCTGCGCTGGAGCAAAGCTCGTGTGCCCCACTGCAGCCAGAGAAGGGTTTGGAGCCGCTCTGCAGCCTGAGCTTCACCCCAAAATCCCCCAAAGCTTTCTTTTGGCTCCCACCACAGCCAGGGTTGTCTGCAGGAAAGGAAATGTGAGGGCAAAGGCAGCTCAGCCACCATCTCCTCCCCTGCCCAGCCTCTCAGAGCACAACTTCACTGCTGGAAACAGAACCCAAAGCTGCTCCCACCTCCAAAACCCCTCCAGACACACCTGCAGCTGGTGAAACACCCACGCTAAGGAGTGGCAAGGTCACCTCAGCTCTCCACCAAGCTCCACTTAGGACATAGTGCCACCCTGACCAGTTGTTGCACTCCCTGAGCTCCTGTTTCTCCTCCAAACCTGAGTCTCTTTTATCTCCTTTCCCTGATTTTTGGTGGATAAGGAAGAAAAGATCGTGTCCAACACCAAAACTTCCAGTCAGCTCCCAGCAAATCCCCTCTGGAGATGTTTCTCCTCCATTCCAATCAGGTGTGTGACCTGTTCTGTGTGACCAGGCCCAAATGACAGTCACCATTTGTTAAATATCACCAATGGCTATTCCAGGAATTCGACCCAACAGGGGAAATAAAAAATGTTTTAAAAGCCTATAAAATAAACACACATCGCATGAAGTGACAGGCAGAATAATCTAATTGCTGAGTTGTAAAAACAAAAGGAAAATCTGTCTGAATCTTGCTGAAAAGGAAGAGATGTCCCAGAACTCTGCTGTTTGCTGGTTTAAATGTCTCTTTGATGAGTTCTCTTGTTTGTTTGCTGTGTAGCCCACTCGAGTCACTCCAGCTCAAACTGCATCTCTGTTTCTACTTGAGCAGAAACACGAGTCACCTTGGAAGGAGCACAGCAGAAAATAATCCATATATATTAAAAAAAAACAACCATTGGCAAATGTCTATTTTTTTCCTCTAAAACCAACTTCAAGTCACTGTGCTCTCTCACTAGGCCAAAAAAATTGTTCTTTTCTTGGGATTAAAGCAGCTCTCCTAAATGAGGCTGCCTGTGATTGACGCTTTAATTGACTGGCACAATTTCATGCTTTAATGACTCTGGGCTCCTCAGTTTAGCCATGAATAAATTTAACTGTTAAGTCCTTGCCTATAAATCCTCTTGTCTGGAAGTTCCTATTCTCCCTTTCAAATGGAAACTTGGATTAAGGAGACTCACCCACATGTCAGGAGCTGTGATCTGCACATCCCCTGCTCACCAGTTCCCCCAGTTGCTTCCTGGACCACCACAACTGGCTGGGAGGGGACTCCAGGTGGGATTTCTTTAGGAAAAGCCCTCAGGAATTTTGGCAGCTCAGCACCACACTGGTATCTGGTCAGCAATTAGTGGGATAATCAATTTGTCCTGAAATTGATGACCAACAGAGCAGGAAAACATCTCCTTTCTGGAAGCACCTTCTGTCCCAGAGGTGATTAAGCCATGCTTGTAATTCTGCAAAATCCTTTGTGTGATAATGAAGGGGAGAATTTTGGACTGATTTAGCTCCTCCTATCCTGTCTTTCCTGTAGGTTTTAACCCTCTAGGTCTGCTCTGTCCCTTTTTTCCCTGGTTTATAGGATCTGGTAGCAAAGCAGGGTGAAATGCAGTTCCCAGGCAGGCTCCACGTTTCAGGCTGTATTTTTAACTTTTCACTCATTTTGCTTTTTAAATTTTTTTTTCCCCCCCATGTGTCTAAGTCTCCTGATTTAGCAATCACAGCTGGTTCCTGGACTGAACACTTCTTTCCTACAAGTCTCCTCCTCCTCCTTCTTCAGCACCTTAAGTCAGGGATACTCAGATTCATAACAGGTTGCAGAGAAAAAAAAGCTGGAGCTGAAAATTCATGCATTCAGTGAAAATTCTGTGAATCCATCACTCCTCACTGGCTTCTGCTTTCCCATCCCTGTGTCACTACATGGAACTGGATCACTCAGGCACCCTTTAGCCTGGAAAAGCTCATCTTTTCCAAATATATCTTTGATTATGTGAAAAGCATCCCCATTGCAAGGATTTCCACACCCAGCTCCACCCAACTCCTTCGTGCTGCCCCTTTTTTTCCCCAGGGAAATGCTGGGATGCCTGAAAATTCCATGAGTTCATGCCCATGGCAAGGAGGATGCCTTGAAGATGCTCATGGAGGTTTCTGGATGTCAGTGACTGATCCAGTGGATTGTTGGTTTCTCCCGGATGAGCTGGAGAAAGAAAAAAAACCCCAAAACAAAAAACAAAAACAAAAAACCAACCAAAAAAAAAAACCAAAAAAAAGGAAAAAAACCAAAAAACACCAAAAAAACCCCAAAAAACAAAACAAAAGAAAATGAAAAAAAAAAAAAACCCACACAAAAAACCAAACCAAAACAAACAAACAAAAACCCCCCATGAATGGGCCACTTCTGCAGCTTTGAACAGGGATTTTGGAGCCCTCCCTTGCAGGGGATGGTGTCAGATGTCCCCAACAGCTACAAAAACCCTGCCAGGAAAGAAACTCCCTGATCAGCACTTCTGTCTAATTAAGGGACCTTGCCCCTTGTGCCAAAAAAGACCCAGCAGAGATGGATAATTCATTATTCCACCCTACCCAGTACTTGGCAGGCCACAGCTGGAGTATTCCAGATGTGTCCAGGTTTGCTCCCTGCTATTCCAAAGAGATGTGGAGAAGGATGACAAAGGACTGGGAAGCTGCCACATGAGGAAAGGCTGAGAACTGGGTTTGGGGAGCCTCATCCCCGTGTTCCAGTGCTTAAAGAGTGGCTGCAAAGGAGATGGAGACTCTTTTTATGAGCACTCACACGGAAAAGATGACAAATAATGGAAAGGTCACTCCTGGGGAGGTTCTGATTGGATTTAAGAGGAGAAATTTCCACAAGGAGAACAATCATCCCCTGGAATAATCTTCCCAGGGAAGTGGAGGATTTTCCCACTTAAAAGATTCAGCTGGACATGGTGCTGGACCATCTTGTCTGGACAGTGCTTTTGCCAAGAAAGTTTGGACCAGATAATCCTTGAGGTCCCTTCCAACCTGGAATTCTGTGATTCCATGAAAATCTGGGCATGATTCAGCTCATCTGGGTGGTGTTGATTTACTGCCATGAAACCTCTGCAAGGTTTCTCCCTGGTGGGCATCAAAGCACCAGTGGATGTTGAAAAAAACAGATTATCAGTTCCCATAAAAATAAATTAAATCTCAAGATTGTTTGCTAATATATGGGGGGTTTCATGTTTTCCAGGATTCTTCTTCTGTTATAGGAAAAGATGTGGTGAAACCTCATCTCAAAGCTAAGCCTTGACCATTCCAGTCCTAAATTTAGGCCTTGGCCCTGTTCTTAATGAAAAGCAAAGCATGAAGGTGCCATAAATAGGAAAATTTCTTGTTATTTCTGCAGCAGTGCCTGGTAGCTTTTAATAATTAGCACAACCTTCCATTTCATGTTGGCCTCTGATGAATCAAAATATCTCTGGTATCAAAGATTGCTCTCCTTGAGCAAATGGAGTAATTTTGTGGGATGCCAAGGGCAGGGAGGGAACCAAGGGAGATGGAGAACTGGATCAGCCCAGGGAGGATCCATCATCCAGCCAATGTAAATCTCAGAATCCCAGGATGGGTCAGGTTGGAAGGGACCACAATGGGGTCACCTGGTGCCACCTCCCTGCTCCAGCAGGGCCATCCCAGAGCACAGGGCACAGGATTGTGTCCAGAGGGCTCATCCCATTGAGTTCCTGGGTGTTTTATTGTCTTGGTTTGAAAAGCCAGGTGTCTGCTGATGAAGGCAGGAGCCTCCCTTGAAATAGAAAATGCAAACCCCCTCCCTCTGAATCATTATAATTTTGAAATTAAGGGGCTCTCA
>VXBC01002087.1:28738-42074 GCA_013399945.1 Ploceus nigricollis | reverse complement strand
TCATCAAAAAAAACCAAAAAAAAAAAACAAATGAGCATACACTGACCAGGAATAAATGAAGAAAAAATAAACATCACACAAACCTAAGACAACCCTCCAAGACTGTTTCATTAATGAGAGTTTGTGGCTATAAATGCCCAGCTTTTGAAGCAAACACTGCTCTGGAGCAGCCAGTGTTGCTGTTTTTAAACTGCATTCAGACAGGGAACAGCAGCCTTTAAAAGACACTCAGCCCCATTTTCTTCAAGAACCACAAACTAAAACTTGATTTGACAGTCTGTGATAAGATAAAAAAAGAAAAAGTTTATTTTCTTTATTTGAGCCCTCGTTCAGTCCCAACCTGGTATTTAACATGAAAAGGTCTTTTCCCCATGACTCTAAAATAATCTGATTGGTTGAGAAAGAAATCCCACATCCCAGTTTTGAGGCAGTGTATGCAAAGCCACCTCTTCCCCCTCCATAGAAGAGCTGTAAGAGACAAGCAGTGTTTTCAGTACCTGCAAGAGCTTCTGCAAGCACAAAGCATGGCCATACTTTGCAGCCAGATGCAGGGCGTTCCTGCCTGGAAACAGAGAACAGCAGCTCAGGGTTAGGGAATTCCTGATGAATATTCCCAGCATTTTAGGTCTGTGTGCCAGTCCCTGCAGATCTGTGCTGAGACATCTCCTCTCTACACCTCACTTTGTTACAGCCTCTTCCTGCTCCAGTGACTCTTCAGTCAAGGATGAGAGTTCATTTGTGAAATTAATCTCAAAATACTGCATCTGACTCCACACAAGGATTTAAAAAATCAACTCTCCCATAAGAGGAGGAGGCCAAGTTATCTCTGTAAATTTTTTTGGTCTCAGCTTCATATTAAACCTATTAAATTCTGAGGTAACAACCTGAAAATTAGCACCTGTTTTTAACTGTCTCTTCCATTAGGCCTTGCACAAACTCTGCTACCACACGAGGAGATCTGGAAGGCTCAGATGAACTCTGAGCTCCTGGGGCTCAGCTGGGCACACAGACACCTCCCACAACATTCCATTTGACTCCTCGAGTTCATTTAAAACTGTTCTTATCCTGTTGTTCTCACTCAGAAATGCTGATCTCACCAGGGAGTCTGGAGCACATTATAAACACAATTACAGCAGCACAAGCCCACATTCCTTAAGTCCTGCTGCATTCATGAGTTCCATGACAGGCCAGTTTCCTCAAGGCCAGCAACAAGTCACACAAATAATTTGCTTTTTGCCAGCTACAGAAAGAAGGAAGAGCCATCCTGTGGCCCAGCCTAACTTTATTGCAGAATGAAACCCAGCTGAGAGCATTTCCAGGCTGCCCTTTCAGGGCCTGTGAGGAACCCCACCTGCAGCATCAGTGGCTGTGATATCAACTCCGTGCACCAGGATGGTGTTCAAGCAATCCAGGTTTCCCTTTGATGCTACAACATGGAATCTAAAACAAAAAGAGACAAGACCTTGCTTAGGCACAGCTGGTTTGTACACAAAAATGCCAATACTGGCCAGGAAAGCCAAAGCCAGCAGCTGTAAAAGGGAAGTGTTACAGGGGCCAGCTCTGGACAGCATCCAGAGTTAAGGGTTCTGCAAATATTACTTCAAGGAACAAGGCAAGTTTCCTGAGAAGCAATCATTATTTACCTGGATCAGTGAACCAGGTGAAACACCAGTGGGGTTTCAGTTTCTCTTTAATACTCAAACCTGGCAAGAGCAAGTCTTTAAACACTGATCTTCACTTGGAAGTGAGGATTGCTTGGGAGTTTCCCTTTCCAGCCAGCTGGGTTCCAGCTTAGTGAAGCTAGGTTTAGATGAGGTATTACACAGATTTCTGTGCTCAGAAAGGCTTCTGGAGCAGCAGGAGCATGACTTTCAGCAGCCTCCCCCCAGCACTCCCGAGCTCTGGAAGCCACTTACGCGGATCTCCCCTCCACATCCAGCTTGGTGGGACTGACCCCCTTCTTGGCCAGGATGGATGAGACCTTCTCCACATCGCCCCTTTCAGCTGCCTTCATTAACCTGTCATCATACTTGCTCCAGTCTGGGTTCAGCTGGGAGACAGAAGCAGAGATGTGAGTTCATGGAGCACAGGGATCCACCACGGGCTGAGCCACAACAAAACCCACCTGGCTTTGCAAACAGTGCTGCACCCACCAGGATGTCTGGAGCTATTTGTGCAACATCCCTGTGGCATTGAATGTGCAGAGCTCTGGGACAGCCTGGTTAAGCCACTTTGGTCCTAAAGGAGACCTTTAGGATCAAATTTCTTTGGTTTTCCTCATTCTGTCTCAGTTTGCCTTTGTTCAGTTTTCATATTCCAACAACAAATGGATGCACTAAAAATACACTCCAGGACATGGCTTTTCCTGGCTGTGCCAGACTCTTCAGTGGGTCATAAATATTAGCTAAGTGTGATATTCAAGGGAAGAACAGCTACTGAGCTGCAGAAGAAAGAAATTCCAAGTTGATAGTTTGGAACTGCCTGCAGTTCCCAAAGCACTGTGGAGGGCAGAGAAAGCCCAAGTCAGTTATAAATAGACCACCACCATTCAGCCCCAGACAGCCCTCACCCCCACTCCTCTCTTGTTTACTTCAAACTTAGAATTTCAGGCCCCAGGCCAAGCCTCCCATTCCAAAATGCAGGGCTTGTTCTCTTCCCTGCCAAACCATCCCTCTGAATGGCTCGGGGCTTTTCAGGAAACTGCTGTGACAGAAACCTCACATCCAGGCTGGACACTGATGACTGGATATTCAAGCAGCTTTTAAGGGAAGAACAAGGCTTCCAAAGGAGTATTTTAATCAAAACAGGAGTATAACATTCAAATCTAACTCTGCACAGCAAAAGAATTTGCTGGTAAGGGTGAGACACAAGCAGCCTGTGGGTCCATGAAGTTACTTTTCACTGTGGGTCAGGAATTCCTCACAACATGAAGCACATTAAACCAGGTAACCCCAGCCCAGGGTTTGTTTAAGTAAAAGAGGGTACACAAAAAAGAACAACCCCAAAAATCCACTGCCACCCCCTGCACCTGCAGTGATTTGTAAAAGGGAGCTGCCCTCATGATCAGAGGAGGCTAGGTGGATCCCATCAATCCATACAAATATCTCCAAGGGCTGTCAGAGTGGTACTGTTCAGTGGTACCCAGGACAAGAAGCAATGGCCAGAAACTAAAATACAAGAATTTCCACCTCAACATGAGGCAGAACTTCTTTCCACAGAGGGGGCAGAGCCCTGGAGCAGCTGGATTCTCCCTCTCTGGAGACATCCCCACCCCACCTGGACATGTTCTGTGTCACCTGCTCCAGGTGAGCCTGCCTGTGCAGGGGCTGGCCTGGAGGATCTCCAGAGGGCCCTTCCAGCCCTAACAGCTCTGGGTGATAATCTTCACAATAAACAAGATTACAGTAATCATGAAGGCTTAGCAGCAGCTAACCCAGTCCAGCCCTGCCAGAAGTGACAGGAGTAATAAAAATAGAGCACTAATGAAATTAGCACCAGTGCTGCCCGGCTGAGGTGCAGCACTGACTCATCAATCAATTAACACGTCCATTAGCCTGAAAGCCCAGGCAGCCTGGCTGGAGAAGTCACTGCACCGGTGACATCACAGTGCCATGTCCCTGCCCAGCTTGGACAGGCTGCCCTGCAAAGCCAGCTCCTCATGCAAGGCTTAGCTTTTCATGTCAAACACCTTAGAGACTCAGCACACACAGCATCGAGCTCTGTGCTCCCTAAATTCCCCTGGTGCCTTCCCAGCCCTACAGGACAGAGATCTCACCTTGGGTGCTCACACTGGGTGGGATTGCAGGGTTGTGCCTCTGCAGCTGATACCTGCCAGCACAACTCACCCAGGTGGACAGAAAATCCTCCCAAATCCTCCCCAGCCAGTCCTCACTCCCATTTCATAAAAGTTCTGACTAACAGAAGCATTACTTTAAAAAACCAATACTTCAGTCTTTCATATCCACGGCCTACGGTGCACTAAGTTTAAAAGGGGATGGAGGGACAGGACCCAGGGAATGATTCCCACTCCAGAGGGCAGGGATGGATGGGATATCAGGAAGGAATTCTGTCTGGGAGGGTGGGCAGGCCCTGGCACAGGGTGCCCAGAGCAGCTGGGGCTGCCCCTGGATCCCTGGCAGTGCCCAAGGCCAGGCTGGACACTGGGGCTGGAGCAGCCTGGGACAGTGGAAGATGTCCCTACCCATGGCAGGTTGTGGAATGGGATGAGCTTTAAGATCCCTTCCAACCCAAACCATTCCACGGTTAAATCATTATATATTTAACAAACACATTTCACATTTCAGGCAGATTCCTTGCAGGAGGAGCTGCTAAGGAGATACAACACTGATTAATTAAACACAAGTACTACACCCCATTTGCACAATCCAAGCTTTCACATCTTTGCAGCTGTAAATTCCTGCCAGGACATGAAACCCCAGCCAGAGCTCCGAGATACCTACAGTGTCCTTGGCTGCACAAGAGAACCAACAAATCATGCTGAACTCAGCGGCCAGAGCCACAGCCCCGTCACATCAGCGCCCGGCTCACGGCGAGGAACTGCTGCTCCGCGCCGCCCGCGGCTCCTCCTGCTCCATCTTCACTTAGCTCGGCTCCCCGAGGGTGTTCTCCCCATCCTCAGCATCATCTTCAGCCTTCATAACTCTGGGAATCGCCGCTGGCCGGAGGAGCGCGCGGCCGCGCTGCCGGAGCCCGGCCGGAGCCGCGGTCAGCGCGGTCAGTGCCGGACAGCGCGCCCAGGAACTGCTGCCCAGAGCAAGGCTCTCCCAAACAATGCACAGGCGGTCTCATCAGCCCGATCTATTTTCTGATAAGTAAGGAAGGCAGCGGTTGATAGGCAGGCGATAGAAAGCAATAGCTATTAATACATTCCCGGCGTGCCCGTGGCCTGAGTCACGGTGCAGGGAGTGAACTCAGGGGACAGGCACGTCCCCAGCCCCCTGCAGACAGGCAAACACTCTTTTAAAATAACAAACACGCTGCTCACGGTCACCGGGCAGCCACACGGAGCAAGGTCGCGCTCAGCACCACTAATACCACGCCAGGACTGAAATACTCCCAGCAGTCATTTTTTCCCCGTCCCACCGCGCCACAAAGCCGTAACCAGACTCAGGCTCAGACTTCAGACAGCTACAACTGCCGAGCAGATGGAATGCGTGATCCTATTTTGACAGAAATGTAACCCTTTTTAAATTAGAAAACACACATGCCTCTGCTTTAAAAAAATTCCCCTTTTACAGCACTGAAACCCTTTCTGAATAAAAGCTGGTTTCAGCTTACTGCTGCTGCCAGTCTGTCTCCCAACATGTGAAACGAGAGGAGTCACAGAGGCTGTGAAAACATTAAACAGACAGCACAATGATTAACAGGAGGGAGATGGAGAATCCCCTTTCACAAGTTTTAAATTTAAATGGAGATCTCCCAAGTGCCATATTTAGAGGAGTAGGTCAACAGGACAAGCAATGCACTGTTTTGTCTGCAGGAGAGAAACCTGGTCCGGGGCCAGGAAAACCACTTACACTCACCCTGGAGGACACACAGCAGAGGCTGCAAATAACCTAATAAATGGATCTTCTCAGCAGAGAATTTTAAAATCAATCACTCAGATTTGGGCAAATTCTCTCTTTCCCAGTAAGGTCTGAACCATCCCCTCATCCCCTGTGTGAGCACCAGCCTTTGCCCCACAGCACCAACATTCCCCAAAGAATGTTCCAAGACCTCTCTGCAATTAGCATCCATGTGACAAAGCCACTCCAAAAAAGTGCAGCGACTGTGCTGTCTTCTGACCACAACCAAGTCTGTCTCCTCAAGCTAAAAATGGATATTTTTTGTGGGGGGCAATAACTACACCTCCCAAGTGGCAGCGACAGAAAAGCCCCACTTCACCAAAATCAGTTTGGTGAGAAATGTAGGTAAGCCTGTGGCTTCCAGGTGTTCTCCAGAGTAGCCATCCCAAAGGTTTTCCTTGTCTCCACCTCACCTGCCTGCAGACATTCCTCGTGTCTCTGAGCTGCACCCATCCTGCAGCCCCTTGGTGCTGCACATCCTCCTGACACAGCCCTGCCCACAAGATTTAGGACTGCTAAACCACATTGCCCAGCCCTGCCCAGCTCCAGCCAGGCACAGAGCAGCTTCCATGAGTCCATCAGCACCGAGCAGCTTCAGGAAACACAGCCCAGCTACAGACCCCACGGGCTAAACCTTCTCCAAGGCAGCTCAGCCCACAGAGCTCAAAGGCACTCAAACATGCTCTTCAGAGTACCCAAAGTGTACAGACTAATTCAGACTTTTTTTCCCAAAATTAAGGCCGGGAACACCATCAGCCCCCAGCAGTGCAGATCTCTGGGGGTGCTACAGCACCCTCCACACCACAGCTGCCTGGCCAAGGCTGATATTGCCCAGTCTGTGTTAACACAGAGCACCTGTTTTCCTGAGCCCAGCCTGCCAGGAATCCTGCCCAGCCCCGTGTCTCCAGAGATAAGGAGCAGCCCAGCTCCCCGCTGGGCTAGCAGCAGAAGCAGCCTGGTTGCCACAGGCCGTGCATGGTGTGCTGTCAGTGTGAGGCCGGGCTGTGCAGGCTCTGTGGGACCAAGGGCTCTGGCAGGATGCTGACAGACATCAGAGCAGAGACAGAACACAGACACCCAGCTCTCAGCCACTGACAAACCTCCTGTGCTGAAAGAATTCGTTTCCCCAGGTGCTCCTCGAGTCCAGGTGAGCTCTGAGCACCCTCCACACCCTCTGCTAAGGAACTGTACAGCTCCAGAGCACGGAGGGACAGCAGCAGGGGGAATGCCCTCCCACAGGGAGAGAGCAGCTTTAGGTTGGTTTGGAGGAAATTCCTCCCTGGCAGGGTGGGCAGGCCCTGGCACAGGTGCCCAGAGCAGCTGGGGCTGTCCCTGGATCCCTGGCAGTGCCCAAGGCCAGGCTGGACAGGGCTGGGAGCAGCCTGGGACAGTGGGAGGTGTCCCTGCCCAAGGCAGGGGGTGGCACTGGATGGGCTCTAAGGTCACCTAACCCAGCTCAGAAATACCAGCTGTAACTCAAAGCAGCTCCTAAGCCCTTCACAGCGAGCTGGGATAAAGCTGAGAAAGTGAGCCCAGCTCCACAGGGCCAGGCTGATCCTGTCCCCAGCAAAGCCCAGCAGGGACACAGCCCTGTAATGCCATTAGCAGGTGACATAAGCACACAGGAGAGCACAGAGCTCTGGTGACACTGCCAGCACCAACACAGCACAGCTCACACACTCTCAGTGGCCCTTCACAGAACCCCAGCAGCACTTGGGAGGGATTTAAATCCCATCCAGTGCCACCCCTGCCATGGCAGGGACACCTCCCACTGTCCCAGGCTGCTCCCAGCCCTGTCCAGGGACATTCCAGGGATCCAGGGGCAGCCCCAGCTGCTCTGGGCACCCTGTGCCAGGGCCTCACCCCCTCACAGGGAGGGATTTCCTCCCAGAATCCAATCCAAACCACCTCTTTCAGAGCCAGGGGCAGGCTCACACCTGGAGTCCCTGCTCTTTCTCCAGAGGGCAGAGTACATTTGTCATCAAAACCAACGTGGGGACAGACACACCCTGCCCTTTCAATGGCACAAAGGGACAAATGCTTTTGAAGGGCTTTGATTTGTTTTGAAACTGCACAGACAGAATGAAAGGATAAGTTAGATTAGAAAACTGGTTTTTAAAAATGTTCCCCAGGTGCAGCTTCCCCTGCAGTGCAAGGGCACTTCACTAATCCCATCTCTCCTGAAGAATTTGGCTTACCTGTCTGAAAAAATACTGCACATACTGGGTTAAACCCCACTGGGGCAAGCAGAAATGGCATTTTGTATTTTACAAGCATCTCTTGCTTCCCAGGACACGTCTGTCTCCAGGTGGAAATGCTTTGGAGTGCCATGTGGGGTTTAGTCTGTGCAAGGGAAAACCAGACAGAGCTGAACACAGGGTTCTTGTTTCACCCAGCACCTTCCCACAGGCTGCACTTTGTGTCACCACCTCATTCACCAAAAATCCTCCAGAATGAAAGAGCCATTGAATGCCACAAAGTGGGCAAGGCTTAGCCCAGCATGGGATCAAACCCAGCAGCTCCCTCAGGCCTGCTCAGGTTTGGTATCGTGCTGAAAACACCCCTGTCAAAAACTGACCTGAACAGCTGTGCTGTGCCTGGTGTGTTCAAATGGAACTGCAGCCTGTCATTAATGCAGGTAACAGTGTCCTAACAAACAGCTTAAAGCAGCAACTACATCTCAAACATTCCTGACTTCACCCTGTTCTGAAGGTAGTTTCCTCCCAAGTCAGCATATCCTGTCAAGATCCATTTATTAAGAATCAAGAAAATCCAAACTGACTTCTAGCTCTGTTACGTGTCAAAAGTCCTCTCAAAATCAACATTTCCCACTGCAGGGAGTGAGAGGTCCCTCACAGCAGTGCCAGTTTCTCTCTTCCAGGCTATGCCAGGGGAAAATCCACCAGCACCAGCCACAAGAGCTCAGAGGCTGCACTGGAAGTGCCAAAGGATTCTGCAGGAGGCACAGCCAGCTCAAAGAACTAAAAACAGCCCCAGTTTTGTTCTGAAACAACCTCCTCATACCTCATGGCCAACACAAAACTCCAGAGCAGTTTATTGATAGAACAGCCTCAGACTGGCAGCCTTGGGGCACAGCCTGACTTGGCACCAACAGAAGTGATCAGAGCTGCTGGGGCTCTGCAGCTGCACGTCCAAACTCTGCTGAGGACATCCCGTGGTACCTGGGGCCNAAGGGACAGAAATAGAAATTGTTTTCTCTTTCTTCTCTTCTGTCTCTCTCTATAATAAAATCCTGAGAGAAATATGTGCTTACCACATCACACCACACACATCACACCCTCTGCAGCCAGGAGCATCACACCACACACACACCCCTCAGGAACACCACACCTCACACACACACCAGGAACATCTCACACCCCTGCAGCCAGGAGCACCACAGCTCCTGGATAAAGGGGAGCCCTGCAAGCCCAGCTCCTGCTGCTCACACACAGGTGCCCAGGAGAAATATTTCCCCTTTCAACAGGGAGAAACAGGAGCAGGGTCAGAGTCCAGCTGCCAGTGGGAGCAGCACAGCTCCTGCCTTCCCAGGACTCCAGGCACAGCATCAGCTGGAATTTCTGAGCTCTCAGGCAAGGCCCCATTGATTTGTGTACTTCCATTTGTTAAAGCATCAGGAAATATCAGGGGTGATGAAACCTGACGTGACTGTTGCATCCAACACAGGGACCTGCCCTGAGCACACAGGGAAGGGAGCAACAAATCCCAGCTGTGGTCAGCCACCAGTAAGTGATGCAAGCAGGATCAGCCTCAGATGTTCAAGCATGTGCTCACTAATATTAATATTTAAATACTGACAAAGTACTCCATAAGTTGCTTCTACAGCAAAGGTCATGTGAACTCCAAAGAGATAAGCACAGAGCTTATCCGTGTAATTATGTCTGCACATCAGCTCAGGATACTGAACTCCCAGGCCTGCACTGAACCTCCACTCTTTTACATATCTTTAATTGCTGCATTCCAAAGTGATAAAGCATTAACTCTCCTTTCTACGGAGCCTGAAAATTACAACGCACCTGTAAACAGGCTGCACCACAAAGCTTCTGCTGCACCACAAATTGCCCGTTGTGTTTCTTCAGCTTCACCCCAAACATCACACAAACAAGCTCCAATTCCAGTTAGCTAAATGCAAATGAATCACAAAGAGACTTTTTCCAAGAGCAAACACATTAGCACGAGCCTGAATAAAGCTTCCTGGAACCAACCTTGCTCCAAGGAACAGCCCCAGCCAGGCCAGGAATGCCATTGGAATATTACAGTGCTGTGGGTGCTTGGCTGCAGTGCCTGAGGATGCCATGGCAAAGTCACCTCAGGCTGCCCCAGGGAGGAGGGACAGGACAGGACAGAACTGCTCCAGCCAGCAGCAGCAACACTGGAAAAATTCTGCTGATGGGTCAGGGCACTGGGATCAGCCTGGCTGACAAACTGGTCAGGACACAGTGCCACAAAAGTCTTGGTCGTGTACAAACTCTCGTGTGCCCCCAGCAGCACCAGGTTCTTCTTCTGTAAATGACCTTGAACCTTTAAGGGGTTAAAATTAGCTTATCTAACACCTGGTTTTCACTTCAGCCCTTCAGTTACTAATGTGCATTTGACAGCACACTGGGGCCACAAATCACTGCTAACATTTATGCTGCTGCACACCCAACAAGAAGGTGCTGCTGATGAATTGGCAAATTCCAGCAGCATCCTTCATTCCCGTGACAAAAAGGGTCAGGCCAGAGCAGGAGGTGGTACCTGCTCTCTCTGCTGCTGACAGGGCAGAAGCAGATGGTCAGTGGTGCTCTGGGTCACCCCACAAAGCTGCACTCCTCCTTTCCCAGAGGAAAACTCATCCACTTAACAGAGCTGGGCAGCACCCACAGGGAAAGAGGTGTTGACACAACCTTGAACAAGCTCAGCTGTCACTAACTCCAGAGCTTGTTCAGATATTCATTTAATAATCACAGCTCATTACACCAGGGCAAGTGCTCAGGTGTCCCTTTGTTCCTTGCACAATGGTTTCCGCTAATTATATGGCAGGTTTGGTTTCTCTTAATTAAACAAAACCCAGCACCACTTTTCCCAGAGGAGAAAGGACTGGTAGAAATTTTCACATGGTTTTGTACCTGCCCATTCCCATCCCCTGCAGGTGAGGCCCCCTGAACTGTGGGGATCCCCCTCCTCGGGCTGCAGCTCCAGCTCTGCTCAGAGCACCACCAGGAGCCCCGTGTTTCCCAGGTGCCCCTTCCCTAAATTCCAGGCCTCACCACAAGGGCCAGCAAGGTTTTACCCCAGCTGAGGGGATAACCCCCCTGGGACTGAGCAGAGCCTCCCCAGCTGCTCCCCCAGAGTTACAGCAGTAAGCAGGTGCCTTTTCCCCTGCAGAGGCCACAGTCAGAGCTCACCACTGGAAGTCCATTTGAAAGGTCTGCCCAGAGAGAAGAGGTTTGTTTTGCAGAGCAAGAAACCAACCCTTCCCCAGTGAGCTTCCCAAGAGAGACCAACCAGTGAGTACCTCATGGGTACAGACACAATTTCCAACTCTGCTGGAAGAACACATTTCCTTACCACAATCCAGGTCCCAAACACACATTTACAGTGTCAGGATGTATTCTGGAACCTCAGAGGCACGGGCAGTGGGAGCTGCTGCAGTCCCAGTGGGATGGAGAGCATTAATTAAGACTTTTCCTGTAAATGCTGGTGGATGAGGCACCTCCTCTGACCTTCATGCCCCATGGAAGCTCACATCCAGCCTTCCAGCCTGCCCTCCTGCTCATGCCAGGCATTTGTCTCACTATGCAGAGCACTGAACAGGCTGCTCAGATGATTTTCCAAGCACCATCAGCCAACTGGAGTCAGCAAAACCAGGTAATTCCACTTTCGGGTTCTGGATAACCGTGGAATTGGTAATAACTAACATGGTTTTTACTTTCTGCTGCTTTTCGTGGCTTGCCTCCATCACAAATCAGGGATAAAGCCATTCCCAACAAATCCCCATCAGAAGGCACACAACTACCACCTTCACCTGGAGGAAAGCTTCCAGAAGCAGGCTGGATGAGGTTTCCCTCCACCCCCCAGGAAACAGCACTGGGTGGGGAGAGGAGAGAGGGATGAGGTTTCCCAGACAGGCAGCCCTTGTACCCTCCTTTCACACAGGATCTCTGAAGCTGCCGCTGGCAGGGCTCCCACCCACTTCCCCTCCTTCCCAGCAGAACAGAGCCCGGCTTCATCCCATCGTTCCCCCTGCAAACACCCACCCACCGGGATGGGCTTGTCCCCCACAGAGAAGATTAAAAGCTGCTATTTGATGAGGTGGTGATCACATAACCAAACTATGTAATAAACAGGGGAAGTAAGTTTGCTATGGACAAAAATCCCTGTTTTCACAGGACCTTGCTGAAAGCAATTTCCCTTCACGTATTTTAGAGTAACTTCAGCTCTCAAAGGCATTAAGACTGCTCAAACCTCCTCTGAAGAGAAGGTTTATTGGAAGTGAAAAATCTCCATGTCTATTCAAAACCAAACACAGGTGCTGCCAGTCTTTGTTTGAACGTAATTATTGGGCTAATTTGAGAATAACAAACAGCTCTAAAGTACAGGACAGCTAATGAACACGGAGCAGTGCCAGCCCACGCATGACAAAGCCTCATAACAGCCTCATGAATCACTGCTGAGCTCCGTGGATCCTGGGGCACGCCGATGGGAGCTGTCATCTGCCAGGGGTTCCGTCAGCACTTCAGAGCAGCTCCAGCTCCTCCCCACGAGCTGCTCCGCTCAGGTAACATCTCCAGAGCCAAGGCAAACGCACAGCAGGATTTTAGAGATAGCCAGCGTCTCAAAGGACGGCTGATAAAATCCAGTGTCTCACACTCCCCTCCCTGTCCCGCTATTCCTCGTAGCCAGCGGCGAGCTCAGCACAGGAGCACAGGGACACGCTCAGGATGGGTTCCCGGGGAAGCATTTAGTGAACAGGCACAATTAAAGATGATTTACCACGCGAACAGTTTCCAAACACAGCTTTCTCCAGTTACAGAGACTTCCTCCCTCAACAAAAGTCATCCGCAGGGATGAATGAAGTAAAAATAAAGACCAAGAAAGCCAGTCAAAGCCAGCTAAAACCAGCCCAAATTCTGGAAGCCGGACAAGAAGGCACAGACAAGCGCTCCATCACCAAGGTGCGTTTGCAGAGGCTCTGCCTCCCCCAGCTCCGCATTCCAGGCTGGATGCTCAGCAATCCCAGCCGCGCGGTCAGCAGCCCCCGGGAGCCTTCTGCCCACTTTCTGAGCAAATCCTGCCGCAGAAGCGCTCCGACTCTGCCCCGTCAGTTCCTAGCGCACGACCCGCTCCTGCCCGTGCCCTGCCACGGACCGAGCGAGCCCCGGGGCGGCTCCGCACCGGCTGCCGAGGCTCCCGGGGAAAAAGGGTTCATTTGTGCCGGAGCCAGCAACCAGCACACGGGCACAGGGAACCTGCTGGGTCGCAGCCGGAGCGAGAGGCCAGGGGCGGCTCGGGCACCGCTCAGCCCCGCTCAGCGCCCCGAGCACGGCTCCGTCCCCCGGAGCCCGGGCTCTCCTTCCCCCGCCCTCCTCACCGCGGCTCCCCTCGCCCTCTGCTCCAGCCAAGCCCCCGTTCCCCGGGGAGCCGGAACCCTCCGTGCTCTGCCCCTCCGCGCTCCGGGACCGCCGAGCTCCGCGCCCTCACGAGCCGGACCCCCCGTTCTCCGCCCCTCCAAACACCGGGACCGCCGT
>VXBC01002087.1:8732-28619 GCA_013399945.1 Ploceus nigricollis | reverse complement strand
CTCTGGCCCGGGGCGGCCCCTCAGGGCACCACAGAGAGGGCGGGGCTGCGGCCCCTGGGGCACCGGGTCGGGCACCGGGATAAGCACCGGGAAAAGCGCCGGGAAAAGCACCGGGACAGGTGTACGTGCTGCCGGGGGGACCCCGCCTCTGTCCCTCCAAGTACAGAGCTCCCGGTGGCTGAGAAGGGAGCTCAGAGCCCTCCCGCTCACCTGCAGCAGGCGATACGAACCGATGGCCGCCGTGCAAGCAGTCGCTGTAATAAACACGACATGTGTGCACAAAGGAATGAAGAGGCCACGCAGCAGAGGCCCGAGCTGGGCATAGGCAGCGGTTTAAACAACACCATTAACTCCAGCCTCGGCGTGAGCATGTCCGAGTTTGAGTTCAGTTCTGCTTGTCCCAAGTCTTATTTACTGTCCCCTTCTCAGCCCATTTTCCTCGCAGCCCCTTCACACTGCACTGATGACGGAAGGTTTTAAAGCTTGTTTGAGATTATTTAATTACAACCCATGGGTTGGGTTTAAGACCTTGCTTATTAGAGCTGGGACGGGGCTGTTTGATCAATGGATTTCTAATATAAGCAAGGCTGGAGGTAAATGTCACTGCCTTTTAATCAATCTGGCCAAACCCTGTTCAAACACTTGGGTTACTCCATAGGTGGGCTGTTCAGGGAAGGAAAATGGTGCAGTTAAATATGAGCTCATTTTGTGCACAGCAGGGTGGCTGGGGAGCCCAGCGAGCTCCGGAATGGAAACCTTCCCCTGGGCACTCTGACCCCTTCCAGCTCGGATTAATCCCAGATTTGGGCTCTCTGGAGACGCACTGTGTGTGCCCCAAACGCCATTTAAAGTTCGTGGTGTTTTTCTCCCTGAAGAGCCATGTTTCAGGCAGCATCTCTCCTTTCACCAGCAGAACTCCAGCTTGTCCTGGAGCAGAAGCCACAGCTCTGGACACCTCTCACCAAAAGTTTACCAGAAGTTTCACCTTTACAAAAATATTGTCACATTCTCAGGACCAAGCTAACGCCAGTAGCTTTCCCTTTTCCCACCAAATCTGTGCTGTTTAAAGGAAGCTCCTTCTGAGTCATTCCAGTACAAGGGAAAGCAGAATCTTAAAAATAACTCCTTGCTCTCGAGTCAGTGCCGAGAAGCTGCACGGAGCAGTTCCAAGTGCTCGGCCGATTCCGGCGCCGTTCCCTGTCCCCTGATAATCACAGACATCCACGCATTGCCCCAGCCAGTGGAGCCATGGCTCTGCTGAGGGCTCAGCACTGAGAGGATGGCACCGAGAGGATGGCAGCCAGCCTTGGGCTCAGCCAGTGCTGCACTGAGAGGATGGCACCGAGAGGATGGCACCCAGCCTCGGGATCCAGCTGCATCCCGCTGCAGCCCATCCCAGGGAAGCGTGTCCCAGGCACACCGTGGTTCTCACTGGCCAGCTCTGTGCAGGGTAGAGCCTTCAGCCAGAGCAGCTGGAGCAGAACCTTCCCGTTTTTCCCCTGCTGTCAAAGCAGGAAGTTCCCTATCTGAATACCATCTCCCAGCCCGATGTGTCAGCGCCAGGACAAGATGTTTCACGTTGCATTTCTGGAGCCTGACTTGTCGGTGTGAGTGGCAGCCCCGGGAGCCCAGCTCACCAGCCTCACCTCACAGTCCCCAGGCCAGGCCGGGCTGTTCCAATGCAGTCTGGGCAGATTCCACATCTGGCCCTTCCCTGACCACACTGCCAGGACTATTCCCTCATTCTGGACACTTCTGCCGGCTTTTTCTCCAGACTTCTCACTTTGCTCTTCAAATTAATTCAGGCTGCTGCTGCTAAGATTCTTGGCATGTAGCTCTCACTACATCACCTCTCTGCACACCCCATCCCCTCTAGATGATTAGCTAGATGATTTATCATGGAATCATAAAATTCTGGAGTGCTTTGGGTTGGAAGGGACCTTAAAGGCCATCCAGTTCCAGCCCCTGCCTTGGGCAGAGACAGCTTCCACAGACTGGTCCCTGATTTTGTCTCGCTCTTGCCATCACACCATTCCTGGTTCTTGGCTCCTGTCCCTCATTGTCTGGCCAGACGTTCTCCCAGCTCTCTTGGAAGTGAGACGAGCCGGGACAAGCCAGCCTGCTGTGGTTTATGTTCCCAGTGCGTGGGCACCAAGAGCAGAGCACAACCTGAGGCTGGTGAGGTAAGGTCACTTCATGCTTTCCAAACAGAAACCTGGAGCTCCTGCTGGAGATGTGTTCCCCGCTCTCCCCAGCTCCATGACTTCTCTGTCTGTGATTTTACCCTTCGGAGCAGAGGTTTCCTTGGAGCAGTGGCTGACACTGCAGATCTCCGTGCACTGACTCAGGCCCTGGTGGATGCTGTGCCTCAGCAGTTCCGTGAGCAGGGAGCCGTGTCTGCAGGGCTGCTGGGGCACGGCTGACACACGCTTAGTGCCATCCCAGTGACTGGGCTGGCGTCTGAGCTCGGCTTATGAGCAGCTTATGCAGCTCCCAAACCATCACCCTGTGTCTGCTCAAACGGCTCATCTTTGTGACAGCCTTCTCTTACAGCAGCACAACAAAGGGCAGATTTATCCCGACAGTGTTTGCCGATAAGTGCCGAGTTAATGGCACACGAAATGTGCTGGCTGGTTCTCTGCAGGCCTGGGATCTAATTAATCTCTGGCAAGTCCCCCTGAAATAGAAGCGGTGCTGGCCTGCACATGTAGCAGTCGAGACCAACTAATTGGAGCCAAACTGTACAGCGAGGCAGGAGGAAGGAATTGCTGCAGCACGGTGGGATTTCCAGAGTTACAGTGCCAGAGCCTGTGTTTCTGCTCCAGTGGAAGAGCATTTGTGCCATTCTCTTACCCCTGTCAGAACCAAGAGAGCTTTTGAATCAGTCACAAAAGCACAGAGCTAGGTGGTCACACACTCCACAAAATGAGGTGGTACTGACTGTCTGAGTGGGTGAGGCACATATCCATAGGGATGTGGCTCCAGGACTCCACCTGTGCTCAGTGACACCTTCCTGCAGCCACCCAGGAGCTGGGGAGCCCCCTCTGCACAAGCCATGGCAACATCTGTCCCCAAAAAGAAGCTCAGCGAGCTCTGGTTCTCAGCAGTTTCGTGCGACAGAGAAGCAGATCAGTGTGAATATATTCCACTTCTCCAGGGCATTCATTTATCAATCCATTTGTAACAGGACATAAAAATCAAACCCCAGCACGACTGAAAGGGAAACACGCTCCTGGCTTTCTATTTCCACCTGGGTCATTAAATTACCCAGCCACCTCCTGCATCACTTGCTGCCTTAATCATGTGGATAAATGAATCCCCATGCCAGGCACACACAGAGAGGAGAATATAATTTTATCTCCCTTTGCTCTTGAGCCTGGGAAGAGTCCCAGTCTCCACTGCAAGGACAGAGCAGGACCTTGTTACCGTGGGGTGTCTGCCACCCCGCTGGGTGCAGTGTCCCCAGCAGGACACACACGTCTGTCTGGTGTTCCTCGGGTGTCCCCAGGGTCACACCAGGCACGTCCCGGCAGCAGCAGTGACCACATGGGCAGGAGCACACACACGGTCACTGCCAGGCCCCTGGACCCAGGGCAGCTCCTGCCCATCCCCAGGAGTGCCAGCCAGGTGTGCACAAAGCTGCACTGCTGGATGGGGAGGGGACACAGCCCCAGGGACCTACAGACAAGCAGTGGGAAGGTTTAACAACACATAGCCAAAGCAAAACAGTGTCCAAGCTCCAGAGAATCATGGAATTATAGAATTGTTAAGGCTGGAAAAGACCTCTAAGTTCATCAAGTCCAGCTGTCAACCATGGAACGCCACTATGCTCAGCACTAAACCTCGTCCTTGAAAGTCATATCCAAGTGGTTTTTTGAACACTTCCAGGGATGATGACTTCACCACTTCCCTGGGCAGCCTCTTCCAAAGCTTGATAACCCTTTCAGTGGAGAAATTTTTCTTAATATCCAACCTAAACCTCCAGTGGCACAACCTGAGGCTGTTTGCTCTTATCCTGTGGGTTGTTCCCTGGGAGAAGAGCCCGACGCCACATCACCACAACCTCCATTCTTTTTACTCCTTTCACCCCCATCTCGTCCTGGGTTCCCGGAAAGGGAGGAGGAAGGGAACATGTTTAGACGGCAACCTGCGCTCAGCAGTGTTTGCACACTGAGCTCTGAGCCCGCCTGGCCTGAGGCCGAGCTCGGGAAAACAAAGCGTGTGCCAACCTCTCGGGAGCCGAGTGTGACGAGCGAGTGCCCGGTGCCAACTTGGCTGCTCTCCCCCGCTCCTCGCAGCTGCTGCAGAGCAGTGCCCGACAGGCACAGGGAACGCTCACCCTGTGCACGGAGCCGTGCCCAGAGCCAGCGTGTGAACAAACCGTGCCTGGCAGGAGCTCCTGGAGAACCGCGGTGTGCAGCCAGCAGGGCAGCGCTGGCAACGGGAGCGGGGGGGAAGCGGCTTTCCAAAGCTGTACGTCAGGTCAGAAGTGGGTGTAGAAACCAGGGCTGCTGCTGCTGCCGAGAGAGCCAGCAGAACAGACTGTCCTGCGGATTCATTACGGATTGTAACACATCCCGAAAGAAGAAAACGCCCCAAAGGAAGGGAATCTGTTTTGGCAGCAGAGGAGGGTAAAGTTCAGGTTGTGGATGAAGACTGAAAACAGCTCCTCAGTTCTTCCCCACTCATACGTGCTTCAAGGGAGTGGTGAATTTAATTTTCTGGACTGCAATAAACTCTTGTTCCAGATGCCAGGAGAAAGTTTTGGAATGTCACTGGGGAAGGTGTACAGGGAGGGCATCTTTTCTTGGGGCTCCAAGCCTTGCTGAGCACCTCAGCTGCTGAGAGAAAGCAAATTCACTCTCAGAGAAGTGGAATCGTTGTGCTGAGGCACGGAGAGACAGCCAGCAAGCCCGTGTTCACTGTGGTGGCAGCATCTGTGTGATAAATGGTGTTAATTAAGCAGCACATTCCAGCAAGTGTAAGGGAGCTGAGTTCCCAAGTGAACCAAAGGCAGCGTGTCCCACACAGACTGAACTGTGTCACGGTGCTCTGGTCACACCCGAGGGTGGGAAGTAGAATTAGAAACAGAAGTGGGTGAAAGGGACATACCAAAGCCTCTCATGTTCCCATCAGGACATTGCTGCCAATAGGTTCTGGTTCCCCTCACCTCAAAAAGAAGTGGGGCTTGCTGCTGCCTTGGTTTATCAGCACAGGCTTTCCATGGGATTATGCAAGGGGACCAGAGGCAAAAGGGACCTCGGGTGGACCAGGGCTCCTGGGGCTGCATCAGGGGACAGAGCAATGTCAGGAGAAACCCTGATCTCCCCTGGACTGTTTTGATCCTGGAGATAAAGCCTTACCATGGACTGTGGTAAATGGGAGGACAGACAAACAGCAGGGATAAGGAGAAGTGATAAGGAGCCAAAGGAATGTAAAGATCAAAAGGAACTTAACCAGAGCTGAATGCCTTCCTGCACAGAGCAGTCTGGCCAGGGAGTGACCATGCTGCAGTTTAACTGTTTCATTTGTAGCAAAAGAGAGAGAAAAACGGGACTCTGTGGCAACAGAGTGTGCAAATCCACCAGAGCACTGGCAGATAGGTCTTCAGGGAGACAATGCTCTACCTGTGGGGAGCCAGCCCAGCTCAGGGAAAAACATCTCAAATGTGCTGTCAGCACATCTTCCTCCATCCTCACGGATGGGCTGGCCGGCTGCGCTGGAAACCAGAGCTCCCAGGCAACCACGGCGCACTTTCCAAAGCTTTAGAGTCAGTAGCAAAGGCAAAGCTCTTCCTAAGCTTCTTATCCTTGTGTGTGTGTGATGTCTGGGGTTGGACCATCAGCAGCTCGGAGCCCTGTTTAAGCTCAAATGGATCAACAGTGAAACTGGAGCCTCATGACCTTCAGTAGCTCCCTCACCCTCTGTCTCTTCTTGGGAACTCCTGTCAGCACCGGAGATGTCCTGGATTCATTTTTAGGGTGATGAGGAGCAAAGCAAGCAGTGTCCCAGGTTAGCAACCATCCAGGCACGCAGGATTTGCAGTGTAATAATAGCAACCCCAGCGTCTCCCGCAGTAATCCCAACCAGCAGCGTCTCCTGAAGCCAGAGAAACCCCACACAGCTCCCCGAGCCCCGCAAATTAGTTCCATTATCTTGGCCATGCCTTCCCTGCTCTCCATCTGCTCTGAGCAGTGGGAAACCAGCGGGGTTTGAACTCCTGCCTGCTCGAGGGAGCAGCTGAACCTGCAGCAGCCAAACCAGCCTGGGCTCACAGAACAGAGAGAGGCTGGGGCATCAACAACCCCCAGGGTGGCACAGGAGAGCAGGGTGACCTGAGGCTGGCACACGACTGTCACTCACACCAGTTACTGCACCCCCGAGTTCATGGTACTCGAAATAAATCCTGTGTCTGCTGGTACTGCTCTCTCTTGGATGCTGGCCGATGGCAAACGGGGGCTGAATTTCCTGTGAATAGGATTCATTCTGGGAAGGAGCTTCGGCTCCTGCTAGGCAGCAATCTGTGCGCAAATCCGGGAGCTGATCTCGCTGTGGAGCAGAGGCCTCAGCCCTTGGAGCAGTCCTGGAAGAAGGGGCAGGCACACTGTGTCCTAATTCCACCGGCACCCCACAGCTTGCTGGACAAAGCCGCGAGGCTGCCCGAAATACCTGCTGGATGGGTTCGGCAGCTGGGAAACCTGAGCCGGCTCCCGGCCGAGCTATTCAAGGATGGCTTTTCTCAAAGTCTTGTCATTTCAAGAGAAGGGAAAAAATACCCGTGGGCAGAGCACCCAAACAGCCTGGGAACCTGGCCGGGAGTGCTGTGCCGTGCCCTTTTGGTGCGATGAGTGCCCGGAGCAGACATCAGACACTGTCCCGACATCAGCCCCTCCAGCGCGCCGGGATGGCGCCGGCCGCGGGGCATCCCACCTGGGAATGCTTCCCTGGCTGCGGGGGCAACTCCTGCTCCTCAGTTCAGGGCTTCTTTTAGCTGGTGAGACTCAGCCCTGCTAAGCAGTGTCAGTGCCCCTCGCTCCTGGATTCTGTTGTTTGAACACACTTGTCTGCTCAGTCTCTCAAGTGCAGTGAGCAATCTGCAAGCTCCATGGAGAAAATAACTTCTGTCCTGCTACAGGGCAGCTTCCACACTCAAATTCCACCTCACATCCAGCCTGGGATGCATTCCAGAGTGGCCTCTGCCACAAGAGCCTCTTGAACAATCAGCTGTGCGCAGAGATCACAGCGTGTGACTGCACAGCTTCACTCCCTGTCCATCCCCTGCGGGGCCGGGCAGCCCTCCAGGATCGTGCAGGTGGGGGAAGAGGCACAGCTAAATCCAAACCCTTTCCAGTTCTGCTGGACTGGGGTGAACTCTGCCCTAGGGCTCTTGCCTGTGTCAGACTCCACAGCTCCACATCCTCCTGCACTTCCAGCTCAGATGAGAACACAGCACCACAGAATCCCAGACTGGTTTGGGTTGGAAGGGACCTTAAAGCTGTGTGAAGTCATTCCCCCTTGTCCTGTACCTCCAGGCCCTTGTTCAAAGTCCCTCTCCAGGTCTCTTGGAGCCCCTTTAGGCACTGGAACGGGCTCTAAAATCTTCCTGGAGCCTTCTCTTCTCCAGGTTGAACCCCCCCAGCTCTCCCAGCCTGGCTCCTTAGGGGAAAACCTGGAGGAACCTGAGTTACTTCAGAAATATTAACTCTGAAAACTTGGTAAAAAAGGGCCAGGACAAAGCAAGCAGGGAAAAGTACTGAAACCAGGGAGCAAACAGTCAAACACAAGGTAACATTAAGTGTTAAAACCCCAAAATCTCAGGAGATCATGTCCAGGCTTGAAAAACCAAAACCCCAAGAAATGTCCTTTCAGAGTCCCCTCAGCTGCCCAAGCTGGCCGTGTCCCCTGCAGCCCCCTCGGTCACCGCCTCTCCGTGACCCTGATCCCTGGCAGTGCAGTGCCAGGAGCAGCCTGGGCAGGGATGTTTGTGCTCACACGAAGGAGCTGCTGCTTTGCTGTGTCCTCAGCAGGGCGTTCCAGGCTGCTGCACACTCTGTGTGCCAGTTCCAGCTCTGTGCTTGGACATTCTGGTGTTTGCACCGAGGAGGGAAAGAAAATGACTTGTATTTTAGATAGCAGCTTAAATCCTGGAGCACGAGACCCAAACTTTGGGGAGGACAGCCTGTTGCCAAGCCACCCTAATCCCAGCCTTTTCCTTCTCTTTGTTTAGCATTCCTCTAATGGAATTTGGGCTACAGCTCATGCTGATTAACATTTCCATGTTAGTTCTTTCACATAATCTCTTCTCCAGCTGTGGCACAGCCTAGAAATGCACCATTTATCCTTGTGCAGTCTCTGCTGCCCAAACTCTTCCCAGCCAAACCACTGGGACTGAAAGGAGTGGCTGCCCCTAACATGGATCAGTTCCTAAATGCAGGAATGGTGTCCTTTCCCTCTAAACCTCCACGAGGATAACAAGACTGTGATTGCAGGCCGGTCCTGAGGTGGGAGCAGGGCTGCTTGGGAGGCAGCAGCACACACGCGGCTGAGCCGGACATTTCCGTGGTGGAGCACTGGTAACTGCCAGCCCAGAATAATCCAGCTAATTTTACACCTGCACTCATTCTTCCCTGCGGGATTCAGAGACCAATGCCTAAAATTAGGGCAGGTTACAGACAGGATCCTTAACGTGTTAAAAGTAGAAACATGCCAATGGGTGCAGGGCTCTCATCCCTCCGCTCCCCACTCGGGCTGCAGGAGCATACCAGACACCGCTCGGGCACCTCCCAGCTTTGGTTACAGGCTCTGCTGGGGACAGCTCCCGACTGTCACACACGAGGGCAGGAGGGGCTGGGGTGGCACACAAGGTGCCCACACTCTGCAGGTCACCCACCGAAGCTTCAGTCTCCGGTGTCACAGCCGGCTGTGCCGGGCAGACCTGCCGTGCTCCCGCCCCAGCTCCAGCCGGCCGGCACTCCTGCAGCCTCCGGCACTGCCCCGGGCTAGGGGATGCAGGAGCTGAGCACGGAGCAGAGGTGACAGGTGACAAGCCAGCCACTGACAGCTCTCTGTCCTGCTGCACCTTCTCCTTCCAGCACCAGCCTGCTCCACCAACCCTCACCCTGATCCCCTCTCCTCAGAGGAGTGGATGAGGCACCAGTTTGGGATTATTTTGGCATAACTGTCTTACCCCTCATTTAAAAAAAAAAATCCCTTTTGGTAACACACCAGTTGTTAATCAAAATTAATTTTTCTCTATCATTAATTCTCCATGGGTGAAAAAAAATATCATGGATATGTGTGACTACATCTGTTTGCAAGATATAATCAGAGCCTACTGTGATGTTGGCTTTATGGAGGGACCAGCGTTTTCTTTGCCCAGACCTGCGGGCAGGTGAGGCAGCAGCTGCCGCACAGGTTCAGCTGGGGCAGCGACACTTCAGAGCAAATCACGGGGAACAGCTTCTGCTGGGAAACTCCGAGAGACAAAGGATCACGAGGAGCTCCTCCCCGGCCGCTCCCTAGCGCTAATTGCTGAGCCGCTGGACCACGAAGCACGCAAGGATGGCCCGGGCCAGTAATTATCCCTCCTCCTCCTCCTCCTCGGAGCATCACCTCCACCTGCGGCCGGGTTCAAGCGAGGCTTGGCGGTGTTGGGGTCAGGGCTCCCCGCACAGGTCTGGGTGTGGTGGCGATACTGCCCTGGGCTGGGCTGGCAGCAGGACCGGGGTGTCGGGGTTGCCAGCGGCAGGAGGAGCTCGGCCAGCCCTGCATTCCTCGCTCCCGGCATCACTCATGCACCCAGGGAGGGAGCAGGGACAATCGGCACAGCCCAGTCGCTGCCGTGCAGCTCTCCTGTTCCGTCCCGCTGTCCCTCGGATGTCAGCGGGCACTGGAGCAGCGGTGCTGAGCAGCGAGAGCACCAGAAAGCTGCTCTGGTGCTGTGGTAAACCCGCAGGTCCTGGGAAAGGAAGGGAAGGGAAGGGACAACCCGTCCCTAAAGCACGGAGCATCCTCTCAGTCCAGGGAGGGGACAGGGACTGGGGCATCCTCTCAGGCCGTGGAGGGGACAGGGATCGGGGCATCCTCTCGGGCCGGGGAGGACACAGTTTTGGTGCCAGCTCGGAGCCCCAGCCCTGATAACACCAGCATGGCTGTGGGACTCGCGGGGACGATGCTGATCCCGTTTCCATGGAGAGCTCCATAGAGAGCAGAAGAGATGGAGAAGGGTGGGGCTCCACCGGTGCCATTCCGAGCACTGGGGCCCTGGATAACGATTCCCTGCTGTTTTATACGGGAAGGGACGCCGGGTTTCCACTCCCCACCCAGTTCAGAAACAAAAGCAGCGATTGTGGCAGCGGGAGCGTCTGGCTGATAGCGCGCCCGCAGCTCCGCTGGGAGGGTGTCCCGAGCCAGCTCACACCCGCACGGCCTCTGGAAAAGCCACTTCCCGTGGGCTGTCACAGGGCCGGGAGCCAGGGCAGCTGCTCGGCGCTGTCCCCCGGGAAGGTTTCCCAGGTTCAGGGGTGCCTGTACCACACCAGGGACTGACGGACCCACAGCTGCTGTGCCGCAGTGGAGCGTGCACAGGTTTGTGTTTCCCAGCTCCATTAGCTGCCCTAACGAGGTAATGACACCCCTGTCCAGCCCTGGCCTTTCACAGATCACTGAGCTGCTCCTGAAAGGCTGTTTTAGAGAATAAACTAATTAGCCAGCAGCCTTCACTGCTGCATTTAGCAACCTCTCAGTGCCAATTACAGGTGAGAGCAGCGGCTGAGCCAGAGCTGCTCCCTGGCCCTGCTGCCCTGGCTGCTCCTGCCAAGGACAGGGACTGGATCCCGTGGGACTCCCATCCTCCACCCATTCATATTGCCAGTGGGCGCTGCCCGGCCAAGGCCTTCCAGAACCTCCGGCAGCTGGTGAAGCCATGGGAATAGAAACCTAATAGTGCCACCCAGCAGCAGGGTCCTCAAGGGGACACATGGCTCCTGGCAGCCCCTGGCACCCCCTGCTCATGGCCCAGGGCAGAAAGCTGCTTTACTCCAGAGAAGCCGATTACAGCTCCCTGACACCCATCAGGAAGGCCACACAGGCAGCAGAACCCACGCTGGGGCTGGAGGCTCTGGTGCTGCCTTTGCTCCGGGGGCACCAGCAGGTCCTTGGGGTGATGGGGCAGGGGAGCATCCTCTGCAGTGCTCCCTACATCTCTCCACCCTTCATCTCATTAATTCCAGTTAATAATTGACAGGAGGGAATAGGGCAAAGCCTTGGCATAATCCCGCTGTGGCATTAGAGCGCGTGGAAAGCCCGGTGAGCACGTGCCTATTGCAGCTAACAGGGAGCCCCACGGAGCCTTAATGGGCTTTGGGACCCGTTAGCTCCTTATCCCCTGCAATAAGCTCCTTGTGCCTTGCAGAGAGCTCCAGAACCCCCAGCAGCTCCAACAGCCTGGCTCTTTCCCTTGGCCAGGTCAGGGCCAGCCCCACGGTCACACACAGTGCCACCGTGTGATATGTGCCCTCCCAGCACAGACCCTGGGCAGGGCACAGCTCCCAGCACACCCCGAGGCACACGGACACAGCACATGCAGGACACAGCACATGCAGGACACCGGGATGTGGTTATGGTGGCACTCACCTGTGCAGATGCCATGGCTGAGCTGGGCCAGTGCTGCAGGGATCGGTCCTGCCCTCTCCTCTCCTCTCCCGGCCGTCCCGAGGCAGCAGGGCAGGGAGCAGTGCTGGGCAGGGAGCAGCACTGGGATCGCATCTGGCACAGGCGCTGCTGCGCCGGCCAGGCTCGAAAGGGCAGCAGGAAAACAGGGTGAGGAGGGACCCAGCCCTCCGCACCCGCGGCACAGGAAACCACCCTCACATCGGGGCAAAGGAAGGAAAAAGGCAACACAGCACAGGGGCAGGATGCACAGCTGGAACACTGGGAACAGCACAGCTGGAACCCTGGGAACAGCACAGCCGGAACAGCTGTGCTGGCACAGCACAGCCCCTCCCTCCCACCGGGGTCACCCCGACAGGGACAGTTCATCACTGCTCCCCACGACTTCCTCAAACAATCATTTCCCATGTGTAAAAGCACCTTTTCCAGGAGGGAGCTCGACCAGCTGAGCTCCCCCTGGCTCTGTCACATTGTGCTGTGCTAGGGACTACACTTCCAAGAGCCTCCCTTCCTGGGCACAGGGCTTGGCCTCCAGCAGTCCATCCTTGCAAAGATTTCATTTCCTGCTCTACAAACTCCTCAGCTTCTCCAGGGGGTACAGCCCTGTCTGAGGAGCCACAACCATGAGCACACCCAGCCTCCATGGGGGCCAAGGGCACCAAGGAAGCCAACAAGGGAAGCCAACAATTCCTGCCTCAGGCCAGCCCAGAAGAGCTCACCCTTTCCAGGAAGAGCTGGAAGGAGCAGAGGCTCCCAGCTCGGAGGGGCAACAAAGCACCAGGTATCCTCTCTCCCTGGGAACCCTGGTTGGCCAGCAGGAGCCCAGGGACCTTCCCACATAAAACAGAATGGCCAGAAGATCCCAACAGGCCAGGCCTTGGTACAAACCCAGTTCTGTGAACACGAGCACTGACAGCAAAAGGCCGTTTTCACTCTTGGGGTGGTTGGCAAAGGATAAGTCCATTGTTCAGATTGGAACATGATCCTGGCTCCGGGTAATGGCCAGGATAAATAATGAGAAGTGGCTAATTAACAACGCTGAGGCGAGCAGGCAGTGATTGGAACAGCACCAGGAGCCAGAGGAGCACCCACCTTCCCACACGGCTCCAGCCCAGCCCAGCGCTGGGCAGGGAACCCACAGTGCCCCTTCCCTACTCCCTGCCTGCCCTGAACAGAATTCCGAGTAGCAACCCGCCTTGGAAGGGCCACAGCTGCTCCCAGCCCTGCCTCAGTTCCCATGGCAACTTCCCCTCACCCCATTGCTCAATATTTTTTCCATGTAACAGCAGATCCTGCTGCTTTTTCAAACAGCTCCTTATCCAACCAGACCATCCCAGCCCCAGCACCACTGGGGGTTGTGCTCAGCACAGGAGAGCACCAGGGCAGGGTGGGACACGACCCTGCTGGACTCCTGTCCAGGGGATGTGCTCACACCTTCCCTCAGCCCCAGGCAGCCCAGCCCAGCCTATCCTCACCCCCAGCAGGTGCTGGGAGGGCACACCCATGCTGGGGACACGTGTGGGACCCTCCTGCCCCTCAGCCCCTCACGAAAGGCTCAGTCCCACCCTGGCTGCACCAGAGCAGCCCTGGGACAGGATGGGTCCCAGATCCCTGGCCACTGTGGCTTCCTGCAGTAACATCTGTGATTAAAACCTGGTATTTTGCCTGCAAAGAGCAGCTACTCAGAGCCAAGTCATGCAATGCCTTTAAGAGATCCAAACCCCTCATTCCCTTGCTCAGCCTGGCCAGGACACTCACACGGCAGCGACTGATGCAAACACAAACAATCAGAAACCACATTTGAAATTAAAAAAGTTTATTTGCAGATCTGTAAAACAGCTCTGCGAAAGACCAACATTTCCAAACACTACGAGATGAGAATGCATTTTCCTATCATTAGAATATAAAAAAAAGTCACAGTCCTTCAACTACCCCATGAAAAGCAGACATTTATGAACCAAACATTGAACTTTCAACACCAAAAAGTCACTGGGGTGAGTGAGACAGTCAATAGCACCAAGACAGGTGACACAGCCCTCGTGGTCTGTCATTACTATGGAATAAAGCGGGTTAGTGAGGCCGAGCCTCTGGGGAGAGCAGCCCTACGAGCACTGGGTTCAGACAATGACACACCAGAACACATTCCTCTACATCCCAGCGATGCACACACTGAGCCAGAAACACCGGGAGCTCCGAGCTTCCACTCTGGGACAAGAAATTCCATTGCAGAACAAGGAATCTTCTGGACTTACGTGGCAGTTGCACTTCACACACACAACTTTAATCACTCTATGTTTACAGGAGCTGTGCAGGAGCTGTGTGACGGGGAGGTGAAGGACAGGATGCAGAAGTGGACAGTGGTGCAGGATCCAAGCCTTGCTCCATGGATTACACCGCTTTCCGGTGGTACTCCGGAGGGGCCACCTCATAGTCGCTGGCACTGAACAACGCAGAGGAATTCTTTGCTAAATATCTACAAAAACAACAAAAACATTACATTGCTTCTTGCCCAAATCCTGTTGTTCAGTGAATCTGTGAATCAGGAGGTGTTTGCCCAGACACACAACAGGGTTTGAGAAGCACCAGTCCCACACATAGCTGCTCCCATCAGCTCTGCCAAGCGCTTACAGATCTGACAGCTCAGCCAAAAAATCCATTCCAAACGAGCTGCCAAGCACCTCTGGCTCCAGGTGAGCTCTGGCAGCTCAGCATTAACAGGATGAAGCTGTTGGTATTTGAGGTTCAGGCAGCTGCTGTACCAAGAACGGATCTGGTAGTGCTCTACTCAAAGGAGCAGGGACAGAACAGGACACCAGGAAGCTCTGTCTGCACAAACAGGGACCCTCGAGGGCTGAGTGAAGGATGGCCAAACAAGGAATGGCCAAAGGTAAAGGTTGTGTGCCATTAACTCTCATGGAATGGGTTCAGGATTTCTGCTCCCTGGGTTCACAGTTCTACCTCACAGCCAGAGCTCTTCAGCACCTGCATGTACCTCAGACTGCCCCAAAGGAGCAGGGCTATCCCAGGGCAGGTTTTCCCTGGCTACCAGGCTGACTCCTGTCAAGCCCTGCTGCAGAGCTGTCCTGGATTTACTGAGGGTTCTCTTTCAGCTTCCAATAGCTCCTGATCATAGAATCATGGAATGATTTGGGTTGGAAGGGACCTTAAAGCTCACCTCATTTCACACTGAAGTGTTTTATTATTATCAGGATGTTTTCCTCCTGAACATCCCACGGCTACAGGGTACCAGAGCACACTAAAGCCCCGGTGACAGTCTGTCCCAGAAATAGCATTCCTAAAGTTCATCACTTTTTAAACATTTGCTCAATTGTTGTTGAGTAACTGTTGTGTAATTTAATAGCTTGCTGGAATTATCATCTGCTTTTTTTAGCAGCTATAAATAAATGTTGAAGCATTTATTTTGCAACAAGGAGCAGATGGGACAGGGTAGGAGTGCAGATTAACAGAACCAGAGAAGTGGAGTCTGGGAGGCTTCACTGCAGCCGTGGGGAAGATCCCACACACAGGCCCCAGTTACACAACAATTCACTGAAAAGGGGCAGCCTCACAGCAGCCTGAGCTCCCTGACCTCTCTCTTTCTTGCTGGAAGACCTCACAAGTACTCACTTTAAGAAGTCATGCAAGTAGTTCAAGAGCAAAGCCAGACTCTTCTCATCCAGGGGCGTGTAGGCCAGCATGGCTCCGATCCGCACTGCCCAAAGGAAGGACACTTGTCACAAACACTGCTTCACGTCCTTGTGTAAGTCCACAACCTCACAGCAGCACAGGACAGCAGCCCCAGAGTCTTCCAATATATACAATTCCACCCAAACCAACCAGACTTTAAAAATTCATTTCCATCCCAAACCCTGCAATGGCCCTGAGCCTTTTGGGTACACGGATAGGGAATGAACCCACACTTCAGAGCTGCCTGTCACAGGCTCGAGAGGGGGAAACAAGCACTTGTTTGAATCCTTCCCAGTGCTCTTCATCCCCCCTGCCCAGGTGGCACTCACCAAAGAGCCTCAGGAGGTGTGGGGCCCCGTAGACCTGGGACATGGGAGCATCGGGGTGATCCGCCAGGATCTCGGCGTACTGGGGCCTCTCGAACTTGTACAGCAGCTGGGTGCCCAGCATGACATTGAAATACTCCTTGATCCCAGCCACCACCTCGTTGACAGCGTATTCCCTGGGGACAGAGAGCTCTGCAAGGCCTGCTCCAAGGAACAAGGACTGCTCCAGAGCGAGGCTTGGCTGAGGGAGACCACCAAAATTGGGAGGGTCCTTCACAGGCATTCACATCTTGCAAGGAGATTTGTCTGGAGACCTTAAAATCTACAGCCACAGGGAGGGATGCAATTGCAGACCTCCCTGAACAGAGCCAGGATTTAGGCAAACCAAGAGCAGCAGTTTTCAGTCATACTCTCCAAGAGATGGACTTGGAGCAGCCCTTCTGAAGGCACAGGCAGCACTGGGGACATTCAGCAGCTTTCTCTGTCACCCAAAGCCCATCCCAGCTCACACCACGTTCAAAGGACAACACTGAATTAATTACACTGAGCAGGGGGACAGCCCCCTAGTATTTCAGGCACCTGCTCCCTTCCTCCCAGGCCTCTCCTGCCAGATTCCTGCAGGCCTCCAACCTCACCCTGCCTGTGCAGGACCTGGCAGTGACAGAGGAGCACAGCCCTCACCCCGCCCTGCCAACAAATTTAGAACAGGCATCAGGACAATTACATCAGAGCAGGTTAAAACACCCTGACAAGTCAATAATCTTCTTCCTCTTGAATGGAAGAAAATTACTTCCCCTTTCTGTTCTCCCTTTCAAACAGGAAAGTTTCCTGCAGAGTAAACACACCTTGTTTTGCTCAGGGCTGATTGCTGGGGTAATTACAAACAATAATTGGCTTTGCCCATCTGAGTATTTACAAGTCCTCGTGCACCTCCCTGGCCCCTGGCTCTGTGAGGGAGCCCAGGGGCACTGAGCTCACCCCACACAGCTTCTCTGGGAAGTTTCTATCAGCTTCCTTCAGGAAAAGGCTGAGGCCAAGTGGGGAAGCAGAAATCATATCCAGAAAGCAGACGTGCAGTTTGGAATTACTCCCTCAGGATTTCTGAACACCACTATCACCTTGGGCTTGGAACAGGGCATTGGACATGGGGCTGGGTCAGGTTTCACAACCTCATTCCATTTTCCATGGAATCCAAGCCCAACAACAGCCAAGGAGGTGTTTAAGGCTGGCAGTGAGCACTACTCACTTGTTATCAGTATTTCCTCGGGATTTTTTGTAGTTTGCATAATCCTCTAAAATGGAGTCCACGTTCTTCTTGGCAGGGAGGTAGAAGAGCTACAAATGCAAAACAGAACAAATACAAGTTTGTCGCATTCTTGCAGACATTTATAGCTGGAAGCTGAACTGAAACCCTTTCTCACCAGGACATCTCTAGGATGAAATCAGCAGGTTAAGATGATACAGGTTAGGAAAGGACTGCTCCAAGAGTTTAGTTGGGCATTAAAAAAACCCAACCAAGCTGGGCAGCCTGGGACAGTGGAAGGTGTCCCCCAGAGCTGGCAGGATTTTCACCTGTTTCTGCCTGGTGATCAAGTCCCAGTCATCCACCAGCCATGGCTTCAGCTCCTCAGGGATCTTCACCTTCACTTCAACTCTGTTCATAAATGTTTCCTCCTGAGAAAAACCAAGCCAGAGTAATTACTCTCAGGTACTAATTGGGAGCACAGCACCCTCTGTTTTCCACCCAAAATCCCTGGGAGGGAATGGAGAATACTCACACTTTCAACTGTTGGATCCACCCGAGCCCTCTTCTTCCTGGGAGGCTGGGGAGTCTCACTGGTGCTGCTCCCCTCTCCAATGCCTGGAGCTGTGCACAGCACACACAGCAGCAGGAAAAAACAGCAGGCAACATTTAGGAGGAAGATTTCAAAGTAAGGCTCAGATTTTTCTCAGGTCACCTTTGCACCCGTTGGGTTTTTTTGTTGTTGTTGTTTTAAATACTACTTCTGTTCTGGGAGTCCCCTTGTTTGTGCCAGTTTAAGCTGCTGCACTGGCACTTATCTGAGGGAGGTTCTGCACTAGAACCACACCAGTCTGTCATATTTTTGGGGGAGAATTTTTGGACCCAGCAGCTCAGCTCTGCAGCTGTGTCACGTCTCCATCTCAGTAAGAAAACTTAAGTTTGATGTAGGAAATTATTTCAGCAGATCAGCTTCACTTTCCAATTGCAAGAGTCCAAACTCCTGACAGACTGAAACAAGTAGATTTTGTACCAAGCAGAAAAGTGTGAACCTTCCCCCTCCTGAGCAGGGAGAGCCCCAGGAGGGACAGCACAAGGTGTCAGTGAATTATTGGGGCAGGTTGAAGGTCTTATTTCAGCTACAAATCTTTCACTAGAGAGACCCACTCAGATGCAAAATAAAACACACTTACTTTTCTGCTTGTTCTTTTTTGTTTTCCTGCAAGAAGAACACAAATTAGTGCACATGTCAAGAGAGTGATACTTAAGGAAGCCACAGCAGAAAGCCAGAAAATGAGGGAGCAGATCCTCAGGGGCCTGGGCAGTGTTTAGCTAAGGACGCACAGAGGAAATACAAACTACAACTTGGCTTCAGAGCTATGGTACCATGAGATTCTTCATGGAACAGGTTAGAATTCACCATTTTGGGGAAGTTTTGTCCTTCCCAAGTGCTCTTGGAGAACTACATGAGGTTTGTGGCTGTTTTATTTCGGACAGAATATGGCACAAGGAAACAGAAGTGCTGGGAATTCCCAGAAAAATCTCACTCAACTGAATTAACTTCCAGTAAAAGATTGATAAAAACCCTCCAGCTTTACCAGAGGGAAGATGCAGGAGCACTTTGTCTATTTAGTACCCATTTTCAGGAAGTTTTAGTTGGAGGACCATGTCTCCTTCTCAGTTTGCTCCCTGCCAACAGCAGCCTGGATCCACTGCTCAAAAACTGGGCACTGGGTGGATAAAACTCCACCAGGCCAACACTGATCCCTCGGAAATTCAGCACTCCCTCAAGTGACTCTTGTTTTCAGGCTCTGGACTGGGTTTATCAGGGCCAGGAAACAGGCAGAGCTCTGAGGAAGGGCTGGAGATAGGGAGAGTGAAGGGTTTGTTAAAAGGCAAAGCAAAGAAATGAGGCTGAAACTGTGGGCAGGATAAAGCTCATCCCTCAGAGGGAGCAATTCCCAGGGTAAGTCACTAACAGTGGGCTGCATTGAAGAGAAAGGCTTTTCTTCCAAACCCAAAGCTAACAGGGAGGAACAGGGAGCCCTTTCCAGGATTCATTCACAAGATAAAAATCAGGTTAACAATTAGAACAGAAGCAGAGTTTTTTTAAACTGCATTAAGATAATTTACAACCAGATGTTATTCCCCAAATTTTACTCAGTGCCATTTCTTCCCTCCAGAACACTTGGTTACCCTTCCTATTTTTCAAGCACCCATTAACTCTGACTGTTTCCTGATTTTTAGGCCCATGAAATGTAGAATAAACTCTGGGAAGCTGGAATTCAGCAGAGCTACATTTAACAGAGTCAGAAGGTGTTGCACAGGCAGCCATAAAGCCTGCTTTAACTACACATTTTTTCTGCTACAGCTTCCAGTTATCAGAGGATGAGCAATTATTTTAAACCAAACCTGCATTTCATACATATTTCTATTTGATCACAGATTGCTGCACAGCTTTTGGAACCAGTTGCTGCAGTTTGCAGAACAGTTACCCTGAACAGACTCAAACAAAAGCACAGCACAAGGAGCAGGTTCTGAGCTCTCCCAACACCAGCACTGCTCCCAAGGCCCCAGGAAACTCCCTGCTGCTGCCTTCCAGGAGCTCCAGGCTGCAGGAATCCAGGGCCACAAGCCTGGAGTCAGCTGCACACAGGGAGTGAGTGTCCTCCCACTGCACCCAGCCCGGCCACAAAGGTGCAGGGCACAGGAGCTGCAAAGGGGCTTTCAACAACCCCAAACAAGGCTGTGGTGGCAAAGCACCCCAGGACAGCCAAGGGCTCCCAGGGCCTGCCCAGAACCCAGGAGAGAACCCAGGAGAGCTGAGGGCTCCCAGGGCCTGCCCAGAATTGAGGAGAGAACCCAAGGCAGAAGCCAGGGGAACTCAGGGCTCTCAGGGCCTGCCTAGAACCCAGGAGAGAACCCAGGAGAGCTGAGGGCTCCCAGGGCCTGCCTAGAACCCAG
>VXBC01002086.1:73038-111203 GCA_013399945.1 Ploceus nigricollis | reverse complement strand
CTAAAGGGAGCCTACAAGAAAGAGAGGAACTTTTTACGTGTAGTGACAGGGCAAGTGGGAATGGATTAAATGAAAGAGTGTAGTTTAGATTAGATATTAGGAAGAAATTCTTTACTGTGAGGCTGCTGAGGCACTGGAACAGGCTGTTCTGAGAAGTTGTCTATGTCCCATCCTCCATCTTCAAAGTCAGGTGTGGATGGAGCTCTGAACAATCTGGTCTAGTGAGGGAGGCTGGAACTAGATGATCTTTAAGGTCCTTTCCAACCCAAACCATTCTATAATTCTGTGACTCTATGTCAACACCTATTTATTGCTGACAGAATTCACATAATAAATTATAATGAACTGTAAACAGAGCTAATTAAGTCATTATCAGAATAATGGGGACTATTGACTACTGATGCTCTTTTGAGGACGCTTATCCTGAAACAGCAGCACAACATGTTGTTGAAGAACACACTGGATTTACAAGTACAACCATTGTGGATCATTTCTTTCCTTGTCTTTGTATATGAAACTTTCTGTGTGAATCTTATCCTAGTCCAATAATACATCCATGTGGCTAAACAGAGGACAAGACATGTGTGGGAATGTACAAATCCCCAAATATTGTATCAAATATTGAGGTGACCAAACAAAGTAAGGCTATAAATGAGACTAAAGGTCAACAAAGTCTTATTTTAGTAGTTCATGCCCATTGAACATCTCTCTACTTTTTGCAACTGTATTAAACTTAGGAAAACTCATAACTGTTCACACAGAAAAAGATACATGCCAATGAATAAAGGCTCAATTCATATAAGACTTCAGAGAGAAACCTGTTGTTTGTTATAAGGAACTGAGCTTTCTGAAATGCTAGTTGGATGCCTATTTGAATAGTTAAAAACAAAGAAATAATTTTAAAATATAAATCTTCCATGTAAAAACTATCTGGAGATCACTATTCTCAGGAATGCCCAGTGATGAGGGGCATCACCTGTGACAAGCCACATCAGTTCAGTGGTCTTTAATTCTAGAGCAGAATATTTCAGTTTTAGAAAAGTGTTGGGCATTATTTTCAAGACTTTGTTTTAGATCTAGATTACATCACTGCTCCAAGTTACACAATATTCAAATGCATAATACATTGAATTGAATTTGATTTGTTTGAATTGAAAACATCAAGTTGTTTCTGATATACTTTGGAGAAAGTATGATGTTAATTTTTCTTTATTGCTCCTGATTTTTACTGTTGATACTGGCTTGCAGAAAGAACTGAACAGAAAAAAATAGCAACACCTTATTTCCCAGCTGTCCATGAAGCTGCTTCTGCAAATTTCTTTAAATGGATCATTCAACAGCCAGAAGTCATGGCTATTCACATTTGTCCATGACCTCAAACATAAATTATTGGCATATTTTTCCACTTTCTCTGAACTCTTCTGTTGTAGATCAGGAAGTTGTCTACGTTTTATTCTAGGTAGAAAGTATTACCAATTAATTGTATGAAAGATGGTACTAAAATATGATTTGGGTGACTCTTACGTTCTTTAACGCTTATGTTTTACAACACATACTGGCCTACATATAAACTGGAGCAAAAGGTCAAGAAGGTCCACTTCAACTCAAAAAGTGCCACAATTAGTGTTCCAGAATAATATGCACATCTCAACATGCACATTGCAAAAGTAGTTCAGATGTTTACTTATCTGTGAAAGATTCACCATCAGAAGCTACATTGTCAAAGACTACAGAAGCAAAATAAAAAAACTTGAATACTACTGTAAAGTTGGATGATTAATTTTGGAAAAGGCTTTGTCTGGAAAAGGAAAGGGGAGAAAAAAAGGATGCTGGTATGACGCAAAGTCAAGCTAATTACCATAATGATTCCAGAAAACAGAACCTCCAACATGACTGAGATGTCTGTCAAGACAGACACATTATTTTCTGTGACAAAAAACAAAAGATATATCAAGGTATTTCTGCCTTTCAGTTCAGGTTTTGACTGGAATTGTCACCAGGCAAAAACATGGAGCAGTGTATTAGCTAAAACAAGATGCTGGAAAGATATGGTGTAATAAACAGGATCATCTGAATATTTACTTAAGCAGCCAACCATCAAATAATCTTGTCTTGGTTTATGATATAAAAGGTATGGAAGGAAGATTTTCTTGATCAGCTGTTTCAGAAAGAGTGCAATAATACAGACACCACATACAATTGTCTCCTCAGCTACAGAAAAATATGCATTTATCATTCAAAATGTAGCAACTTTCTTAAATACCATAAGGTAATACATAAGGTATACGTATATACTTAACATACTCCTTTATGTCACTGCTTTTTCCAAAACTGGCCACTTATGTATACACTGTGCTCCTATTACTGACAGCAAATAGGCAACAAAGTTCTTGAAACTTCAAATCTGTCACACCTCTTTTAGATGTGTGCATGTCACTATGAACTTTAAAGCAAACTGAATAATAAAGGAATTACAGTATCAGGAAAACTATGGCACTCCTTCCTAGCAATGCTGTGTTCTGAAAAAGGAGTATTTTATTCACATTCTTTCACATACTTCACTGAAGACTATCAAGTGTTCTCCTGGGAAATGTTTAGTTATTTTTGTACATGAGGATCTCCTAAAATTTATGTGCTGTCTTGAAGTCCGCCATCTGCCTGCTGGATACAATCTATGACCTTGTTGTTTCTAAGGCACTCATGTTGCTGGCAAAGCATGCAGCCAGGGCAAGGAAAGAGAAGCAGTGGGAACTGTGCAATACTATGCAATGAGAAACCAAGTGAAGAATTTATTGTATTAATTGAGATGAAACTTCTATTTATCCCAGATGTTATGCATATGGCAGGAGATGGGGAGGGTGTTTACAGTACCATGTATTCCCTGAGGCAGTCTGGATATTAAAATGCCTGTCTGCACTGCATAAACGCAGGAAAGTCCCTGTAGCAAGTTTCAAGGCAATGACGTTTCTACCCCTGGGATTATTTATTCACTAGTGAATATCCTGATTAAACAGCCAAAAGTGCTGTGATCTGACAGGCTCTGTTACCAATGCAGAAAAAAAAGTCCCTTCCAGCCTTTTTTCTGTCCTTGGGAATAACAGACCCTTTTGGTGTGCTAAATAAAAGACCAAACTCTGAAATCCTCGAGGGCAGTCATAAGCCCTACTGGCCTGCCTACGATCCCCTGAGGACCTTTTCCTACAGCCTGTCCCAGGGGTGTTGCTCCCTGCCTGAGCTAAGCTGTAGAAGTGCTTGTCTCCAGCCTTATCTCTGCCTCTGCTGCCTGGGTGGACCTCAGGCCCATGCTACAGGCAGCTTCTTTCCCTGAAAGACTGCTTGAATATATGCTATATCTTGTCTCCAGTTTTGACTTTGATCCTGCCTCCTGAATAGGTCTACTCATCCAGCTTTGTCTCATCTTCTGCTGCCCCAGATGAGCCCTGCATCTGCTCCATCACTTGCTGAGGGAGCTTGCTACCAGAGAGCTGCCCTGTGCTCCTCACTTTCCTGCTGTAGGACTGTCCCCTGGACAAGGAGGGCACTGCCTGTGGTGCAGCAGGGCTGGATGCCTGGCTCCTACTGCCTTGTGAGGCAGACCCACTCCTGCTGCTCCCTGGACATTGTCTGTATTCTGGTGAGACTTCATGCACCTCTCTCAAGCAAATGCAAGCAGAATTTAATAGATCATATCTGCAGACATGGGATCTGCAACATTTGTGTGACAACTGAAGCATTTTTCATGACTGATACATGACTGCTTAATAGCATAAGAAGAAACTCACTAAGTTTATGGTCAGAATCTGGTGAAACATCAAACACTTACCCAGGTTTCAAATTCATTTGACAGTGTAAATGTTTTGGTAGATTTGCATTTGCATTCCAGTCAAGAAGACACAACTACATGAGACTTAAAACTACAGAGTTTTGATTTACTACAAGCCAAATGCTTAACTTCTTTTCCATGAAATATCCTTAGGCCTCTCTTGTGTATCACAGCATAAAGAACATTTACTGAGAAGAACCTGAGAGTGTGAAGTGTGATTTATTTTATTAATTGTATAAGGCATCTGCTGGACAATCCAGCAACTTGCTCTTAACCTTCACTCTTCTTAGGAAAAAGTCTGGTTATGATATGAGATAATTCTTAGACAGCTGCAAGTCTTTCCCTTACAAGGAATCCCTACATTGTTTAGACTCTGGTATCCCTATTTCCTAACTGTACTCTGATTGTGAGGAATCCTTGGGATGCCCTAATTAAGTGGCTCTCAGATAATCTGCTTCAAAAACGGTTATCTTATTTTTAAAATACTGTTCCATAAATCAAATCACAACTCTAAAAAAATTCTGAAAAAAATTCTAACTAGAATGACTTCTCTTAACAGACTCGAAGTCATTGCCCAGCATTTAACATGAGGCATCTCAGCCCTTGACATCCCTGTTGTGTTAAATATTACACCAATATATATTAAAACTGCTGGTCCTTCCTCAGAAGGCGTACACTTACAAGACTAGGGAAATAATCTACAAACACGGTACATGGGTCAAAGCATTGAGTGTTGCTTCTGGTCAAAAATGAAAACCCCTGGCCACTGCTATTACCGAGGCAGTGCTTTACTTACTGACTTACTACAGTCCTATGGCATTACCTGTGGTTCCTTATTGTGTTGGCTAGGATCCTTTTCATAACTCTCTGCATAGATCCTCAGAGTAGCTCTCACATGACTAGAAGCACTCATTCTGAAGATGAGTCTGGAAGCATCTGAAAAAACAATCCGCAGCCCCTAGGAAAGGAGAAGGAACATCATATATGTAAGGTCACAGAACCTTAACAAATCACCAGCCACTGCTCCAAAATAAAAGTGAAGGGAAGAGTCATCTGGACGCCATTCTTCTTCTTTCCCCACAACTTTGCACAACACACTCTTTTTTCCCCCTCTGAACACCAGAAATGATGTTGTGCATTCCCTCCCACTTCTCATAACAAATACTCTCTTACTGATGTTTTTATTTCTTTTACTTGATTTGCTCTTACTCTGTGTGGCAGAGCACAAAATCAACGGCCTGAGAAATAGGTATAAGATCACTAAAAGTAAGTGGCCTATGAAACAGCTACAGAATCCCTGGATCAAACAACAGTTGTCAGTAGTGAATACAAGAGACAGGACCAGCTGCTACTCCTCAAATACTACACATCAGTATATGACTGCAAGAATTTCAATAAGTCTAGTACAATTTGGAAAACTTAAGGTGTTAATTAATTTCAAGTACGTTAATTAATGCACATTAACTGTGTGCATAATAAAGAGGATTGATTAATTCATTAATTAACTAAAAATTTGCTCTTTGCTGCCATCTTCACATCTTTTCTTCTTTTCTCCTCCTCCCTTATTGTACTGCATATATGAATACTTTTTTTTACAGACCACAGGCCATATTCTTGGATCCACAGTTTCTGAACAGGAAGGCAAGTAAGGCCAGAGGACTAAATTGCACAGATAAATAGTTGTAGTGTTGCAATATTCTACCAGCTGTGCACTAACACACATTCTAGTTCCCTTTATATAAATGGTATCCTTAGACTAAGTACAACCTTGGATAAGCTACTGAACTTTTCTTCCCCTTTGTCCTTCTGTTGTCAAAGGTCTAGTGCATAAACTGAGATCCTTGCTACTTCTGTTTAAAGGGCAGTAAACCATTAAAAAATGAGAGAAGAGAATTAAAAGAAATGCATTTTATTTTTCCAGTTTTACCCGCAGCTTGACAAGACACTGATGTTGGAAATGCAGTGTGTCAATATTCTAAAGTATAAGTAAAACCTAAGCAAAACCCTTGTTTCCTCAGATACATGCTAAAACATCTTTAGCACCATATAGAGCATTGTTTGATAATCACAGAATCATAGAAAGGTTTGGGTTGAAAAGGACTTCTAAAGGTCACCCAGTCCTGATGCCATCATCATCATGTTCACTGCAGTGGGCAGGGACATCTTCAATCAGATCTGGTTGCTCAAAGCCCCATTCATTGACCTTGAATGATTCCAAGGATGGACTCTCTCTGGACAACCTGTTCCAGTGTCCCACCACTCTCATTTAAAAAAAAAAGTCTTCCTTACATCTAGCCTAAATTTACTCTTTTAGTTTAAAGCCATTACCACTTGTACTACTGCAACAGGCTCTGCTAAAAGAACTGTCCTCATATTTCTTACAAGCCCCCTTGAAGTACTGAAAGGTCCCAATAAGGTCTCCCTGGAGCCTTTTGTCTCTTAGTGAATGGCCAAGTTTTACCTCCCATCNCAAAGGTCTAGTGCATAAACTGAGATCCTTGCTACTTCTGTTTAAAGGGCAGTAAACCATTAAAAAATGAGAGAAGAGAATTAAAAGAAATGCATTTTATTTTTCCAGTTTTACCCGCAGCTTGACAAGACACTGATGTTGGAAATGCAGTGTGTCAATATTCTAAAGTATAAGTAAAACCTAAGCAAAACCCTTGTTTCCTCAGATACATGCTAAAACATCTTTAGCACCATATAGAGCATTGTTTGATAATCACAGAATCATAGAAAGGTTTGGGTTGAAAAGGACTTCTAAAGGTCACCCAGTCCTGATGCCATCATCATCATGTTCACTGCAGTGGGCAGGGACATCTTCAATCAGATCTGGTTGCTCAAAGCCCCATTCATTGACCTTCAATGATTCCAAGGATGGACTCTCTCTGGACAACCTGTTCCAGTGTCCCACCACTCTCATTTAAAAAAAAAAGTCTTCCTTACATCTAGCCTAAATTTACTCTTTTAGTTTAAAGCCATTACCACTTGTACTACTGCAACAGGCTCTGCTAAAAGAACTGTCCTCATATTTCTTACAAGCCCCCTTGAAGTACTGAAAGGTCCCAATAAGGTCTCCCTGGAGCCTTTTGTCTCTTAGTGAATGGCCAAGTTTTACCTCCCATCCTTATAATTCAAATTTTACACAAAAATGCCACTGGTCCCAGTCCTGGCTTGCTGGACCCTCAGGAGCAGCATTGTTATGTGCTGATGTGTGCAAAAACACAGTACAGCTTTAAAAATTAGAAGTCTTCAAGAACAACAGAATGTTTCATTTGATTTTAAGTCTCATTGCAGCATGATAAACAATATTCATGGGTTTCAAGAAACAGAATTAATTAGAAGCAACAGTCTGTGTGTACTGTTTGTTGCCTGTTTTCTCATTGTTGTGTTTGCTGAATATGTTGTTTATTAGCACTGAATAATTACCATGCAGTCAGCTTCTCATTTATGAGACGTTGCAGTTACACTGAATATAAATCTCTCTCCCCTATATCCTGGGGAATAAAACTTGGCACATGCTCCTGAACACTTAGCTGAAAAATTCACACAAAGCCTATGATAGTCTGAAACACTGAAACACTATGATAGTCTGAAACACAGACTATCACAGTCCACTATGATAGTGGACACACAAAGCCTATGATAGTCTGACAGAGATGGCTGCATTTAGATGATGAGCAAGCTACTCAAGGAAAATGGCAGCAGTGAGCTGTTGTCTCATTTGCATAGATCAATATCCTCTCCAATTTAGTGTGCTTGGAGAATCCCACTGAGGCTGCAGACATATGAAGTGAGGAATGTGTCCTTGCCAAAGGACAAACTGCTTGAACTGTACTCTGAATAAATAGGAGCTACTCCCTATGAAAAGACATGCTTTCTGGTTTTATGGGCTCCCCTTCAGAGTCTGTCTGAAAACAAGCCAAGTCATGTTTCTCTGTTTGTGTTACATGGTGATATGACTAGCAATTATATTCCCATATAGAGTAAGTGCTTTGGATGAAAAAATTAAAGGAAAGAAAAGTGCAATTAAAATTCACAAGCTGCTTTTTGAACTACAAAGGTCACGAGTTTGCCATGTCTGTAATTTTCCACTAGACTTGGATATGAGAATATTCTCATATCTTGTTTCAATAGTAATACGCAACAAGGAAGTAGCTCAGTGGCAGACAGGCTGCTCATATTTTCTGAATGCAATGATGAATGGAAACTACAAAGACTCTGAGCAGAAAGGCATGACAATAGTTTTAATGGCTTGTAATATAATTTCCTAGGGTCTGTTTAGGTCAAATAATTTAAAAAACAGAGAAACCAGGACCATAAAAACATAAACAGCATAAAATCAGGACAAACTTTAATAGGAGCCACAGCTCATATTCAAGTTACTTGAATATAAATTTACACCTGGTAAAAGTATATGGCGACTTTCAAGCACATCATGAATTTCCAAACACTGAAGGCTCAGTTTGAACTGCAGTTCTTGATAACCAAGGAATCAAGTATAGATAGAGTCCAGAAGGCGCTGGTAATTTGGGCTAGGGAAGTCAAATATGCCTCCATAAACTATAACCTTCTAAAGTCTTCTGCATGCTACTGCCTATAATAGATATTGCATCTCAGTTATGTAAATCCTGTGGGTCACCAAGAACAAGATTGATTTTTTTTTTTTAATGTATAGCCAGTGGAGATTTCACACAGAAAAAGGCAAGACCTTCTTTCTGTATGATATTTTCCACTGATCTGGAAAAGGAACCCTCCCTATACATGCATTGCTTTCAACGGGGACTTCATCCCATCCTATGTTCACAGTGACACTATTGTCTCCAGTTATGTACAGCAAGTGCAAGATAAACTAAAGGTGGATTATCTTATCCAGACTGAGCTAATCTTAAGTAGGAAATGCAGTATCTATCACAGCAAAGGAAACACCATCCCATAAATAAATGGAAAGTCTTGCCAGCTGATCTTCAGAAACAACACTGCTGGAGACAAAATGACAGCTGCAAAACTTTGCTAATCCATCACTACAGCCATACCTGTCTTTTGGTCACAGTGCCATCCACAGGATCTATGTACTCAAAGCTGTCTGTTCTTTCCACACTGTAGATATTGTTACCCACAGCAAACTGCTGATGGCTGAATGATTTGTCAGTGATCAAAGCTTCCAGGTCTCTCATTATGAAATACGCTGTTCTGGGTTCCAGTGCTTCATAATCAAACCTTGTACATATATCAAAAAAATGTAGAACAAGAAGGTAAGTCTCCAGAGCTGAGAAGACAGTCCTGCTTTCAGAGAACTCTATATACTCACAATTAGCAATTTACTGCTTACTTCAAAATTCAGAAGTGTACCACTGAAGTACTGATTGCAAATGAAACCAGCACACATATTCATGTCCTCTGCCATGTAACCATTACATGTGTGCAACCATAGCTCTACACTGGCCACCTGGCTCTAAAACAACAGAAAGCACCTAGAAAACGCAATTTCTCAAGTAGCATAGAAAATACACAGCTAGCTTTCAAAACTTAATGACACAATCAGTGCAGCGCTCAACAGACAAGTGAAATAGAGAAAATTTAGCTACAAGTTTTGAGGAACAGCTGTGGGCAAAAGATCTCACAAATTGCAAACTCCTCTAGACTAAGTCTGGATTAAGAGAGAGGCAGAAGCAAAGATGAAAATGACAGCTAGAACTCACCATATTGAGACTTTAATAAAAATAAGTAAATGTTTGTATCTTTGGCGGAGTTATCCTGAATTGGAAGCAGGCATAGGTTTCAGTTCTCACTAAAACAATGTCACATGGAGACACTTACAGAAAAAAATGCAGGAGCAAATCTTGCTGGGATTATGTTTCTTTTTCAACATCATGTAACAAGCTGCACCTATATATTCCACAAGTAAATAATTCAAATCTTTCTGCCATTCAATATTTAAAAATTAATTACTCATATGCTAGCAGTGACATATACATGTAGCTCCCTTTTCTGACTCTTATTCCTCTGGAAAAACCTGTCTACGAAACACTGAAAATCTGTGGCACATTTTCATTCTGTAGGCACAGCAAATGCACACCTAAGTGCAGCTGAGCACATCTAAACAAGCAATGATTGTAGCAGAATTCTCCTATCAGCTGCATAAGTTCCTTTTCCTCATTTTTCTCACCTGCAGTAGTAGTGGCGGCCAAATTTTGCCCAGTGATCCCTGACAATCTCCTCCACACTCTGCTTTCGAGTGGCTAGGATTGAAAGCCAAACTAGCACAGCCCACAGTCCATCTTTCTCTCGAAGGTGGTCAGACCCTAAAAAGACAGACATTAAGCACATTATTTGATATCACTGCAAATCAGAAAACAAGGTAAGAAGGCTGGAAAAATGTCTCATTTTACTGTGTATGTCACATAACAGTAATCATATGCAGCACCTCTGATACCAGCACCTCTGATATGTTCCAGACAGAAAACCAGAACTAATGTTTAAAATGTGATCTATTTATGCATGACAAAGCCCATACTTGTAAAGTTAAATAAAAATATGTACAAGTACTTGAATAGAAACAGTAGCAGTATAAAAACATTTGCAGTCATTATTCCTTCTTACTGATATGCAGTGTTTTCACATCTCTGCTGCTGTTTCCCAGAACTGGGCTAGATATGCAAACTCCAGCCACGAGCCAGAATGTTCTCCTTTATGAGAGTCAAGCTCAACAGCATCTCCTTATCTTTGCAGATGTCAAACTGCAGAGAAAGAACTTCCCATTCCATAAAAATTGTGAATTTCCAGAATGTTCATGACCTCCAGTCAGGACAACAACCAAGTGCTTGAAAAGATTCTTCCGGAGGGGAAAAAAAACCCAAGCAAACCAGAGAGTGGGACTGTTCCCTTTTATTTCTTCATACCTCTCAGTGCTAAAGACTTGATGTTCCTATCTAGATCCCTTCATAGGTTTGTATTTTTGAAGAGAGAAATTGTTCCAACAATGAAGACTAGGAACAGTTTCGGAATACCACACATGATTTAACATGTAGTCTCAGATCTAAGTAAGATCCAAGACCGCTGGCACTCAGTAAATACTGATGGCAATTATATAAGCTAACAGACTCAAGAAACTTGAAGAGATATCAAACATGTAGCCATTGCTCTGGCATAATAATACTAAATTTGGTTAAAGTTTGTTGGCTGCAGCCTTAGGGTTTTCTGTCTAGTCACACATTATTTAAACCATGAGTACAAAGCAAGTGCAGTAATTCAGAAGTCTTGTTTACTCCATGAAGTACCTACTGATTATGGAGGCAACTGACTGAATTATCTATCTTTAGAAGATAGGCAAAAAAATCCATCAGAGAGGAATCTAAAAACTCTTAAGCTGAAAACCTGTTTCCTGAAATATTCTCCTTCCTCAAACACAAAAATCCTGTTGCAGCAAGACTGCTTTGTATGGCTTGGCTTTACATAACAGCCTGCAAGGTCCACACAGCCAGCCATCTGTCAAAATAGCAGTGTTTTGCTACCAGCAGAAGACAGTTCCCATAATATAAATTGATGCACTGAAGCTATTAATCCTGTGAAAAACTGTCAACATATTAAAGGCATATAAGGAAAATAACAAGACGTGCAGAGACACCATGATTCCTAGGGTCTATCACTGCTGTTACCTTGAACTTGCAACCCCTCTTCTTGGGAGAGAGCAACAATCAGCAGCCTCTGCTCATATGGATTTTCTAAGAGCCCATTGTCCTGGGTCTGCCCCAGATCTGCCTGCTACTTATGCTTCTTGTGTTACATTCAGCCTCAACACTCTTTATCTAACATTAATCTTAACATTAAGTTAACTACCACAGGGTTAAATAAACGGAAATTACTATTCAGCACAATATTCAAGTTGTATAGGAATGATTGCTGAATACTTGCTGATGAGGATGAAGATTTGCATGAAGATTTTGTTTACGTCTGCGTGTTAGGTATTACAGAAAACAAGAACACTGTGGATGGACTTGAGAGCTGAGACAGTAACATGCCTTCACATTTGCAAAGTAGCTGTCATGATAGTAAGAATATCTCTTTTTTGCTACTTGTTCTGTAATCTCCAAGCTCTCTGCAACAACAGCAGTGTCCTATTACAACAGCCAGAGTTTAGGGCTGGTGCTTGAGGAGCTGCTGCAAGAGGAGCCACAGCTCACTCTGATCCCTGCTCCAGTACTGTGAAAGCATGAGTGCCAACCAGTCAGATGAAAAAGGGCAGGGTTATTTATGAGCTCTCAAAGCTTTGCAAATAGCTTCAGATAAGAAAGGAAAACAAATGTCCCTCTACAGCAAGTCAGTCCCTCAGACACTCAGGCACAGAATCACAGAATTGTCTGGGCTGGAAGGGACCTTAAAGGTCACCTCTCACCTCTTCTGCTCCCTCACTGCAGTAATATGCTAGATCAGCTTAAGGGTATCTTCTACAGGAACACCAGCAATATGTTCTACGGATAATAAAGTCAGCCTACTTGTAGGCAAAGCAGGCAGCAGAGTCACAGTCATTGTCACCAAAGCCAAGTGTCTGTTCCCAGATAATGGTGCACGCTTCTGCCCCTCCAACCGAAAGAGAAATCTAGAATAGAGCTTTCACTTCCCCCTGAGCATATATTGTTCCTCCTCCATATATTCTAACAGCAAGGAAAATCATCACATCACCACAGGGGCTGGGGACACTCAGGGGACTGGCAACAGCAGGGCATGAGCAGCCAGGACCTGTCCAGTCCCAGCACCCCACAGCAGGGCAGTCGGGGCACCGGGGCAGCCCCAGCTCCGGGCATCAGGCACCTCCTGGGAATGGGGACAAGGCAATGCCAGGCCAGGATGTGGGAGCATGGACAGGCCGGGCTTTGGGGGGCCCTGGCCCGGCATGGCAGGGCTGTGGGGAGCTGGACACTGGCCCTGCTGTAGCATTGCTGGGGCAGGGGCTGACAGCCCTGGTGCTGCTCCTGGGCAGAGCGAGGGAGCCCCAGGGGGCCAGGCAGGGCCCTGGTAAAGCAGGGTCACACCAACATGGCTGTTCCTTTCCCTCTTAACCTGCATGCAACTGCATGCCTCTCCTTTCAGCTATTCATTCTTAGCACAAAAAAAAAAAAAAATCCATTTTTGCCTAAAGAGGCATCTCTGTTGCTGATTATCACCAGCCATTTAAACTACTTGAGTGTCTCAACAGACACTTAAGAAGTGGAGACATGGAACTGAGCTTAACCCTTCAGCAATTTGTTCCAATACGAATGACCATTTATTCTCCTGCTACATAACACTCAGCAGACTGCAGGCCAGCAAATCATACAGCAAAGAGCACTGCAGTCCTTCAGCAAAACAGTCTGTATCATGACAACAGAGCAACAGGCTAAGCTGAACATGAAAGAGATGCGTTCTGATTTAGCAAACACTTGAAGTACATTTCACTGAACCAAAACATTCTAGTGAAACATGGACAGAAGCATTTCTGAAGAGCTCTTTGCTGTATTCTGAACTTTGTTCTGGTATGGCTTAAGCACATAAATCTATATGAGGAGGGCTGAATGTATTTTCTTCATTTACATTTAGCAGATTTGGCATGTTCTCTGTCCTTGTATGTCCCTCAGAAGACATATTGTTGCTTCTCTGCAAAGAGAAAGCAACGGGAGAAAGGTAATCTAGAGACAAAAGTCTGGATATCTGGATATCTGGGTATCTACGATCTGGATATCTTGATTCTGTTTCAGAATCAAAAATCACCAATTAAAAATACTAGCCTGATACAAGGAAAATAATCTTGTGTGCCCAGGAAGTGTTTCAGTTTGTTTGTATTAATGGAAGTGAAACTAAGAACATCCATCAGCTTGGTTACTGCATACATATATGTTGTTGTACTTATTGCCCTTCCCCCTTTCAGCAAATTAAAATCTATTTCTGCAATTTTGTTACTCTGATTTTCACCTACCAACAGTCATCTGCAGGTGTCTTTGCTTGCTTGCTCTGTCTTAACTTAGTCCTAGTGCCCAACTCTCATTGCAGAAACTCTAGGGAGGCAGTTTACTCTGCTGCCTCAGTTCAGCTAACACCATTCTTTGCTCCACAGATCCAATCAATTTGCAGAGGCAGACCTGTCCTGTGCAAAGGGAAGAAGGAAAAGGTGCCTCACAGCTCTGGATTCCTGAAGTTGCAATACTAACGCCGCCTCCAGCTTTCTTGGGACTCTGAGAAATCTCAGGATGATTCTCAGTGCTACTTTTAATTGAAACATCCCAGAATTCATGAATTCCTGAGCTGAAGCAGAAAGAGACAATAGATTAACCCTTTATATTTAATTTGCCATTGGTAAGGGAAATTATAATAACTGCAAGTGTTTCAACAACTTATTTTTAAGTTAATTCGTTATTTCTCCATATAACAGTAGGAGAAGTTATTTTTTACTGCAGTAAATTGCTATGTCCAGACTCAGAGTAAACAACCTGGGCAAAACTCTCAGAGCATGTTCCATTCATAGAGAAGTACTCCACTTACACAGTCTTAAACTGAAGAAAAATCTTCAGAGGCAGTAGCTTGAGAAACAAAGAAAATCATGCAAATATGTTCATATTACGATTTTTCTACTATGTGAAAGCTGTCTAACTTTGTCTGTATCTGAGACATCCAATTCTGATAGGGAAAGCAAACCTTGTGGGTCATATGCATGAATAAAAGGTAATTTCTTTCCCCTAATTTAGTAATCCCAGTCTATCATACTGCATTCTGTAAATGTGATTTTAAAAAAGAAAATCACAGGAGTTCACAAACTCATACCACATAATTTTGTTTGCACATACTTGAGTCTTACAAATTTACCATCAAGCTGAAACTTAGCAATATTTTAGGCAAATGGAGATTTAGGGGCATTCTGATCTGATCATTTTTTCAAGTTAGTAAGATTAGTTTAGATTTGTATTACTGCAACAGACAACCAAATAGCTCCTTTGTAGCTTTCATTCATGTCAGCAACCACACATTTTTATATTCTCCACTAGCTTTTCTTCCACATAATCTTTCAGGAGAAGGGGGTTGATGTTAATAGAATCTGGGAATTTGGAGATGAAGCAAGCAAATTTAAGGAAGTTGTAGCAATTACTGAAATGGCTTAAACTGCAGAGAGACAAATCAGCCACACATTAGGGGAACATTAGTTCCCCTAATCCTGATTAATAACTTGCTGATGAAATTTAGAAACTAATTGCTGCTGCCGAGGCCTTCCTTTGAACTGTGTGCTGGGCATTAGTCATAGAACCAGAAAGCTACTAACCTCATCTGACAAGCTCCCCACACTGCTACAAAAATGGAAGAAGTTTTTAAAGCATTGGTTTAGCTCCAAGATCAGCTGCCAGAAAACAAGTTTGGGAAATACAGCTGTATGGGATGTTTTCAACATCTTTTCTCCTTTTATAGCAGAAAATTTGCTTTTATTTACTTGCCAGACCAAAGTCCCTTATGTTATAAAACCAGGGCTCTGTATTACTTGGAAATTTCAACTGAGCTTTATTACCTGGGTACACAAGCAATAGATTTCCAATGCAGTTTGATGACAGAAGGTGGATTTTTAAAACTCCTTTCTCTTACACAGAGCTGTACATTTCCCACTGTGATCACTATATCATACACTTACATAAATATTCCATGCTGAAAGCTAAAGAAGTGCCAAATTTCAGTTCCCTAAATAGATATGATTTGGCAAAAGCTGTAAAATTGATTCAAATGCCCAATACTAGCAGAAACATGTGAGGGTCACACAGGTTAGGACATTACTAAAAGATTTGCAATAAGGTAAATATTTACTGCTAAAAACAGATCACATTGCTATAGTACTGGTCATCTACAAACCAGAACATGTCTCAAAAATAAACCTCCTGGCATACAAGGACACTTTTCAGACATCTGCATTGAATTCAAAGATGATAAGGAAATTGAGGCAGTGAGAAAAACAAACTTTAGACATCACAGTCATTACACAATTGCCCCAAAAGTATCACAGGATCACAGAACAGGACAGGTTGGAAGGGACCACAACAAGGCATGTGGTTCAATCTCCCTGCTCAGGAAGGCTTATCCCAGAGCACATGGCACAGGATTGAATCCAGACAGTTCTTGAGTATCTCCAGTGAGGGAGACTCCACAACATCTTTAGGAAATCTCCTTCTGTCTCATAATTTTTTATACAGCAACTACACATGGACTGAGGAATTCAAGCCCTGTGCTCAAGTTGTCTGGATGCCCATGGGATCAAATCTCAAGTGTTCAGATTTGCCTTTAGAAGGAATTGGATAAAACTGGAGGTCAAGAGGCCTTCTGCACTGAAGTGCTGCAGGTACAACACAGTTAATGGGATCAGAGCATACCGGGATGCCGAGATATTGCTGTAGGCCAGCTCTCCATGCTGGCCAGCAATATGTTGTTCAAGCACTCATTTACAAGAGTCAGGATTTATGAGGAATCTGAAGAATTGATGATAGGACAGAAGAACCAGATTAATACAAGGAACACAGAGTGGTAAGGAATGTACAGACTAGTCTGAAGTAAGGTCCTGCAAATTTGGAAGAGAGGCTATAGTACAGAAGGCAGTTGTTTTAAGGCCTCACAGAAAGATACAAGCAAAGGAAAACATCCATGGCAAGCAAAGAGAGAGGTCAGGGTAATTTTCTTGCCTATCTAGAACAGTCAAACCCTAGAGGCACTTCCTTGATCACCAGGAGTGTTTCTCTTCCCAAATTCAAACACTATCAGATACTCAGGATAATAAAATTAGACCTACAGAGATCACAATGTCCTCATTGTTACAGCTGATCAAACCACTTTCATTTCTGTATGACTGATCTCCAGGGCTAAAATCCACCAGTACTTGGGACACCCTGCTTAGCAAGACCTGAATGCGCTTTTGCAATGTGAAAGGGAAATCTGATGTTTGTCTTTTTTTATAACTGCACCATAAAATTTAAATGGCAAGTTTCCTCAAAGAAGACATGGCTTCTACTGAGCACAACCAATGATTCCTCTCTTCTCCCTCAGACAGAAAGCATCTGAAAGAGTCCCACTCAACACCATCAGATGAAGATGGTCTAGGATAATAACTCCCCAAGCAGAGACAGAGCTGTGGCAGTGGTTTGTCATGACATATGGCACAGAGAGGCCACTCCTGTTTGTTTTACATACCTCCACACATAAGCCCACATGCAGCAGGAGGTGCTGCACTATGTGGGCTAAGGTATCTAGATATACTTCAACATACGGGAACCCACCATCAAAACTCTTACAAGCTCCTTCTAGTTAAAATCCACACTTAACTTTCTTCAGCATGATGACGAAGCCAGGAGTTTTCTTCCAAATAATTTGTGTGCTACTGAGGTCATACTGATGTCTTTAGAACCGCCCAAATTTCATGAAAGTATCTGGTTTTGCATAAGCAAGAGGAACTTCAGTATTTACAGGAAAGAGGTAAAGAACTGGCCCAGTGAAAAAGAATTAAAAAGCAGTGAGACTTGAAAACTCGCCAGTTCACACCTCTCATGGGCTAATGGAGATGCAGTTCAACAACACACAACAAATAGCAGTACATTCTGAAAGGTACAAGATCTTCCTGCCCTTCTCTCCCCAGATTACATCTCTCTCAATGACCTCATAGAACACATTGTAGAGGAAGTTTCTAATGAAAAGATATAGTCAAGGCAATACAAACCTGTGCCACTCAGAGCAAATAGTGAAGGCATACAGTTTGCCAATCATGGGACATTGGTTCCCACTGACAACGAAAGGAAAATTATCATTCATTATAAATTTAAATTCTCTTCCTTTTTACATGTAAGACCCAAAGAAATATAACATATTTTTGATTATTGCATCATAGCCCATTCAGATCCATAGAGCAAACAAGAAGACAATACATGAAGTGCCATGTCTATGGCTGCTTAAAGGTATCATTATTTTTTTAAAAAGCAGCATTCTGCTCTAATTGACCCAAGCAAAGAAAATTAATACTTGACATAAATCAATTAAAGCAAAATGAAATTTGTAATCAAGTTTCACTGCATGGTAAGTAATTTTGTACAAAGAGCTGCAGCCAAGGTATTAAACAGTCGAAATAGAGAACTCCACATAACTCACATCAAAATATGGAATAAACTATTAGCCAGGCAAATTATTAAGTTATTCTGGTCTGTGCTTTTTCAAAGACTTGTAATATAGCCCTACTGATAAACAAAAAGGAAAAATTTCTGTGCCAGACTCCAGGAAAGAAAAAAATAAACACTCCGAAATTTACTCCGTTATTCTCATAAACTAAAACCACATTTGTGTACATTTACAGACTACATAGTTCAATTATTTGCTCTATTTCTTACTGTCAGTATTATATTTCTGATGGCTCAAATTTGTCATTCATTCTACATTCTGTTGTTTGATTGGTTCTTGGGACTGATAAGGTAGAAATACCTAGGGAAAAACACAAACGCTCAAACGTAACTGAATTTCTTCTAATGATGATTTTATCTGATGCTTGAGCAATTGTGATGTTCCAAAAAGGAAAGCCTGAAACAGTTTTTTTAGATGTACCATCAGATATACCAATCCTTTGTACACCTAATCACATCAGGGAAAAACACATGGCTTCCATATAGGCAAAATCCCTCCAAATGCTGCTGCAGTCTGTGCAGACTTGCAGAGGAACCAGTGAGGCTTTTCTGCATTATGTTCAAGTCAGAAGAGAATGCCAGGCACCCCCAGAAGCTGTCTGAACAGTAGTAAGACTGCTTGCCTCTGCTGAATATTCATTTCCCACATTTTTCATGCCTCTTAAAAGACAAACCTCAAGATGCGAACAACAGAAAGTTCTCTGTTTCAGCACGAGACAGAGCTAATTTGCTGATTGTTCTGGATTTGACTTGAGGCATCCAGGAAAAATTAAGTCTGTGGTAATTTTTGATTATGTATTACTTACCAGTGCCAAAACTCTCCTCACCACAAAGGGAACAACGTCCAGAGTCCATGAGATTGGAAAAATACCTCCATCCTGCTGGTGTCTCATATACAGGAACCTTCATTACTTTTGCAACCCTGGAAAACATACAATAAAACATCACATTATTAGGATTGTGCTTTTTTTACATATGATCTGAGGTCAGTTGAGGAATATTCTCAGTATCATTACATCTTCTGACAGCTGGACTAGAAGTAAAAAAATAAAAACCAAAACCAAGAACAGATCAACACTACCATTCAAAACTGATCCTTGTCTCAGCACCTAACTTCAGCTAGAACCTAAGTATGTTTATACATTAAGTGTATTATTTTGGAAAATGTAGGACCTCAGTTCAATAGGCTTTACCAGTATCTTTCTCTTCTTACTGACCAAGAAGCAGCTAATTTAAGGATGGACAGTTTTGTTATACTAATATTTTAATGGAAGTTAAAGTATCATGTTGAAGCACCCCCCTTTACCTTCATAGGTAGTCAAATATCAAAATGCTTGAAAGATAGTTTTACTTCTTGTAATGTGTTCAGAGACAGACAATACAGGAATGCTTCCATTAAGCAGTACGTTCTTTGAAAACCTTTCCTAGTCTCAACCTGAATCTCAACTTATTTCCCCTGTCTCCTATCATGTAATACAAGAAATGCTCTCACTATCTGGGTGATGTGCCAGTGTTTTCAAGAACCAAAATTAACCACCTTATAAGCTGGATGTGCATTCTTTTCCCCAGCTTGTTAACTGATAAATATTCCTGCTATAAACTATAATGAAAAAAATCCTTTCTTGGAGTAAAAACAAGAAAGAAAGAAAACCCACCCAACAAGTCCAAAGAACTCTAAATCTCAGGATGAGATTTACGCAAAATGGGTATTACCAATCTTCTAATTATATTTTCTGGTTTTCACTGTGTGCCTCAGGTTTTCAGAATGAACTGTTTTATAACATGGAAAGTAAGAACTGAGATACAGTGAAGCAATCTGACCAACTACCAGAGACCTTACGATTGCTTCAATTATCATACTTAACAATATTTCTTGAAGCGAGAGAGTTTACTTAATTTTAATCCCATAAGCCAAAGCAAAGCAGATTCATCAAAGATGAATTCAACACAACACAATCTGTCTAAAAGTGTCAAGGTGAAAGCAGTCACCCTTTTGATCAAAAAAACACCTGTTTTCTGATGGCACATCTTACATTAAGTGCATAAGGTAGACGGGATAAACTGTCAAAATATGCCAGCACTGACCCCTTCAAAACCTGGTACATAAATATATCTAAATCACGGAATCATCAAGGTTGTAAGAGATCTTCAATGTCATCTAGTCCAAATGTCAATCTAGCACCACCATAATCACCCCAGGTGCCACATACAGACACCTCTTTAATTCTTTGAGAATTGACCATCTCCATGGCCAATTTATTCCAACGTCTAGCCACTCTTTCAGTGAAATAATCTTTCTAATATTGAATCTGAAACTCCCCTTGCACAACTTAAGGCCACTTCCTCTTGTCCTGTCACTTGAGAAGAGACTGAGATGGCAGAAGAGATTGACCCCCACCTGGGCACTGCTGGCTCATGTTCAGCTGCTGTCACCAGCACCCCCAGGTCCTTTTCCTGTGGGCAGCTTTGCAGCCACTCTGCCCCAGCCTGTGGCACTGCCTGGGGTTGTTGTGACCCAAGGGCAGGACCCAGCACTGGGCCTTGCTGAACCTCACACCACTGGCCTTGGCCCATGATCCAGCCTGTGCAGATCCCTCTGCAGAGCCTTCCCGCCCTCCAGCAGATCAGCACTCCTGCCTGATGGTGGTGTCTGTGAACTGACTGAGCTGAATTCTAGCTCCTTATCCAAATGATTGATAAAGACGTTAAACAGGACCAGCACCAGTACTGAGCCCTGGGGAACACTACTAGTGACCAGCCACCAACTGGATTTAGTTCCATTCACCACCACAAGTGGTGGCACTACAGTTTAGCCCTTAAGTATTCTCCCTGAAATTTTACACTGTTAGCCTGCACTGTAACACAGTCTCCAAACCAACCTTTCTTTTATGAAAGAATATCCATTCTCTAAGCTGTCTCCTATTCAGCCTACGTGTTCATATTACATCTAAAATTAGTGATTTTTAAATGAGATGGAGTAAGAATTGCTGATATTTATTTGAAAAGAGACAAAAATGTACATGAAGAAAAGGGTATTACCAAAATTTTTAATCCTGAACTTGGATTTGATACCTCTAGTTTAGAGGTAATGGTGTGTACATACCTTCTTGTGTTTATACAGCACTACATATATTACTAACCCTTAGAAATGCTGTTCCATAAAGGAGGTTTCACAGGGCACAGTTGAACAGGTTTCCGTCTGGCTTTTCAAAAAATCAAGAACATAAAAGAATTTAATCTCTGTGTGACAATAACTTCAGGCTGAAAACAGGACTGTACTGCCAAAAAAAGAGAAAACAATAAACCAGAAGGCAATACCTAACATGCTGGCAGAGCAAAACCGATTCTCTTAAGGTAGCCTAACAATACAGCTGGAATATGCTTGTTTGCAGAAATGTTCCCATATCCTGGTACAATTCTGGGAGAAGGGAATCCTTCCCCATTTACTTTTCTATATTCCTCTAGCTGGGGAACATATAGCCTAGGATGGACTTATCCTGACCAGCACTAGAAGCTTCAAGAGGCTGTAGCTGTTTTCAAAGATTTCTATGTACTAGGCTAGCAATGAAAATACAAATGTTGTTTCTGTTGGCATGTGGGCTCTCTTTGTACAGAGTTTATAGTACGAATAGTTTATAGTAGGAATATGACAGATTGTTCCATGCACCTTCTTTTTTTCTTGTTGTTTCTGGCTCTTAACAATTCAACAGAGTAAGTTAAGTAGAAGTACACTGAAAATTAAGCATACTCCTTTCTTACTGACATTTTTCTGAAATAAAGACTCATCACTGGAATAAATGCAGAATGTGCCTTTATGCAGCCTATAGACATTCACAGTAAAAAATCACCCCAGAAAACATGAAGGGGGTTCCCACGGAAAGTTGTAAAAATTCTCAAAGCTGCAGACTCTGAGAAATAATGTGCTGCATTAGATCAAACACACAATCACACAAAATACAGGAAAAAACCCTCAGAGGAAGGAAACTAATATGTGATGGTAGAATTACTAGATCTTCAAAGCCAGGGAAAAACAGAGATTAGATGTGGGAAAGGGGAGGGATTTTTAATGCTCCTGCATCTACATCTTTCTAAATTAAAAATATGACTGGGTATTCAGTAGAGAAAAGTGAAAAAAAAAATCTTAATTTACCAATTTTTTTTGTTCCACTCTGTATTTACCAATCTGCTTTTTAACAGACAAAAACCCTAAATCAGAGCTTTCAATCAGCAGAAAGAAGATACAGCAAGAAGCCAGGTATTTTTTAAAAAAAGTTCCAGTTGAGACTGGTAGAATCCCTGTGGACCAAAATTTGGAAATTAGTTTCTGTGTTCTGCTGAACTGAACATTTGCAGCACTATTTAATGGAGCATATGGCTTCCTGACAGGCTTGATAGATGCTAGGCAAATAAATGCTTAGGATAAGGGTTTCAGGAACTTGCAACTCTGCAAGAACTGCTGATGAGTCACAGTAAGGATTTTTATCTTCAACAAATCATAGGTCCATTAATTACATTTTACAACGTTTTTAGAAATGCACCTTCACAGGACAGTTAAACCAAGACTATGTATGTACAACATTTTAAGTTTCTCTTCCATGTACTCACACTAGAATCCCCAAATTTGGGGAGTTAGAAGCGTAAAGTAAAGTAAATGTAAAGAGTTTTGTCTGTATGAGATCTCTTGATGAGAGAGGATACTACTACTCTCAGGAAGTGAGTCTGGGAACTGGTACCACAAGTGGTATTTATCTTGCAGAAGTCTCAGATAACACAGTAAATTTTATATATCCTTAGATATGTATAATGCATCATCAACAAGATACTGATGCAGCAGTGCACCTGTAAGGGTGATACACCAGGCTCTCAGCTCTCATGTTGTAGGCATTGGCTGTTAAAAGGCCTGACTTAATGGATGGAAAAATACTTCCAGAGCAATTAAAAACAAAAACTGGGGGGAAAAAAATGCCCTATAAATAGGTTCATTTCCCTAGTCTATTTGAAGTAAAGACATTCTATTTACGTCTAACCACACAGTTGATATACCTGCATTTATAGGTTCAGTGAGTATGAACTGTGTTGAAAGAAGACAACAAACCATGGACATTCTGGTTCTTGTCATCTTGGACACTTAATGGGACTGACTTCAAACACAAGGCACTTGCTTGCCTTCTTTTAGTGTAAGTGCTCACTGCATCAATGAGATTATACAGTAAAGCTTCTTCCATCTGTGTTTGGCAGTAATTACCCCTTGCTAGACTAGGAAACAGAGTATTTACATTTGGAACCAAACTGAAAGGTAACCTTAGTTATAACCTTAGAATAACTTTAGTTAGTCTGCCCATATCAGAACTAACGGCATTTACGTTCCCAGGATGCTGAAATACTAATTAAGGAGAAAAAGGTAAAATCAAGGAAGAGTGGACTGTACTTTTTGCAATTACACATGTTATTTAAAATTATACTTTGTGAATTTAAAAAAAGCAGGAAAAGATGCTTTTAAATGTTGAGATAACAAAATGACTGAAAATAGGAATATAAATTGTTGTACAGTTCCATAGTTAAATTTACCCTCCTACTGTTTCACAGTTCCACTGTAATTTTTATTTTGAAGAGCTAGTCCCACGCCACCTATGCTGACTGCCCACTTTTTTTTCAAACATAAGAAGAATGTATACAATGCAACACTGAAAAGCAGTTTGAGTTATTTCACCTCTAGAAAATAGAATTATTGAAGAATTTAGTACCAACACAGAAATGTGAAGCCAATTCTTGAACTCCACAATAAGTATCACTTAAGCATGAGCTGGCCAGCTCACAATAAAGGTAATAATGAACATAATTATAGTCTTCTAATAAAGATTAGAATTTTTAAAAATTTCCCGACAGAAAAAAAAATACAACAGCTAGTTCTAACATTACTCCTGAAAGACCTAACAGACTAATGTGGAAAACTTTACCAGGCAACTGGACTACTTATTGTACAGCTTCACATCTGAATATCCCAGGTCTTCTTCCTTCATAGCCATCTACCTAACTAAGAAAACAGAGGGTACAGGACCCTTGATAGCCCAGATTATTTGCCTTGGAATTCTAAAAATACAAGCCTCCTAAACTGTGTAAAAAAGATTTTCCCTTTTAAAACACATGTTCTTTTATTTAAAAGCATTAAAGATCCCTGTGATAACTTTCTTTCACTTTTCAGTAGACACAACAGACTATTTTTCACAGACAGGTTCATAAAACAAAGTGGTCCTTGACGGTATCTCCCAGACACGGTGGTTTTGCACTAGCAAAACACCTATGACACCAGCAGAATGACCCTGGCTTACCTTAACAATCAGTCAGAGGGAAGTCTTCTCCAACCTAATCTCTACAATGCCACAAAAACATCCCAATGAATATACATCATTCAAATACAACAGCCTGCAGCAGGCTGACTCTCCTGTGTCAGTGAAACTCTTATAACTTCCAAGAATAGATCAGTCAATCAGACAGAATCATCCTGCCAAAGTTATGATGCCTATTCACCACAAAGATAAAGGTCACAACACTGGGGGAAGGGCTTTCTTTGACAGGTCTCATGAACTTGTAAAGATGTAAGTGACTGGCTAGAGTTTTGTATGGTAGGTGAAATGCTGCCTAGGGTAAACTGCAGCACCACTTTCATTCTGGAGTCTGAACTTGGAGGAGGAAATAGGTATTAATGAAAGAAACACTAGAGAAGCAGCTATATCATGTTCACCTGTAGGTATCAGCTGACATGTGAAAGATGCTAATAGGCACCTGGGTGAACAGGCTTCAAAACACTGACTGGTGTTTCATGGATACACTTATTTTCAATCCTGCTCCTCTCTGTGGTGCCGGCACTGAGGTAAACAAGGTGCTGTAATTCAGAGAACAGCACGTCTTCCTCTGCAGAAGGGTAAGCACTGACAGGCACTAACAATCAGGAATTGAAGGAATTTGTGGGACAGACGTGGGCCACTGAAGGATAGTGTGTTGTAGCAGCACTCCAAAAGAGAACAAACCTCTGTAATGGTTTCTTTCAGAGTTACTATGGCTATAGAAGGGCAATGGTTTCTCACTAGGTCTTCTAAATCTCTACGTAGCCACTGAAGTAGTTTTTGTTATCTAATCTCCAGCTGATAAAAGCCTCATTTGCTTTTAGGTCTGAAGCATATTTTATTTCAAAGGCAAGACACTATTATTTGACTGAAACTAACAGACACTGTTTTTCTTTCCACTTCTGTAGTTTTGCTTCATGCAAAGAACTAAAAATATCTCAATGAGGGATCTGCATTGGATTTATGAAGAAGATAATTTCTCTAGCTGAAAAGAAGTCTTCACATCATCTAACCTTAGCCTAGAAACCTTTGTATTTGGGTTGCTTGGATTTTTTTTCTAACACTCTGGACACTTCTGAGATCAACATAAGTGATTTATGTTTGCCTACATCAATTTTGCTATCCCTTTATTAAAGATACTGGGTTGGCTGTTTTCTAACCATATACTACAGAATTTGTCTTAAGTGTACTTGCAACCAGACCCAAAATTTAATGGTTTTGTTCTTTTGGAGCACTCTCTTCAACATTCAAATTTCTTCTGCAAAAAACACTAAATTATTTTTTAACTTTCTTGACACAATATGCATTGCCTGATCAGTCACCAAGTCCCCATCCCATTCTCACTGCATGGTATTTCCACTTGTTCTCTCTTTGGTCTCTTCTTCCCAGTGTTGGAAAGCTCTTTGCTACTTCATTTTTCAGCTTCTGAAGTCTAATTAATCTCACCTTTGGTCAGTTGTCTCTTCATTCTTACTATTTCTTGAGATGAAAAAGTCATGAACCAAATGGCTGTAAATTTTTTTTTTTTTTAAGTCCCATCTCTAAGTTTTCACTTTTTATCTATGCAACTGCAATAGACTGTGAGAAATTCACAGTAGTAGCAATGACAGCAGGAGCACTGGCACCAACTATAACATGAAATAGATGTTCTGCTTCTGGATGTTTTCACTCTGTCTGCACCACCTTCCCTTAAAAGGCTTCAACTGCATATTGTGCACGGAGCAGAACTAAAACAGTCACCTCCCTTATATGGTCAAGTATTACAGTGTTACTCCTTCCCAGTCTTTAATTTATTAAGCAAAAAGCAGTGGAATGCTAAGCCCTTGCACACAACACAGATAACCAGGACACATCACTGAGATAAGACACAATCTGCCACGTCTGGCAGAGAGGCTGTCAGGATCCTATGGCAGAGAAAAAATAGGTAGTGGACAAGTTCCCTTACTTTTTGCTTTCTAGTATGCTACATCTCACAGGGAACAGTCATAGTAAAAGAAATAAATACAGAAAAAGCATCTGGAGACACTTTAACTATGAAGCATCTAAAAAAAGTTAGGATTTTTTTTGTTTTCCTTCCTCCCAACTCCTGCAATGTTTTAACTAAAATACTTATACAGGTGGTATAAAAGTATGCTGAACCAAGCTCTGGTGTTCAGGGGTAGTTTCTCTCTTGAAAACTGGCAACCTCAGGTGGATATTTTTTTGGCTGACAATAGTCCTGAGTAATGGATTACTAATAATTGCAGAAATCATCAATAAATTCTAATCAGTACTATGTGAATTAGCTTTCTATCAATGGAGCCTCCTGGCATTCATGTAACCCAACTTGTCCCAGTAAATTGTTCCAGTATTTTCTCCTGCCTCTCAGTCTCACATTGGCCTTTCTTTTTGAAATCTTTCAACAGCAAAAAACTAAAAACTGCTCTAGCAGAAAGACAAAATCATAGAATCACAGAGTCAAAGAATCATAGGATGAGTTGGATTGCAAGAGACCTTGAAGATCATCTAGTTCCAAGGTAAGGATGGAAGTAGATGTGATGGGTAAGGATATCACCTGCTAGATCACATTGCTCAAATCCATCCAAACCCAGCCTTGGGCACTTCCAGGGATGGGCTGTCCACAACTTCTCTAGGCAACCTGTTTCAGTGCCTCACTACCCTCACAGTGAATAATGTCTCCTAATTTCTTATCTAAATCTCTCATATTCAGTTTGAAAACATTCCCTCTTGTCCTATCACTACGTGTGCATGTGGAAAGCTGTTCTCCATCTTTTCATAAGCCCTCTTTATGTACAGAAAGGCTCCCCCGAGGTCTCCCCAGAACCTCCTCTTCTACAGGCTGAACAACCCCAAGTCCCTCAGCCTGTCCTCACAGGAGAGGTGCTTCAGACTTCTGATCACCTTCATGGTCCTCTTTTGGACCTGCTGCGACAGGTCCACACCTTTCTCATGCTGAGGACCCCAGAACTGGATGCAGCACTGCAGGTGGGATCTCACAACAGCAGAATCCCCTCCCTGACCCCGCTGGCCACCCCTCTTTATGATGCCATGTGGGACCATGTCAGAGGCATAACACAAACTTAGGTACATGACATCTGTCAGTCTTTCCTTGTCAGCCACTGCAGTCACTGGATCATACAAGGCCACCAGGCTGGTCAGACACAATTTGTCCTTAGTACAGCCATGCTGGCTGCCTTGGATCACCTCCTTGTCTTGCATGTGCCTTAACACCGCTTCCATGAGGATCTGCCCCATGACCTTCCGAGGCACAGAGGTGAGACTCACCAGCCTGTAGTTCCCAGTCTTCCTTTCTCCCCTTTTCAAAAACAGGAGTGATGTTTCCCTTTTTTTAGTCTCCAGGGGCTTTGCCTGACCACCATAACTTTTCAAATATAATGGAGAATGGCTTGGCAAGAATATCATCCAATTCCCTCAGGACCCTTGCGTGTATCTCATCAGCCTTACAGACTTGGGCCTATTTAGCTTCATCAAGTGGTCTCATACCTGCTCTTCACTGCTAATGATATGAACTTGACTCCTCCAGCCCCCACTTGGAGGTTCAGATACTTGAGAGATGTGGAAAGCCTGACTGCCAGTGAAGACTGAGGTGAAGAATTCATTGAGTACCTCAGACTTTTCCATTTCTGTTTTCACCATTCTTCCTTCTCGTTTACCACGGCCTTTATTTTTGGCCTTCCTTTTCTGAGCTATGTTCTTATAGAATTTTCTTGTTATTCTTCACATCCCTTGCCAAGTCCCATTCCATCTGTGCCTTAGCTTTCCTGACCCATCCTTACACATCCAATCTGTATTTCTGTACTCTTCCCAGGTCACCTGTCCTGCTTCCACTGGCTCTGCACTTCCTTCTTATTCCTCAGTTTGAGAAGCAGATCCTTGCTCAGCCATGCCAGTTTCTGTCCTGCTCTCTTTGATTTTCTAAACACTGGGATGGAAAGCTCTTGTGCTCAAAGAAAAGTGATCTTAAAGAGTTGCCAGCTACGGTCTGCTTTTCAGTCCTTAAGGACTGCTTCCCAGGGGATCACATTCACTAATTATTTAAACAACTGGAAGCCTGCTTTTCTAAAATTCAGCATCCAGTCTATGTTCCTTGCCAGGCCCATGTTCCTTGGGATCATGAACTTAACCCAGGCATGGTCGCTACATTCCAGTCAGTCTCCAGTCTTAACCACTCTAATGAGCTCATCACTAGCACTAGTCCAGGCCCAGTAATGCTTCTTCTTTGCTCAGTTTAGCTAACAAATCCATGAATACAATCTACCTGGCTCGTGTCTTGTAATACCACAGGCACATACAAGCAACTGAGCTACATGGAACTCCTGTTCAGCACAATCACCACCATACCCAAGGAATATTGTGTGGAAAGTCAGACACTTGGCTTTAAACCTCTAAATGAAATAAATCTAAAACTTAGTATCTCCCTTTGGCCCCTTGAAGTTCACTGGACTTCATCTGTCTTCCTTGGGAGCAGACTTGCACCATCACAAGGATGATTAAAGCACTTATCCCAGCACTCAGGCTCCCCAAAACCCACAGTGAGGCCTCACAGTCAATCACATTCCTTGTTGCCACCCGTAGGTCATGGTGTGAACGGACAGCTCCATATTTCACACCATCAAGTTTTCCTACACAAGCTCTGCAGCACCTCAGCCAAATGTTACAAGCACCTTGTGCAACGCACAAAAAGCACAGCACTCTTAAAAGTACTTGAGACACTTTACAAAATAATGGAAAACTAATTCATATCCCAATCCCCACAGGTAACTTTCTGATTCTATCCCAAAGGGTAAAAATAAAGCCATATGCCTAACTGCATAGCCAGATACAGAGCCAGGGGAGCACTGCAGAACTGAAATGCATTTGTAAGCAGGTCAACAGCTGCAGCACAGCCCTAATCAAATCTCTGAGAAAGGACTGCAGAAAGCCACTGCCTCTTCCTTACTCCTCAGGGAGTTAAGTGGTCAAAGTAAAAATAGCCAGCACAGCTCCTTGCTGAGTCTGCCTTTGCCCTCAAAACTAATGTGATAATCTTGTCCACTATGGGCAGGAGGTGCAAAGATACTTTTTATGGACACTGTACTCTAGCCTAGTCTCACTAATGATGGAGTGAACTGCCATTGATGCAGAACTCACTGGTGAACAGAATGGTAAATGCACCTTTAAAAAATACATGAAGCAGATGGCATGCAAAGCTGGGATTTATCACCCCACAATTGCAGGTGCTGCAAATAGGTTATTGCTGTAGTGACCAAGGTATGAAATTACTGCCAGGGTTAAAACTATCAAGTGAATTCAAGTTACACACGTTATAGTGAGATTGTTACCATCCCAAATTTGGGAGCACCATGAGCCATTAAAGAATCTGCTTTCTGGAAAGTTATATCACTTTTAGGAAGTTACACTGGTGGAGTCCTCATATGCAGGCCTAGGTTGTAAGGCCTTAAGTACAACTTCAGCTTGCCAGTTCCCCTCTGAAATCTGTACAATAATACAGAGTTCCAACAATGAGATTCCACAGGAGAAAACAGTTATCTGAAGAGCTAAATGTGTAATTCAATTTAATTGAAGTTTGTACATATAGAAACTGAGAGCTATCCCTCCTTTTGAGAAAATTCAGCCTTAAAAAAATCCTACAATGGATTTTATGAGAAGCCCCTCATTTCAGACATGAAACTGGCCAATAAGTCTGTGGCAACTGCTTCTGCTCAGTAAGACTATTATGGTATGGATACTGCTGTCAGCATGAAAGCGGGGTAGGTCAAACTACAAAACACACAATTCCTTGCAGCCTCCAGAAAACAAAAAAAATCACAACCTAAACCTACTCTGTCAGCTTTTAAAAAAAAATCACAGCACAGGTTTTAGCACGGAGCAGATCTTCCAAAAGGAATCAGAAATGGGTGCAACTCCTAGACAATAGCCTTTGCTACAATAATAATAAAATTTCATTGAATAAATACTGATTCAGGTGGAGTTTTCTATGAGTAGAGTTACTAAGGAGCACTGTCTTGCTCATCTGTATTAAATACATTGTTAGGTCAAGCAAAAACCCAACATTCCTGCTTTTTAAAGAGAAGTTAATTTAATCATAATGCAAACCCCTTAATTTCAAAGGAAATATTTGTGCTCTCTTGTTTACAAACAATAAAATCAGTGAATTCACTTTTAACTGCTAGAAATTACTCTTAGTTACCTTTTACTAGGAATAAGTGGATTGTAAAATTCTTTTTCCAAACTATTAATAAGTTTACCCTTTTGAACTTATCACACTACCAACACTTATCTCTTCTTTCTCTTCCACTGAATGATAAAATTCAGAATGAATCCACTGTGTTTAGAACCAACCCAGGCTGTCAACCTGAATGCCTGTATCTGGACTGAGTATCTGTATCTGAGTTTGCTAAGAGCCAGCGTTTATTTTAAGTACAGTATTTATAATAGTGTTCTTTTCTGCTGCGTGTGCAGGAAAACACTGACATGGCATGATGAGAATAAACAAGAAAAGAGACTAGGAAAAAGTGTGCTGCATTCCTCAGGGGCAGGTCTACAAAGTTCATAGCCAAACTTTTTGTGGGAGGACTAGTGATTTAAGTCCTGCTGGATACTCACCCACCTTAGGCACCTTTGAAGGTGAATAATAAATGTTACACTGAGCAAGAGAGCATGGTGCAGGTACCTGTAAGCTCAGGGTGAGGGAGTTATCTGTTAAGCAGGAAGCAGTCTGGGCCCATCAGTGTGGCACTGTGCCCCTGTTGGCTGATCTCCTTCACAGGCCAGGTTTGGTGAGACCAAACAGCCAGTGAGACTCTACAGAATACCTCTGCATTGCCCTGCAGACATGTATCTCTGCATACCATGTAGACATAAGGGCTTGTCCAGGCTTCCACAAAAAACACCACGCTGAGTGAAGAATGTGTAACTCAGGCTTTGATGAATCTGTTACCTTCCTTAACTGCAGCAGTGTTCAGAATGTTCACAAGCTTTAGGTGATTTCACACTGCAGCACTGTCTGTGGACATGCAACCCCATCTTCTGAGTTGTGTTCTTCAGCACTCCCCCCCTTCCATATCTTATGTCCTTCTGGCCCAGCTTCAGCGTGCCACCCACACTGAGATTTATGAAAAGATGCAACCTAGAATGTTTGTGCTGGGGGATGCTGACTCAGGCACACAACAGCTTCAATTTCTCCTTTACAGAACAACAAGTGTTTTATACAAGGATTCAGTGCCAGAAAGAAATGAGTAAATAATAAATGGATGAAAATAAAAAACAAATAAGTAATAAAAAACACAGTACTTTCATGCAGATCTTCTTTTTTTCTATATTCTCCACCCATTTATTTTTTTAATAAACTTCTACAAAAGGCTTTCTTATTTCCCTTCAAATCCCTAGGGGTTCTTGTGAGTCCAAAAGTAAAATGTGCTTAATTACCTTGCTTAACTGGTACCAAGAGGAAAATGTCAACTATTTTGCTTTACTGAGTATTAAACACCCATTACAAAGCAACATTAGATACGTGGACTGTAAGAGCTATCTCCAATAAATCTGTTAACAAATTCAGTACCTTAGAGACAGAAATACCACTCCCTGTGAAGAGGGGAAAAAATTATGCCAAGGTGAATAGGTCTGTGTATAAATACAAATAAATTGGAAGGTTTATTGTTTAAAAAGGAGGGAAGAAGCAATTTCAAAGTACAAAATTCAAGTGTTCATCCTCTTGCTTCTGATTTCTCATGATCATTTTTCATCTATACATAAAAACAGGATGCTGTCAGCACACTGTGTAAAGAAGCCAAACAATTCTTTAGTTTAACTACACCTAGCTGAGAGTTTTATCTGCGCTGAGACTACAGATTGCATGGGTTCCTCCTGCCTAGCCCCTGCAGACTCCTCCCTTGCCTTTAAACGGAAGTGCCAATAGGAAAATTCCATTTTCTAGAGGAAAAACTCTAACATTGCACTTAAAGCCCATCAAACCAATTAGCTTGACCAAGTATCAGTCACCACTACTAGGTTAATTGTAGCTGAGATGGACTTCAAACCCTACAGGAGGAAGGCCAGTGTGTCAGATCCACACGAGGAAAGAAAACCTCCCAGAATAAACAGCTACTAAATGTTAAGAAATTAATTTCCTTCACTGAGACTCTGCCCATATAGACTCCACTAACTTGGGGTTACCTTCCAGCACTCTCCCAACCCACAGGGCAACGTTTAAAAGATTTAAAGATAAGTCATTAAATAAGGAGCATGTAAAACAGCTCTGGGGCATGAGGAGGAATGGGCACAGGAGGAACATAGTAGACTCCTTGCCCATTTTGCCTCAGGTATAGAAATACTCATAGACATGCTAAAGCATTGCCACTCTCATCCATTCATTAGTAACAAATTTTAATGTTCTGAATGATTCATTTGGAGAATTTCTAGAAAAGTTACTGCCAGGCTTTCCACTCTTTCCAGTGAAACAAAGAACTGATAAACTGATCTGATAAAAATAAAAAAATTATCTATAAAATATGACATGTGGGCCTTGGAAATGGAAGGGTCTGATGGGTTAGTTCAAGTTGCAGTTCAGTATCATTACAGTAAATTCAGCAGGACACTCTACTAATACATCATTGCAGTGAACTACAAGAACCTTAATTAGCTCTCTAATTATGCTGGCTGAGTGATACCCACCACAAAGACAATTTCTGCAAAGGAGCAAAGTCAGATTGAAACTGGACAAGGAGCATACAGCTCACAGACTGGTAATGACGTTAGTAAAATCCTCTAACTGGCAAAAGGAAGAATGAATCAATCATCTTAAGCATTTCTAAATGCTTAAGGAGGAGAAAAACAAACCTTATTTGTGCAGAGATTTGACAAAAATAAGCAAATAGAGCTTTAGTTGTACCTGACAGGGAGTTGATTCATTTGAACAAGAGAAAATACTCTTAAAAATCTATAATCTCACAGCAGTGTTCCTGAGACCACATTAATTTGATTTTAGGCAACAATTTCTTGTGTTTCTGAAGAACAATTTACTCAATATTATGTTAACTAGGAGGGGTGTGGAATTAGCTCTTGATTTTGGAAACCTCAGGACCTCATAGCTGGTGTGGACCACTGCCCAAGGGCTGACAGCCAGTGCTGACTGGCCCACAAAGGAGCTATCCTTACAGTCCCATCATGTTCCATCTTCTCTAAGAAATCACTTTGCACTTGGGAAGAAAGATACTGAGAAAAAATATGACACTGGATGATTGCAGAGATAAAACAACCCAGCAGACTACTCCAGCACTGAGTGATCAGCCAGTCAGGAGCATATCCTGAAGAACTTAATTCTACAGTTTACAAATAGAGCTCTGACTAAGCTAATTTCCTAATACAGCTCAGCAGTAACTTTATGGAGACATTTGCTCTATCTATATTATTCCTCTCTGGAATCACAGAAGGATTGTGCAAGCCAGTCAAACCATCCACAACTACACATACCACACCTCAGATCCATAGTACCAAAATAAATAAAAAAAAAAGAGCAATCTTTTAAGGAAATTTAGAGACTATGGCTTCGTTCACTCTGTAATATTCTGACAACTTCATGATGTTGCATTAGTGGTAATAAATGCTACTTGGACAGCAAAACTATAGTAATTTTCATCAACAACAAAGCCCATACTTCTTCTCATAAACTCAGACAAATGATACAATTGATAAAAGTGATGAAAAAACGAAAAGTCTCACTGGTTTCCCAGTCAAACCACTTAGGATAAAAAACTATTTATGCATTACAGTCGCAAACAATATATATGGGCAACATATCTTCTCTTTAACATAAGCTACATGCCCCTCCATGTATAATACAAGCAAGTTTGTGAAAATGCCATATCTGCCTTTGAAATGTACTTTTCCACAAACCCAAACTTACACGTCTGATAACTTCCAACAAAATGTATTGGAGCAACTAATGTTGTTTCCAACTGTTTCTCTTGGTTACAAATGTGCTGGAAAGCTTTGCACAAGATGCAGTCTGTGTAACTCTTTCTTGTTAGGGGGTTGTTTTCCTCAGTGCGTGGGATGTTAACAGGTGTACTCATCAGGATGTTCCACACCAAATGCTGTCTCATGTTGCGTTAGTCATCAGTTGGAGATTCAGATCCAAAATGCGTAACTTCTCACCCTCTTTTGCAAATGTTTCAAGAGTCAAGTCCCAAAGGAAGTATAACCTTCAGGACAGCGTGCCTGTGACTCCATGCCTTATGAAAACCTCATTGTCCTTTTCACACAAGCTCTAATAGAATGATTAAAAACAGCTGTTGACATATACAGTATTCAGCTATGGCTGGGCTAGAAGTAAGGCTAAAGCAAGAGACAAAAGCTGCTTTGCCACAGACAACTAGCAAATACACACACTTCTGTGACTATAAAGAGAGAGAGATGTGCTTTGGCAGCAACACACCCCAATAGAATTTTGTCTTTCACATAATAAAACCAGCTGGCACAGTGCTCAGAGTCCTTGTGAGCTGAAATTAGAATCGTAAAATATCTCAAGTTGGAAAGGACCCATAAGGATCACCAAGTCCAACTCCCTGCTCTTCACACGATGACCTAACAATTAAACATATGACTGAGATCATTGTGCAGATGCTCCTTGAACTCTGACAGACTTGGTGCTGCAACCACTTCCCTGGAAAGCCTGTTCCAGTGACAAATTGCACACATATGTACTGCATATCCACAGAGAATGAGGTTTGATTGCAGAGTTCACAGTAGTAATGAAGAAAAGTCCAACCAGCTGGAAAGCATGCAGCCATGCTCTCCAGCTGTACCGCAGTAATCCCTGGGGTTATTCATGCCCTTCCTGGCTGAGATACAAGAACCACTTTTCGTTATTCTTTCAGCATTCATGTGCCTGTAGAGCAAGTTAACTCCTCATCAGCAGCACGAAGAGAATGCACAGTGATCAGATATGATGACTTCTAGCATTCTGTGAACTTTTACAAAACAAATGTAATTCCTTTAAAAATTCCCACTTTATTTTAGCCTCCAAATTCTGCCATGGCTAAGCAGCAGGGAGATTATGCCCTGTTCTAGAAAAGACACTGTTGACTTCTTTTATGGCAACAACTTAATATTAGACAGCCTGTCTCTGCCCCATTCCCAACAGCATGGCCTGAGATGAGCTAAGCACTGTGAACAAAGGCAGGGTTTTTAGAACATACATGCAGAAAACCAGCTGTCATTGCTATGCTGTATATGCTGTGTTAACAGCCTGACTTGTTGATGGTTTCCTGAGTAAGACAGGAGACCAGTCTTCTTAATGTATGGAAATAACAGAAACAAACAAAAAGGGTGATTAAAGCAAGCTGGTCCCCGGAAAATGAAACTTACTTAAGAATATAAGAAACACCCAAGCATAAAATGACACAAATGAATTTTAGTAGTGGACCTCATCTCATTAAGGAAAAACTTTGTGTTTAGTGCAACAATGAAGTATCAGCCAGGTCTGTAGTGAACGCAAACTACAGAAAAACAAAAAAATCCCAAAGCATTAACAAGGAAAAAACAATACTTAAAGCCTTCTCACCTCCCCACTCTTAAACAGGTACCTTTTCTGTTCTAGTCCCAAGTCCTGCACAGTCACTACTGCATACAGAACCCATGGGTTTTTCAGCAATACAAAGGTCTATGAAGGCAAGGAGAAATGCTTTGTAAGTTTTCTAATTCTACAGAAACTTTCTGGGAGATTTTATTACACCAGAGAAGAAAAATGGCATGATGAATTGGAAGGTGTAATAAAGAAGTATTCTCCTTATGTTCTTCGGCAGATACTGAGTGAGGTGAACCTCAATAATGTCATAACTAAAGACTGGCAAGACCCAGGGTCTCTTTCAGGATATGCAATAATCTCATGAACTAAGCACAGGGAAAATACCCTCCATTAACTCAGGAGTACACATCTCATATTCATTAGCCTTTCCTGGCTTACTGCAGTGAGGTCAGCTGGTTCACTGTGCCTATGCTCATCAACAAAGATGCAAACCAGATGTGAATAAATCCACTACATGTGTTACAAAACTCTGTACTGACTGCAATTCAAATTGGGTTACCAGTACTCTGAATTATCTGAATAATAGATATGTACATATGTACATTTAGGTACATATCAGAAGTTACTGATTGCCTCCCTAGCTACTTCTGCACCTCCCAAATACTACAATACTACTTCCATCCTCTCACGCAGAGACAGCAGGATAGCTCAGAAGATGATCAGGACAGAAACAATAGTTTCTCCAGATGGGCAATTCCTTGGTTTTGAAGAAAATTAAAAAATAAATAATATAAGGCAACATAATTTTTTTTCTATAAAACACCTTGCTGCTACATAGTAACTACAAGAGCGCAAAGGTGCGGGCAGGCTCAACAATCTTGGTGGTGTAAGGGCTTTCCAGCAAAGGTCTCTTCATAAGGACACAGTACAATAACTTAGATTGGAAGTGACCACGGAAGGTCTCTAGTCTAACATCCTGGACGCAAAACTTGCTTCTTTCAAATTTCTTTGCCTCTTGTCCTTCCACCATGCACAGCTGGGAAGTGCCTGGCTCCAGCTTCTCAGCAGCCACTCCCCGTAGGTCTGGGCAGCTGTTGTTAGGAACCACCAGAGAAGCCATCCTCCTCCAGGCTGAACACAGTTCTGCAGCCTCTCCTCTTAGGGCCTGTGCTCCAGCCCCCATTTGTGTTGGTGATCCTGTGCTGAACTCACTCCACTTTACTGATGTTTCTCCTATAGTGGGGACCCCAAACCAAACAAAAAACAAAATCTGGGAGTGGTTTCACACATGACAAGCAGGGAATAGTAACTCCCCCCAATCTCTGCACCACTTTCTTATTCATACAGCCCAGGGTGTCACTGGCCTCTACTGATTCCAGAGCACACAACTTCTCAGACAGCTGTCCCCAGGATGCTGGCCTGTCTCTGCAGAGCTGCTCCTCAGCTCCTCTGCTGCAGTCTGCATCACTGCAGGGCTCTGCCCTTCTGAGGGCATGGTTTGTGGCTGCTGAATTTCATTAGGTCTTTGCCATCCATTCCTGCCAGTTGTCCAGGTTCCTGTGACTGTATCAAGAACAGTGTGGCCAGCAGGGCCAGGGCAGAGATCATCCTCCTGTCTTCCTCACTGGTGAGGCTGCAGCTGAGTACTGTGTCAATTTTTGGGCCATTCACTTCAAAAAGGACTTTGAGGCTCTGGAACATGTTCAGAGAAGGGCAACAAGGTTCATGAAGGATCTAGTAAATATGTCATATAAGGAATGTCTGAGGCATCTGCATTTGTTTAGTCTATAAAAAAGGAGGCACAGGGGAGACCTAATCACTCTCTACAATTTCTCTGCAAGGAGGTTGTTATTTGGTGGGGGTTGGTTTCTTCTACTGCACCTACAGTGAGAGGACAAAGGAAATGGCCTTAAGCTAAGATAGGGGATATTCAGATTAGATACTAGAAAAACATTTTTCACTGTTATAGTGGACAGGCACTGAAATAGGTTGCCCATGGAAGTGGTGGAGTCACTATCCCTCTATATGTTCAAGAGGCACCTGGATCTGGTGATGGGTTTAGTGGTGTAGGGGCGACAGTGGCAGGCAGTGCCAGGTGAGTGGCTGGACTGGATGATCTTGTAGGTCTCTTCCAACCTGGATGATTCTATGACTGCTGGCTCTGCTCTCCAGCACATCAACGGGCACCACACACACAATTTGGTGTCATCTACGAACTGGGTTTGAGCGTCCTCCATCTCCCCCTTCAGACCACTGACAAGTATGTTAAACAGGACAGGTCACAGAAC